>JALGQZ010000013.1:39466469-39778969 GCA_023105745.1 Austropuccinia psidii
GAAATTTGTTTTCCCAACTTTCAAAAAAAAAAGAGGCAAGCTTTACAAAATAAAACTTTAGACTTTTTCAAAAAAAAAAAAAATTATAATAACACAAAAATAATAATCTTTTTCTACTGAAAAGCAACCTGCCCTATTTTTTTGTACAATAATAGTCAGTTTTTTTTTTTGTTTTTTTTTTCAAAAAAGAAAAAGATTCAAGTGCTTTCTTTTTTGAACAAAAAAAAAATGCATCTGAGGAAGGAGTGTCAATGTTAAAATGGGGAATCCAAAAAGGGATTTCTCTTGAAACATCTGGCTTTAGAAACGAGCCTAAGATCCAAAGGCGAAGAAAACCCCGCGTTGATAGCCTTAACGAAAAAAGGATTGTTGAAGAATGACATTATAGGTCGCCATTTAATCTGAGTAAGCCACTAGGATTTTTTTCTTGAATTAGTCAGTTCAACCAAGTTCATGTCTAATTCATCACCTTCTTCAAGTTCTTCAACATCTCCTTTTATATCATCATCATCAACTTCATCATCATCATTATCATCATCATCATCTTCTTCTTCTTCTTCTTCTTCTTCTTCTTCTTCTTCAGCCCCTTCATCTTCACTGCCGTATTCCAGGCCATTTGACAAGCTCGACTTTTGTTTATGATCAATTAAATCATGACAATCAAATGGATCCTCAATTAAGCTTGAATGATTGGTTCGAGTGAGATTATCTTTATTAGAATAACAAACCGGGTTGTAGACTTCTTCTTGAGAACTGGTTTGACTTGATGATTTCAATTGAACCTGATCTCCATCCATTTCGACACCACAATCTTCTTGATCCCTCATAGGGTAATTTTCATCAATTTGATTAAAGTCTCGCTCACTTTCCACCACTGTCCGATTATCCAAATTTGCTTGATAAGTCAATCTAATTCTTTGAGCTTGATGAGCATAATCAGGATTATTTTCTAGTGTTCCATATATCATTGGCTGTTTGTCCTTCCGACCACGATGTCGAAGTTTCCACTCTTCCTCATCTAATAAGACATGAGTAAATTCTAACCAACACCAAGCTTGCCATGATTGCCAAATATCCCACTTGACTGAATCCTCATTAGCTGCTTCAATTGTAAAGTTTGGTTTCATTGGTTTATCGACACCAATATATTCAATCCGCCGTTCTGAATCACTTGAATCACGTATAGTTTCTGCTAAACGAGCTACAGAAGTTACTTGAACATACGGACATCCTCGAACATCTAAATGCCGAATATTTGGAACTGATAAAGCCAAGGCGTTAATTAAATTAGAAGTAATGTTTTCTGTTAATCGAAAATCAAGCTAACAAAAAAAGCACAAAAACCTTATATAAGTTATTTTCTATCAATTTTTTTTTTGGTAATTTTGAAGATAAAAAATGATGGATAAAAAAAACTAACCAATTCTAAATCAGGTAAACATCTAATACAATGATATAGATCGACTTCATCTCTTAAAATGCAGTTTCTTATTGAAATTTCTTTAAGACATGGAGCTAGATCGGATAAATCTAATAAAGCTTGTTCTTCTTCTTCTAAGTCTATACATTCACATACGAGTTTCAATAACCGTGGCATTTTAATGATAGGATTTTGAATACATTCTCCCAAAACAGACCAAATGTGAGGAGTACCTTCACCAATTAAGTGAAGTTCTGTTAAACAATGTAAACTAATTGGTGGAGCTTTGAGGGCTATGGCACCATCATCTGATCCTATTTCACTCATTTCATCTTCATTTTCCTAAAATATATAGAAAAAAAAAAAACGAGATTCAAAGTGAATTTTTTTTTATGAAATCAAGATTGAGAAAACTAAATTACTAAAAACACTAACCCAATTGAAAGTCCAATCACTTGGTAAATCGTCTTCCATTTCTTGATCAAGGCAAAAGTCAATCAATTTTAAACATTCTAATATTGAAGATCGTCTAATTAACTCATAAACCATTCGACCCCAAGTGACGCACTTTAATGTAAGATGTTTTAAGTTTGTGAATTGATGGGGTAAGATTAAAAAGTTTGGACCAAAACAAAGTCCTTCAAGATGTAAAGATTCGATTGTATTTGGTATCATTTGAGCTGTTCGAACAGCTTGTGTGATTTCGGTAATGTCTGAACCACCAAGAACAAATCTATGTTGACGAAGTTGTTGACGTCGAATGTTTGGTTCGCTAGCAGCTACGGTTCCCATTTTGATTTCAAAAATCTTTAGGTTGGGCATCCAAGTTGAAAGAGCAACGAGTGCAAAGGATGGAATGCGTGCCAATCCGTAACCGATCCATAGCTTCGAAGGGGGATTAAGGAGAATGAGTTAAGAGTTAGTGTTTTCTTATTTTTGAATTGAAAAGAATTTAGTGTAGTGAGGATTTAAGTTGCCCAATCAATACACTACTTTAGCTTTCTATCACATTTAGTGAAGAAATAAGCCTAATAGGTTTAAGTTGATAGATTTGGGTATTAGATTAAGTGATTGTGTTTGGTGAGAAAAACACTCAACTCGATACTCTTTCAAGGTTTTAGCCCAAGGAGTTTGACAAAGTAGCCAAGCCTCATGAGCGGCCGAAAGGGTTTGCTCAAATTGACCATCCAACCTAATCTTGAGGACCTTTAGCCCGTCTGGAGATTGAGTGTCATTGATTTGATTTGAACCTAAAGAATATATAGATTTATGCATTAATTCCTTTATGGTCTTGAGATTCATGGCAAGGAGTTGAGTGTTCCAATATAATTCATCGGGTAAGATGACCAATTTGTTATTGATGGTATCGATTGTTACTTGAGGAGGATAAAGACGAATGTTTAGAATTTTCAAGATCAATTTTCGTGTTTTATTCATCTTCATTAACCACTTTGCAGTGTGAGTTTTTTGATGAGTTACCAATGAAGGGAGGTCAGATTGAACTCGATCAAGGTATAAAGTTCGAATCTTGTCGGCCAGATCGAGTGTGGAAAGATTCAAGGATAATTGTTGTGACCATAAAAATTTACTTTGTATTAAGCCTTGCCTCAGTGTTGTTGAACAACAACTAAGTCTGATTAACTCGTTGTCACCTAAAAATGTTGCTAAATAGATAAGGATATCGAGACTGTAAATGATCAAAGTAACCCAAAAAAAAGATAAGAATGATGATAGGATTTAAATAAGATGTGATCATTTTGAAGGATGATTTGAATCGAATTTAATGAATGATAATGAGGAAACAAAAAACCATTAAGAGTTAGTAAGTAGAGATCCATAAGAATTCCATCAAGATTTTAAGGTTAATGATAAAAGAAAAACTTGAAAAAGGATAAAAATTGATTAAAAGATAAGATTACTTACGGTAAGACGCCAATGATAGGTAAATCGGCCACCTGATGAGGTGATTCAGGGATGAGGTTTGAGTTCATGGAGTGGTGAGTTGATGAGACTAGATTGAAACCAAAGAAAGATTTAATTAAATCATATGCGAGAGAAGTATAAAAGAAATAATAATGATTTATTTTTCAAAGTAGATTGAAATCTTTTGAGTGTTAATTTCAAGACAAGACTTGAAAGGCAAAAAAAACTTGAATGATGAATGAATCAATGAGTCATTTAAATAGATCAAACACGTTAAAAAAATTAATTTTTATGCTTTAAAAGGAAGAAATTAATCCAAGAAGGATGTTAAAAATCGATCAAGATTGTGAAGTTTAGTTGATCAATTTAATTTAATGAATCAAACTTGTAATTTTTAATTTGAATGAGTTGATGATCAAGATCATTAGAATTTATTAAATCTCATCAATCTTTGAACAAAGTAAAAATTTTACCCAAGAAGACCATTAAGATTATGATAGATTGATAAATTTTGAATCAAAAACAATTAAGATTTTTGTTAATTTTAATCTAATCTAATTCAATGAATTATTTCAAAGACAATCCAAAGTAAAAGATTAATTGATCAATTTAAATTGATGGATCATTAAAACTTGTTAATCTTTCAGATTAATCTGTTAAAATTCTCTCTAAGCTTTAGATGACTTTTCAAGTTGTGTATAGATTATATAAGATTGATTAATTTTTAATTTTTTGACGTGTTATTTGATGATTTAATGATTAAGATATGATTAAATTTATGATTAAGATGATTGAATTTGATTTAATTTTCCAGATTATTAAAATTTAAATTGATTTATTTAAATTAAATGAATTAATTTAACCTAATTAATAATTTAATTTTGATGAGATGAGCTCAAAGAATTCCAACTCATAAACGAGTCAAAATCAAGAGAGAAAATTGTAATTCAAGTAAACTAAATAAAATTTTGAAATTAAAAGAGATTTATTTAAATGAGTTTGATCAACTTACACTTTTGTCTAACTTGAGCTTGTTTTGGTAATGGTTCACTATTAGCACGTTTTTGACGATAATCAGATTGAGATGAGGAAGCTAATTTTGATTGATTTTGAATGATAAAAAGGGTAAAAGAACATTATGATTTATTTATTTTTTATTTAATATAAATCAAGATCAATTCATCATAATGATGAATTAAGAATGTGATTTTTATTTTAATTTTATTTTTTTGACTTACAAGGAGAAGAAAGACTTGATGAAGGTGGAGCTTGAGCAGTACGTTTTCGATTTTGATTTAAATGATTTGATGATTTTTTATTTAAGGAATGATTTGATTTATTTGATTTAATTGAATGATTAATTGAAATTGATTTAATTTGAATTATTTTAAGATTTTTTGAATTTAAATTTTCAAAATTTTCAACTTGAGATTTAGATTTAGATGATGATGATGATGATGATGATGATGAGCTATTTGATTGATTTTGATTGATTAAATTATTAGAAAGATCTAAAGAAGATGAAGATGATAAATTATTAGAAGTTTTAATTTTAGATTTTGTAGTCAAATTTTGAGAAGATGGTGTAATTTTAGTTTTAGTTTTAGTTAGATTAGATTGAGATTGAGATTGAGATTGATTTGAATGCGAATGCGAATGTAAAGGTGAATGTGAATGCGAATGTGAATGCGAATGTGAATGAGTTGTTATGAACATGTTCACATTTTAAAAATCAAAAGCTGTTTTGGCTTCAAATCGAATTTAAAAAAATTAATTTTAAATTTTTAATTTTTAATTTTAAATTTTAAATTTTAAAAAATCTTAAACGAATTTTAAAGATTTTAAAATTTAAAATTTAAAATTTAAATTAATTTTTGGTTAATCAAAATTCTGTAAATTTAACTTGGGCTACAATCTACCGTGACAGTCTACAGTGACAGTACAGTGACAGTCTGCAGTGACAGTCTGCAGTGACAGTCTACTCAAAAAATAAAATTAATTTATTTAAGGTTATTTTTTTATAAATTTAATCTTTAAAATTTCTAAAGATTATTCTTTATAAACTTTATTTAAATTTTTTTTAATTAAAACATATTTTTTAAATTATTAATTTTTAATGATAAGATTATTAAAAAAAAAAATTAATTTTAAAAATCAATTTAATTAATAATTTTCATCTTTATCTTAATTTCTTTTTAAAGTGACCTTATTTTTCAAAAAAAAAAAAAAATTCCTCAAGATCAATTTTGAGTTTTTTTTTTTTTTTTTTTTGGTCATATTTTTCCCAATATATGAGATTTTATAAATTCATAAATTTTTTAATATTTTTCTTTTTTGTCTAATATATAAAAAAAAAAAAATGGAATATTTTTTTTTTTTTTTTTAGAAAATTTATTTAAAGTCTTTCCATTTATGAATTTCCTTTATTTATTTATTTTTTTTTAAAAAAAAAATGAAGGGTTCAATCTGGACAATAAAGAATCAGAAATCCATAAATTGAGGGAATTTTTTTTTTTTTTTGGTGGGACAACAAATGAAAGTGAAATAAGTGTTTTTTTTTTTTTTTTTTCAAATGTTTTTTTTTTTCTTGTTTTTTAATATGACTATTTTTTAAGTAAAAAAAAAAAAGTGTCACATTTTTAATAAAAAAAAAAAAAGGAGACTGAGTTAGGATTTAAGTAATAAATAGGATTGAGGAGAAGGATAATTGGTATAAATTGTATTTTAAAAAAAAAAATCAATCAATCTGAATCAACCTCCAAAATAGTTGGTCTTTTCTGAGGGAGGGGAGGAAGATTGGAAAAATATAACATCCTATATTTCTTAAATTTATCAGCCCACCCCAGGGTTTGTGATTGGGCATGAAATTCTCAATTCACAGTAATGGGGGGGACTTGATAAAATTTAGAAATGATTATCTAAAAAGGAAAAAAATGAGAACAGCTATCCAAGAAGCAGATGAAAATGGGGGGATTATCATTTGGAGGATAGAAATAAGTAAAAAAAGAAAAAGATTGGACTGTAGAATAAAAGAAAACTGGTCTTTGGAAGCCAAGTATTTTCCAAATATTGCAAGACTTCAGGATTTTTGACTTGATTTTGAAGATTCTTCCATTTTTCTTTGAAAGACTTTTCAGTGGATAAATACATAATCTGATAAATGAATCCCAAAATCATTAATAAAAACAATAATAAGAAAAAAAAAGTGAAAGATAGAAGTATATTACTTGATTCCAAAGGCCCATAAGATTTTCAAAATCAGTTCCATGACCAATTTTCTTTATGCAATGAGCAGATATATCTTTATTGATGTTCCAAATGCATAGCATGACTTTGGAGTCTGGGAAGAGCTTCTTAATAGAATTTTTCAAGGCCAGATCCCTGTCAATAACAATAACTGGAGGGGGAACAAGATTGGTGTTGTTGAGGACCTTTTATATGTATTGATTTAATGCCCAAGTATATGAGGGTTCAGTTTCATTATTCATCAAACAAAAAGCCCCAAAAAAGGTCTTTTTGGTTAAGCTGAATCCAAAAATATGAAAAAGGAGGATTTTGTACTTATTGGTTTTATAAGTACAATCCATAAGAATGACATGAGGAAAGCCATGAATGATTTTTATGGAAAGGGAGTGAGTGAAAAACAAGGAGTTAATGTGTCCCTCAAAATCCCTTTCAGAGGACCAAACAAAATTTTCTTCTTTGAGATTGTCAATAAGAGCATCAATGGGCCTTCTGCCTTGAAGTTTGTCTTTCTTTATTTTCTTGACTTGGTTGTAAATGTCTTGAAGGATTACAGGCCTGTCAGACTCCCTCTAGCTTCATAATTGGGCCCAAATTTGCATTGGAAGAAGCAGTGATTCAGACATTTGAGCAATTTGGGAGGCTTCTTGCTCATTAAATTTCCTGAAAGCAGGATTTGCCATGATATTTTCAGTGGCATCATGGCTGTGTTCAGGATTTTCGACTTTAAGAGTCAAAGTGGTCTTCTTGACATATTTTCTGGCATAAAGTCTAAACGGACAGTCAAAGTTTCTTGAATTGACTGATTTGGAGGAGTTTTTGTTGGTATTTAGGGTCCCAGACCTGTCACAACCTATTTCAATTTAGTTTTGGGTCATATTGGACCTCAAGGTGGACACAGCATACCTCTAAGCCCTGGAAACATTATGAACATGCTTCCAAAGAAGCTCAAGGGTCTGACATTCACCTTCAGTAGGGGGTTGAAGCATTTTTGAGTGAAAAAGATGTATAAATTTGAACAAAAGGGGGGATTTGGGGATTTGGAATGGGGTAAGAACCTTTCAAAAGGTGAAAAAGAAGTGAAAAAAGGTATGAAAAATGAACATAAGTGGTTAAGAGTGAAAAAAAGTGGTTTAAATGTGGGAATAATGGATGAGGGAAGGTAAAAAATTGGAAATTTAGAGGCTTGAAAACAGTTTGTTGTGGTGGAAAATGCAGTCGTTGGGGAAAAAAAAAAAGTGTGAAAAGCTTTGAAAAATTTCTTTGGTAATACTGTTTTCCAAAAAAAAAAATGTTTGGGGTGGGTATAATGTGGATTATTTGGGGTGTTTGGTGTTTTTTTTTGGGGGGGGGGGGGTGGGCAAAAAAATCTGAAACAATTGGGAGTTGGAGGGGTTTTGGGGAGAAAAACCCTTTTTTTAGCATGTTTTGGCGTAATACAGGCATGTTTGTGTTTCATTTTTAATTAAAAATGGGCCCAGGGCACCCCTTATGTGTTTTTACCAATTTATGGCCAAAACACATAATTTTTTAGTAAAAAAAGGTAAACTCTTATGTGTTTTTACCAATTTGCTTATGTGTTTTTACCAATAACCTTAAAAAAACCCAATTTTTGGAGATATATATTCAACTGAAATAGATTATGATGTTATTTATAAAGAATTAATTGATTTGAGGTTTGGATATGAAAATTTAATTAAAAATTAGATACTTTCAATTTTCTCAAAAAGAAATGCTAAAGTAAAATTTAATTAAAACTAATAAATTTTAAGATTTTTAAGAGAAAAAAAAAACATTAAATTTATTTTTTTCTTTTTTAGTATAAAACAATAATATTATAACAAATTTTTGTTTTTTAATAATAATGTAAAATTTATTTAAAAAATAATTTAAAAGAGATATTTGAGGTTATAAAAGAAATTTCAATTGGAATTAATTGAGAAAAGTACTTAAGGAAATTAATATTAGAACAGAGCCCCTATAAAAATATTAAAGAGAAAAAATTACTAAGAGTGACTAAAGTAAATTTGGAAACAAAATGATAAAGTGAACAGTGATGAAAGATGCTTTAATTCACTTTTGGGATGGTTAAAGGGTAAAAAACAATTATAAGAGTTACAAAAAAAATGATTCTAATAAATTTTTAAAGTATTTAAAAGTTTCAAAATGATTTAAAATACCATGGTTGGAATCTTTAATTTATTGGTTTAACAGTGTTTAAACTAATTAAAAAAGGAAAATATTATAACATGAAGAGAAAAGTGAGGAAAAGAGCAAATTATTTTATAGAAAATGATTTTCTTAATTCAAAATTAAAATTTACTATAATCCATAATGGGAAAAACATTTTCAGGGTGAGCCTATGTAGTAGCTGAAAAACAATAAATAAAAGCTAGAACTATTAATGTGAAATAATAAAAATATTAAAAGGTTCTAATATTATATGATAAAAGTGGTAATGAATTTACTGAGAACCTTGGTTAAAATGTTTAAATATCAATTTACTGTAAAAATAACTAAAATGATTAATTAATTTAATTATATCAATATAATCCTAAGAGTACTACTGGTATAAGACAGTTTTACTATGTAAGGATACTAATTCATGATGATGAGATCCTGTTCTAGTGAGAAAAGGCCTTCTTTTATCTCTTTTGGGGACCTTTAGGGGATAGTAATCTCTTCATACATCTTCAGAGTGAGAATTCTCACTCTGGATTCTGGATTGTGGTTCTGTACCATTGATTATTACATCATTATAGTCAGAATTGTGGTTGTGGGACCACAAATGATCATTCTGAATCAATAAATGGTGAAAAAACTATTTACAGGCCACATCAGCACTGTTATGAATGTGCTATCCCCACAGCCAAATAGGTTTACTTGTGTGATAATCAATTAATCTAACACATGTAAATACATATTATAAAAGATTATCACCAGAAGAAGAGAAGCAATCAAGGATTACTTCCCTTTTACAATGATTCTTCCAGAGCTTTTGGATGACTAATATTAGTAATTATGGGTGGGTTTAAGATTTATAAAAACATTATTTTAAGTATCACACAATTACTGGTTTGTACAGGTTTGGTATGGAACAGTATTGGTCAAAAAAATTCCAACCCAGATATCTCAGTCAGTTTTTGAGATATAAAGAATCAAAGAGAATAGAATTTTAGGGATTGATTATATCTTGAACTTGGTATTATTCATTTTAGCCCTTCTCAAGAACTTCAAAAGTTTTTTTATGTATTATTGTAAATCAGTATATGGCTTGATAAACTTCCAAGCCAGATATCTCAGTTAGTTTTTGAGATATAGAGAATAAAAGAGCATATAATTTGAGGACTTGATGATATTTTCAATTTGGTATGATTCATGTTAGCCCTTCTCAGGAATTTCAAAAGTTATAAGGGATTCTAGTTTTTTGATATATTTTTGTACATCAGTGTATGTCTTGATAAACTTACAAGCCAGATATCTCTGTCAATTTAGATTATATCAGAATATGGATGATACAGAAGTTTATGTCTTGATGAGCTCCAAAATTTGGTATACTTCAATTTAAAGCTATTGGAATATATGACAAAGACACAGGGGGTTATTTATATTGTTGTTTTCAGAAAACCTGTATTTGGTTTTTTAAAACTTTAATCCAAGATCTCTCTGCCATTTTTGAAGTTAAGGGGGTAATGCATATCTCAAATCAAAGCTTTCACTCAGATATTCAATTTGGTTTTACTTTTGTACAGTTTTTTACAAGCCCTCTTTGAATTATGAGGTGTTCTTTGTGAATAAAAGAGAAATAATGGTATCTTCTGAATTAAAAATGCTACAGATGAATGGATTGTACCATTAAATAGCTATCCTTGAGAGATTTGAAAAAAATACTCTTTTTGTGGGTTTGAATTAATTACTCATAAGCTAGATGAGAGGTGAAAATAAGTATGTTTGCTTATTTGGCCTTATCTTTGACAAGGAATATTTTTGTCCTTCCTTATCCTATTTGGTTAAGAATGGTGTAAGATGTTTCTATGAAACTGTTGATAATATTACTATTAATAAGCAGTACTATGACTGTTCTTATGAAACATAATAATAATAAATTATTATAGTCACAATTAAATAATTAAAGAATTATTTCTTTCACGTGTTATACACTACTAGTGATTATAACAGTGAGCAGTAATTGTCTACAAGAATCAATTACCAGAAGAATTTAATAATAAAAAAATCTTTTATTGAAATGATAAAATTATTTTAATATATAATTATCTTTTGCAAGAATAATTATAGAGATAATCCTTGAAGAAAACTATTACTAGAGAAAGACTTTAAGAATTAAAAAGTAAATCACTCACTAATACTCCAAAGAACTTATTGAAAAATAAAGCAGAGAGTTTTGACATAGAATTGTGGATTTAATGTATCAAAATGATTTTATAGCAATATTAAAACAATATATAGCTTACTTCTATTATTTCATGTCTTTCTGATTGATTCTGAAAGAATAAAACACTCAAGAAAAGTTTAACTAATACTTACTTGTTGGTAACAATGATATAAATGAATAATGTGATGATGATGTGGAAAAAACTGCAAGAGGATGCCTCTTTTAAGTCTAAGACAGCTCACAGAGGCGTGCCATGGAGCAAACTGAAAAACCAGTGAGTGAGAAGACAATAAACCATTTTGGATTATTGATTGCATCATCTGTTGTCATGTAAGATTATCATAATTGCTTAATTGAGGCTTTTATGTGACTACCAACACATTTATTGTCAAGAATAAAAGGATTAACAACTGTAAATATTCTTTTATTCCAAAATAATAATTTATTTCCCAAAGTTATCAATGTTATTGGAAATTTCATCACAGAATGTATTTTCTGTAAATTTTTAAAGATTCTGTGTTTCATGTGGGATCCTCAAAAATGGACTGTAAGTAAAACTTTCAATTTTACATATAAAATTATGATTATTTTTGATTTTTATATGAGTCATACAGTTCTCAATTGGTCCTGAAAGTTTCAGAAATATTCATCAAGAATTTTATTTTTAATGAATTTTTGAATTTTTACCTCATTTCTATGTAGAATTGCAAATAGCAGTCTATGGCTGGTTGCTATGAGGTAAATCAATGGATACTAGTCCAAAAAGGGTTTTAATTACTATTTTGTCGTTTATCCATGGAAATTTATTAAGAATTGACATGGTTACAGGAGTCCAAGTTGCTCTTTACCTCCTTGGCATGTCAAAATAGCAGGTTATTTGCTTTTTTCTTATGATTTACTGAAGTTGTAACATGGTAACCAAGTTTCAAAAATGTTTTAGCTTACCAATTAGGCCAAGATCAGCCATGGATCCAAGCTTTGGAGCTGTCCATGCCTCAGAGGCCTCAGAAGTGCGGTACCCTGGCTCTCTTTGATGTCTTTTGTCCCCCTTGCCTATTTTTTATGTCAAAATATAATTTTAAGCTTCAAGTGAGATATCCACAATGGGTGTACCAAAGGTGCATGTAAGAATACCATAATATTAAGTGCCTAAAACATGCATAACACCATTCTTAGTGTATATGTAACATGGGATTTCTCACATTCCCATTATTTTGGCGTGAAATTAAGAAAAACAAAAATTTTCACAGATCTTTTATGTGGTATTGATGATGTGGTATTGAAGTATTTTCCATATTACCACCTCAAAAAGTTAATTTGAGCTTATTCACTCTATGCAGCTACCCTAGGTGAAATTTTGTGTAGAATCCAAATCTGGCCTTGAATTCATGGATTTACTTACTCAATAAAAAGTTATTCATCTTTTCTGAAATTAAAAATGATGAATTTTGGATATATGCATGACTTATGGGTTATTCATAGTTCAGAATATTTTTTTTGAGATAATTGTGGCCTATTTGGGTATGTAAAATATACCTCAAGGCTCACAGTTGGTATATTTATATTTGGAAAGTTTCCCTCTTTATATCATACCTGTTCTTTCTAAATTATTAAAATACTCTTAATACCATTAATTATGGTATGTTTAATGTAATGTTGGTTCTCTGTTTAGAGTCACATGCTGAAATAAGGTTGTTATATTTATATTTGAGGATGTTCCTATTTATATTTATATGTTTATTGGATATGTTTGTCCAATAATTGATTTACCATTACCTATTATATTTAGATTTAAAGCTGGCTCTCTTATTTGAGTCGCAGGCTGACACACAATAACAACAGAAAAGCAAATTATGGAATAATTGAACCCTGGTTTATACCAGAAAAGGGCTGCTTTTAGTTATTTTAGTCCCTTAAATAAGCCATTTTTATAGTGATACCTGGTTTAAAGCCACCAAAAACATTTCAGAATGTGTGTAAAAGATCAAAAAACTATTTAAAACTTCCTTTTCAAGATTTTTTTAACTTAAGGGTAGCTTTAACCTCTTGGAAACAGTTCAAACTTCCTTGGTTGGTATAAAAACCTCACAATCAATTGAATCAAAGACCCTGTGACTCAATTGCAGGACACAAGTGATGAACGTTTGTGTGGATTTTGACATCTAAAACCTGTAAGCAAGGAATTTGGGGGATTCTGGCACCCTTGAAGCCAAGATTCCTTTTCCTTCCAATTTATTTTCCTTTGATTCCTCATAATGTATTATACAAGAAATTTCAAATATTTAATCAAATTAAAAATCTAAAATAAAGAACTTTAACTATTAATTCCACATATTGAAATCCAAATTCACTTATATAATAAATGCAAACACTCTGAAATTTCAATTTAAAAAAACTTCACTTCCTCATAAATTCTAAACTACACACCACAGCTCAATTTTAAAACAAAAAATTTATTTTTAAAACCACATGTGGTGTGAATTAAAAATGAAAGTTGTGAGGATTTTCATATTTAATAAAAAAATTCTAAAAAACTTAATTAAATCTTATTTAGACTTGAGTTACATAACTTTCACTCAGAGGTGGCCCCACTTGATTTTTTATGAGGAATTAAATGGGGTTGTAATACTGCTATAAATCTATTTTGATCATATAAATCCCCAATTTATCCATTAAATCTCTCTACCAAATTCTCCCCAAGGCTCATTGGAGTAGCAGTGAGTGGTTTGACTTAATTCTCAAAGTTTTTTTTTCTATTATTAGTTTTTCTTCAAGAATTATATATCAAAATAATTTTATTATTGGATCCTTCTTGTAATTTATTCTTGTAGAAAATTACTGCTTACTGTTATAATCACTTGTAGTGTATAACAATTAAAAGAAAGAATCAATTAATTAATCATTCAATTGTGGTTATAATAATTTTTGTTATTATATTTAATAAGAAAAGTCATAGTACTGTGTGTTAATAGTAATATCATCAACAATTTCATAGATAAATCCTATATTTGGGGGCCTGGCCATGTTTTTTGAGCCTTTGACACCTAACTGATATATTTTTAAGCTCTAAAATATATTAACTTCATATTTTTTTCTTTCAATTTAAAGTTAAAATTGTTTTTAAAATCTTTTTCATTTAGGAATTTAGTTTGACTTTATACTATTTTTACATATGGCTTTTTCACATCCAAAAACTTATAAAATTGTTATTTGAGTTAATCTGAATTAATTTTGAATCAAAATCTTAAAATTTTAATTTTTTTTTTCTTTAAAAAGAAAATTTCTTTAATATTGAAAGAAAAAAAACTTATAAAAAATCTTGAAAATAATTTTTTCTTTTATCAATTTCTCTCTCTAATGTATTTGATCAAGTACATTTCAGCTGGTAATTAAAAAAAAAAAGCTCAGTAAGGGATATATTACCAGTCCAAAATCTGAAGAAATTATTGAAGTTCAAATTTCTTAAAGAGGAACTTTATTCAAAGAAGAAATAGGAAAACAACCACCAAAAGGTGTGTGTTTCTGTCTTTATCTTTCATTTTCTCTTAAATTGATGTGAAAATGGTGCATACCAAAAATGGAAGCAATTATTCAGTCCAACCAGATGGATGTGGACAAGGAAGAGGAAAGATAAAATCCAGATCTTGCAAGAATTCCTCAAGAAAGACATGTCTGGAGCATTCCAGAGTTGCCCCCAATTTCCCAAGGTATGTACACACAAACGTTGATGTGAAATCTGAACCTGAACTGATTCAAGGTAATATTTCAAGGTCTGAACCATTTCCAAGTGGAATACATCAAAATATATCAGTGCTAGTACAAAAGATGATACAGATCAGCTGTAAGATGTGACTATGAAACTGATGATAATATTACTATTAATCAACAGTACTATGTCTGTTCTTATGTAATATAATAATAAAATATTATTATAAACACAATTAAATAATTAAAGAATTATTTCTTTCACGTGTTAAACACTACTAGTGATTTTAACAGTGAGCAGTAATTGTCTACAAGAATCAATTACAAGAAGATTTTAATAATAAAATTATTTTAATAGATAATTATCTTTTGCAAGAATAATTATAATGATAATTCTTGAAGAAAACTAATTTTAGAGAAAAAATTTAAGAATTAAAAATAAATCACTCACTATTATTCCAAAGAACTTATTGAAAGATAATATAGAGAGATTTGACGTAGAATTGTGGATTTTAAGGATCAAAATGGATTTATAACAGTATTACAACAATATATAGTTGGATTCTATGACTTCACGTCTTTCTGATTGATTATGAAAGATTTAAAACACTTAAGAATAGCTGTAACTAATACTTACTTGTTGGTAATAATGGTTTAAATGATAATAAGATGATGATGATCTGGAAAAAACAGCAAGAGGAGGCCTCTTTTATGTCAACAACAGCTCACAGAGGCATGCCATGGAGCAAACTGAAAAACCAGTGAGTGAGAAAACAATAATCCTTTTTTGGATTACTGATTGCATCATCAGTTGTCACGTAAGATTATCATAATTGCTTAATTGATGCTTTTACGTGACTACCAACCCCAATATGGTTAAGAATAAAAGGAGTAACATCTGTAAATCTTCTTTTATGCCAAAATAATCATTGATTTCTCAAAGTTATCAATGTTATTGCCAATTTCATCACAGGTTGTAATTACCGTGAATTTTTGAAGATTCAGTGTTTCACTTAGAATAGTAAAAAATGGACTGTAAGTAAAACTTTTAATTTTACTAGTGAAACCATAATTCTTTTTGGTTTTACCATAGATAATACAGTTCTTTATTAGTCCTGAAAGCTTCAGAAAGATTTATTAAGAATTGTATTTTTAATGAATTTTTGAAGTTTTTACCTCATTTCTACGTAGAATTGCAAATATCAGTGTTTCACTGGTTGCTATGAGGTAAATCAATGGATACAAGTCCAAAAATGGTTTTAATTACTCTTTTGGGGTTTATACATGAAAAATCATTAATAATTGACATGGTTACAGGAGTCTAAGTAGCTCTTTACCTCCTTGGCACAGCAAAATAACAGGTTATTTGCTATTTTCTTAAGATTTACAGTAGTTGTAACATGGTAACCAAGTTCCCAAAAGGTTTTGGTTTACCAATTAGGCCAAGATCAGCCATAGATCCAAGCTTTGGAGCTGTCCATGCCTCTGAGGCCTCAGGAGCTGGGTACCCTGGCTCTCTTTGATGTCTTTTGTCCCCCTTGCTTATTTTTCACGTCAAAATAGAAATTTAAGCTTTAAGTGAGATATCCGCTATGGGTCTACCAAAAGTCCATGTAAGAATACCATGATATTAAGTTCTCAAAACATGCATAACATTATTCTTAGTGTATATGTAACATGGGATTTCTCACATTCCCATTATTTTGGCGTGAAATTAAGAAAAACAAAAATTTTTGCGGATCTTTTATGTGGTATTGATGATGTGGTATTGAAGTATTTTCCATTTCACCACCTCAAAGAGTTAATTTGAGCTTATTCACTCTATGGAGCTACCCTAGGTGAATTTTTGTGTAGAATCCAAATCTGGCCTTAAATTCATGGATTTACTTACTCAATAAAAAGTTATTCATCTTTTCTCAAATTGAAAATGATGAATTTTGGATATATGCATGACTTATGAGTTATGTATAATTCAAAATTTAATTTTAAGATAATTGTGGCCTATTTGGGTATGTAAAATATACCTCAAGGCTCACATCAGCCAAGGAAGAGGAGTGGGAAATATGCCCAAGCCTTTGGCAGGGGGCTATGAACTCCTACTTCCACATCAAGAGCTTTCTGGGTCAGGAGAAGATCATAGAACTCTTAGGAGGATGGACCCCATTGTCTTGAAAAGAAATGGTAAAAAATATAAATAATTGGTTTAAGAACAAGAGTCTTTTATCCATATACCAGAAGAAGGAGTTGGAAATGACCCCAGCTTTGGAGAAAGAAGGCTCAGTGGCATCTAAAAGCTCCAAACCAGCTCCAAAAATGTCCAAAAACAAGCCCAAAGGACCTCAGAAGAAACAGAGAGGTCCCAAGAACAATAAAGGCAAATGAAAAGTCAATTTGAACAGACCTTACCCACAAGGGTATAGGATCCCCAAATTGGAGCCTTCAGCAGTGGACAGAGCTTTAAATATGGCCAGAACTCTTATGGAGTTCACAGCCAAAGAGAAGGGAAGGATGAAAAGGACTTTTCCACACAAATAGTAAATGAAATACAATTTGTTAAATATATTATTGATGTAGAACTTGGTAAATTTGATTCAAAATTGAATAAAATAACATCAGATATCAATGACTTAAAAAAGAATGACAGAACTTCTTCTTGATGGTATAAGTTGACATCTGCAAAACTTGAATCAATTACCAATACATGTGACATAATTGAGAATGAATGTCAAGTCCCAGATGATGAAATAGAAGATCTTTCCATATCACACATTAGTGAACAGCTTAAAATTCCAAGACATCATTTTTTATAAATAGTTAACCATACAAATTTTTTTGCCACACATTTGGCAAGGAGTGACAGTGAAAGGCAAAAGTTAAAGGATGAAATAATTTTAAGAATGGAAGAAATTCATAAGAATTATGAACCAAATTCACATATTCCCAGACACTTTACAGCTTTAACTGAAGATTAGAGTAACTCAAAGAATAATTTTATAAGTTTTTGGATGTGAAAAAGCCATGTGTAAAACAATATAAAATTAAACCAAATTCCTCAATGAAAAATATCTTAAAGACAATTTCAAAAATAAAAATTAATTTTAACTTCAAATTGAAAGAAAAATAATAATAATTAAATTAATATATTTTAGAACTTAGAAATATATTAATTAAGGGTACAAGGCTCAAAAAACATGGCCAGGCCCCCAAATGTAAGATTTGTCTATGAAACTGTTGATAATATTTCTATTAATCAACAGTACTATAGCTGTTCCTATGAAATATAATAATAAAAATTATTATAACCACAATTAATTAATTAATTACTTAATCATTTCTTTTACTTGTTATACACTACTAGTGATTATAACAGTAAGCAGTAATTGTCAACAAGAATCAATTGCAAGAAGAATTTAATAATAAAATTATTTTAATCTATAATCATCTTTTGAAAGAATGATTATGAAAATAATTGTTGAAAAAAGCTATTAATAGAGAAAAACTTTAAGAATTAAGACAAAACACTCACTACTACTCCAAGGAACTTATTGAAAGATAATAGTAGAGAAATTTGATGGATAATTGTGGATTTAAAGGATAAAAATTGATTTATAACAGGATTACAACAATATATAGTTGTTTTCTATTATTTGAAGTGTTTCTGATTGATTCTGAAAGAACAAAACACTTAAGAAAAGATTAACTAATACTTACTTGTTGGTAATAATGGTATAATTGAATAATGCGATGATTTGGAAAAAAACAGCAAGAGGAGGCCTCTTTTAAGTCTAATACAGCTCACAGAGGAATTCCATGGAGCAAACCGAAGAAAAAGTGAGTGAGAAAACAGTAATCTCCTTTGGATTAATTATTGCATCATCTTCTGTCATGTAAGATTATCATAATTACTTAATTGAAGCTTTTATGTGACTACCAACCCAAATATGGTTAAGAATAAAAGGAATAAAAACTGTAAATATTCTTTTATTTCAAAATAAAAATTCATTTCTCAAAGCTATTAATGTTATTGGATATTTCATCACAGGTTGTATTTTCTGTGAATTTTTGAAGATTCAGTATTACACCTAGAATTATCAAAAATAGACTGTAAGTAAACCTTCTAATTTTACTTATAAAAGTATGATTATTGTTGGGTTTTATATGAATTATACTGTTCTTAATTTATCATGAAAGTTTCAGAAAGATTCATTAAAAATTGTATTTTTAATGAATTTTTGAAGTTTTTACCTCATTTCTACGTAGAATTGCAAATAGTGCTATATTGCTGGTTGCTATGAGGTAAATCAATGGATGATGGTTCAAAAAGGGTTTCAATTAATTTTTTAGGGTTGAATCATTGGAAAAGAATTAAGAATTGACATGGCTTCAAGAGTCTAAGTTGCTCTTTACCTCCTTGGCATGTCATAATAGCAGCTTATTTGCTTTTTTCTTATGATTTAATGAGATTTTAACTTGGTAACCAAGTTTCCAAAAGGTTTTAGTTTACTAATTGGGCCAAGATCAGCCATGTATCCAAGCTTTAGATCTGTCCACACCTCAGAGGCCTCATAAGCTGTGCACCCTGGCTCTCTTTGATGTCTTTTGTCCCCCTTGACTATTTTCATGTCAAAAATAGAAATTCAGGCTGCAAGACTGATATCCACTATGGGTGTACCAAAAGTGTATGTAATAATACCATAATATTAAGTGCCACAAACATGCATAATTATTCTTAGTGTAAATGTAACATGGGATTTCTCACATTCCCATGATTTTGGTGTGAAATTGGGAAAAACAAAAATTTTCACAATTATTTTATGTGGTATTGATGATGTGGTATTGAAGTATTTTCCATATTAC
Source organism: Austropuccinia psidii (assembly GCA_023105745.1). Lineage (NCBI taxonomy): Eukaryota > Fungi > Basidiomycota > Pucciniomycetes > Pucciniales > Sphaerophragmiaceae > Austropuccinia > Austropuccinia psidii. The sequence continues at coordinate 39,486,011 of JALGQZ010000013.1, forward strand.
CACCTCTTAGAGTTAATTTAAGCTTATTCACTATATGGAGTTACCCTAGGGGAATTTATGTGCAGAATCCAAATCTGGCCTTGAATCCATGGATTTATTTACTCACCAAAAAGTTATTCATTTTTTCTGAAAAAAAAAACAATGAATTTGGAATATATGCATGACTTATGGGTTATGCATAGTTCAAAATTTGTTTTTAAAGATATTTGTGGTGTATTTGTGTATGTAAAATATACCTCAAGGCTCACAAAAAGAGTTCATTATTAATTTGATTCTATAAAATAAGGGGAAACTCAAGCTATATAGGCTATTATGGAGCTCTTTTTAGATAGGAAATACTGAGTTTTCAAAAAGGAGGTGTAAAATTTATAGTATTCAAGGGAGAAATAAAGATTTCAAGAGCTAATTAATTTTTGTTTTATTTAATTTCCCCAAATTCAAAGATATTTCAAGATAGATTTTCTGTTTTTGGTTTATTTTTGTGTTTTGTTTCCACATTTCACCAGGACCAAAAAATTGAAATATTCTTGGAGCTCCCCATCAGCTACAAATAAGGTGATTGAGCTTCACATGGAGATTTCCCCATTATTGATTATTAGTTTGTGTTTAGATTAATGTCTGATTCTGATTATGAAGGAAAAGGATAACTTATTAATTTCAATTAATGTAATTATCAAGCTATGATTTGGTAGTAATGAGGCAAACATGTGTGTACAAGAGTCTTAGGCATAGGGTCATTTGTGAAGGTATTTTTATAGGATAGGGTATTTATTGAGAATAGTCAGTTTGAATCAAATACTATAAGCTTTTTAATTTCATCAAAATTATTATGGTATATATATAATATTTGCCTTTATGATTACTTAAAAAAAATTTATGGTAGATGATGAAAAAGAAAGTTTTATGGAAGAGATGACAAAAAAAGTGAGTTATTAATATTTTGATTTAGGTTTTAAGAAAATATTTGTTAAATAAAATATATATCTTTTAGTTTTATTTTTGGTAATTGTTCGAGCCATCCCTTTGACAAATGAAAATTAGTTAGATGTAACACCATATTTAAAAAGGGGTTTTTTCATGGGAAACAATGTGCACTTTTTTATGTGGTTTTGACTTATTTTATCAACTTAATTTTTAATTATTAATAGCTAATCATATTAATTATATCAAGAGTTATTATCTATTTTTTTCCCATTATTGTTTGGAATTTATTAAACTTCATATTATTATCAAATGTAAAGTGCACATAAGTTAAGTAGATCACAATTTTTATTCTTATTGTAGCTTCTATTACCTATGACATAGCTTTTACTTTGGCCCAGTCTTCAATTTTAATCAACTCAACTTTCTTTTCTGACTATATCCCAACTTGATCTTTTGACTCCATTTTTCTTTGGTCTAATATGAAAGAGAATTTTTTTAAACTAGTAGATCAACACAGTTTGTTTTTCCCTCATTAATTAAGATTAAATAATTTATTTATTTATATATAATTATCACAAGTGAATTGGAAATTGTATCCCATTTCTCTTAGATTTTTACTTTGATTTCCAATCTCATTTATCCCTGAAAATTATTTTTATTAAAAAGTCACTTTCTTTCTCCAATTTTGATTTATTTCAAGTTCATTTTTTTACTCAAAAAATCCAGTAAGCCTCATTTTTCCTTTTTTCCACCCCTCCCCCCCTCAACAACAACCCTTGTATTTTTTTTTGTTTTGTGAATAATTTTTACTTTGTTCCCTTGGCCTTTAATTATTCTTCCCTTTTTCTAATATCAAAACTTAAAAATTAATTGTAAAAAATATTCTCTTCCAGAAGTTATTGAATGGGCTAATGATGATCAAAAAGACCCCTTTTTTTACTCAGAGAATAATTCTAAATAAAAATTCAGATTCAAAGGCTCAGTTGTTCCTTTGGAAAAACAATATCTATATATGAATTCTTTGACTTTAATCATTTTATCTTTTTCTCAAAATAATATTGATTCCTGATTTATTTACCAATTTTACCTATTGAAAATCCATTTCTGAAGGCTCATAGAGGCCATAAATGACATTGGCTAAGCTACTTAAGCAAATAACCACCTTATTAAATTATTATAATCTTAAATATACAAATTTTCCACTATGATTATAATACAAAAAATCAAACTTTTGGACAAAAAGTGTCATAATGACTCATTTCCTTGGTCAATCTTCAAACCAATATTAAAATCTTAAAAATAAAATCACTTTTAAGGCCAAAAATATTTATTGAAATCCAAATTAATGACCCTTTTTTTATGAGTAAATTTTCCCAATTTTACACAAAAAAATTTTCTTTTTTGAAGGTGATAACGTTTTTATGGTAATGTCCAATTTTTGTTCTTTTTGTGGCTATTATAAAACTTCCAACAAAAAAAAATCTATTAGGCTCAAAAAATTAATACTTAGGAAATAGATATCACTACTTCTTTTGAGTATTTTATTTCATGGGCTTATCTTACCATTTATTGTTTTAAAAAAAATACGAGGGGCCTGTTCTTTAATTTAATGACCCCTTTAGCCAAATTTTTAAAGAAAGAAAAAAAACATAATAGGGGGTGTCAAAGTCACCAAATCCCACCTTAAAATAACATGGGATTTGGAACCCAAATCCCAACACTAAATCCCGGGTTTTTTATGTGTAAATCCCATGGCATTTTAACTGAGTCCCCTGGTATTTTGACCAAATCCCATGCATCTGGGATTTCAGCTTGAAACCTAACCCAAATGAGTACTTACAATTCATACCTGCACAACATATTCTTCTACACTCCATTTTGGACAATCTGACCAAACAGTTTACAGTCCATTTATACTTCTTCATACATATAATAATGCCTCAATCCAAAGCAAGACAAATCAAGACAGATATGAAGATCACCTCTGGCCTGCCTCATCCATCAGGTCACTTAATACGTACAGATTATTTAACCATAATTAATTGGCTTTCATTCAAATTCAATTTTGAGTCATGTTTTGGTACTAGCGGTTCAACATCTATTGGAAGACCTCCTTCCTCAAAGCAGCATCTGAGATCAATGGTGAACATATAAAAAGAAATATATGGCAGCAAAAAAATTTGAAAATTTAACTGGGGCTGGAATAACGGAAGAAGATGAGAGTAAAGGAATAAAATCAATGAGTGAAAAGCTGGAAAGTATTTGTCCTTGTTATGCGGAAATGGATTTGCTCTTTGGCCACAAGCCCAATGTCACTCCCATTGCAAGCTATGATTTTCAAGAAAAAGACAGTTTCAATGGTTATGATGATGATGTTTTGCTTGATAAGGTAAGTTATTGTCTCTTCCTTTTTTTACCTTGGATAATTAAAGGTCATTTGCTTTTCAAAGGAGAATAATTGCTTGGATTCACCTCACAATCTGGATCCTTTGGTTCAAGCGGAAAACCTTCAAGATGAATCAGTAAGTATGTTTAAGCCTGATACTTATGAAATCCATTGTTGATTATTTCTCCTTTGAACAGCAAATTAAATCCATAACGCATTCAACACAAAAGCGTAATCAAGCATTGCCACCCAACTTGAATGAAAAGAGTGGCTCTAGGAAAAGGCCAATGGATAAGTTTGCACCGACATATGCAAATTTGCTTGAATCATGGCAAAAGGGTATTTTTAGTATTTATGGTTACTCTTATCAATACTACTGACAAAAGTCATGATTCATAGCCTGTGAAACCAGTGACATTGCTTGTTTGGAGTGGGACAGGGAGAGGTGGAATGAAGAGAAGGCAAGCAAAATGGAAAAGCAACGGTTTAAAGAAGTCAAGTTGCAAAAGCAAATGAAGCTTGAGGAGAAGCAACATACGAAGAAATATGAATTTGAAAAAGAAAAGTGGATTCGTGAATTGGAATTGAAGGAAAAGCAATGGCAGATGGATCTCACTATAGCAGCATTGTCATCAAGCAGGCCAATCAGGGAGCTGGAATGCATTCTGGAATTAATCAATAAGAAATAACTTATTACATATATGTAATGTGATCCATTTATATGTGGTGCTTGTTCAATAAATCTTATTTTTATGTTTAATTATTGATATTATGTCAGAAATCTAACTCCACTTTATTACCAAATGGATATTTCAATGTTTATGCATAATTGGGGCACCAACTTGCCATTTCACCTTCATATGAAATTTATTTCCAATTTAGGACAGAATTGAAAATTTGGGCAAGTTTTGCATTGAGATTTGATATGAAGTCTGTTCAAAAATCAAATTTGAGGAGGCCCTTTTTCCTTTTTTATGAAAATGTCATTTTATTGTTTTGTTTTTATAATTTTTCATCTTTTTCTATACGTTTTTTTTAATTTAAAGGTTATTTTTTATTTTTTATTTTGAAGGGTTTCAACTTTTAATTGGGAATTCTCCCTTATATTTTTGATTTTTGATTTTTAATTCTTAATTTTTGATTTTTTTTTGAAGTTGATTTTTTTCTTTAATTTATTTCAATTTATTATTTTTTATTTTTATTTTTCACCCCTCCAATTTAAAAAAAAATGCCTTTTTTTTTATTTTTTATTTTTTAATTTCAAATCTTAATTCTCACTTTTCACCCCTCCCTCTTAAAAGAAATTCACCAATTTTTTTTAATTTTTCTTTTAATTTTAATTCTTAAATCTCAATTTATTTTTTTTCTATTTTTACTTTTCACCCCTCCCTTTAAAAAAAATTCACTTTTTCAAATTCAGGTAAGTGAATTTTTCTTCTTTTTGTTTCACCACTACTATTTTTTTCTAACCTGATTTTTGTTTTCTATAGGTAGTTTTTTTTTCTTTTTTTATAATTTTTCATTTTTCTGCACCTCCCAAACTCACCCACCCATCATCATCCACAACTCACCCACCCATAACCATCATCAATCATCATCCATCTCCCAAAACCCCCCACCCATCTCATAACTCCACCTCACTCACCCTGGAACCTCCCAAATAGGCTCCTGGGAGGTTCCCGGCCTAGCCTCTTCTAATTGCTCCAAATCAATTCGGAATCAATTCAGAAGGCCCCTTGAATTGATTTGGAGTCTTTTTTTTATTTTCAATGCTAATGGCCCCCAGAGGCCATTAGCATGATTTTTTTATTTTTTTTAATCTTTTATTTAATTTGAAAAATAAATTGCTGATGATGATTTATTTTTTATTCCTCTAATGATCATTTCTTTTAATTTTTTTTTATTCATTTATTTAATTTGAAAAATGATTTACTGATGATGATTTTTTTTTTCTCTAATCATCATTTCTTTGATTTCATTTTCATTCATTTATTTAATTTGAAAAATCATTGATGCTTACTGACCATGTTTTTTTCTTTTATAATGATTATCATCCATCACTTATGGTTCTTTTTTCTCTTTTTTTCATTCAAATCATAATCATGTTGAACTGATGTATTTTTTTTGGATTATAATCATTACTGAACTATGATTGATTTTTTATTGTAATTTTTGTTTAACCTTTTGATTTATTTGTTCATATAGGGGAGGATTAATTATGAGGATTTATTTTGCAATGTCATTTAATTTCCCACCCCTTCCATCATCCTTAAAATTCAAAAAAAATGCTCCTCCTCTCTCTCAATCTTCCAATCATTTTGATGATGTCATGGTTAGGACTAAACCAGACTCAGCACATCATCAGAATGATTTGAAAGATGATGAAGTTATTATTTCTCCTCTTGATGTCATGGTTAGGAGTAAACCAAATATAGAACATCATGAGGATAATAATACCAAATCAAATCATAAAAGAAAGCTCACCCAAAGCCAAAGGCAACACATCCATGATTCAAAACAAATAATGTCTCACCTTGGCCATTCAAACAAAAAATTTAAAAGCTTTTCAACAATTTTGATGGACCAGAAATCTGCCAATTCCTCATGGTTAAAACTTTCATCACTTAACACTCTCCCCCATCCTTATATACTCATTAATAAAGCAACAAAGCCCTTTTTGCCTGTCATCATATATGAAATAACCCTGTTTGATAATTCTTCTGGCCACTCTCATATGCTGCAAAACATCATCAAGACATTAATGTCCTTATCTCAAAATCAACAAGAAATTAAAACCAATAAGCAACTCCAAGGTGGCATTATAAAAGGTATTGGGTTTTGATCTGGTTCTGATTCTAGAAAATCTGCAGGTGTGTGATATTTTTGGCTTATTACTTTAATAATTACTGACTAATTACAAAATTATTAGGTGTTTACTCCAGAAAACCAGGTTTAACTCCTCATCAAATTGAAACAGATAACAATCAATGGATCAAGCTTCATCAATATGACAAATTTGTTTACTAAAGAATCTCCCATTTTTCAAAATTAGCAGAAAATGAAAATCAATCATTAATGGAAGCAACCCAATTACCCAATTTCAGTCAACTCGAATGGACTTCTGCCAATCCCAAGGAAGAATTCAAATCATTTACCAATGTCATTGTCGCCCAAGATGGATTTTTCAATAAGCCACACAAAGATTCAAACGATCTCAATGCCTGGACTTATGGTATATTTTCTTTTGTATCAAAAAAATATTTCCATCCACTTTCAACGGTATTCACCGCCTCTGGACATGGCTTGCACTTCCCCAAATTGAAAATGGAGATTGATTTTTCAAAAAAACCTGGAATCATGGAAATTCTTTGGAAGACATCAACAATGGTTCATCATACAACAAAACCACCTCCAGAAATTATTAATCATGACGAAATTACTCATTTTGGATGTTCTTTTCAAATAAACCATAAATTATTTAATGTAGGTGACAAATTCTTGAAAATGACACCCACCAAAATTAATTCAAGAGTCAATGGGTACTTTAAAAGAAATATGCAGGAACAAAAAAGAACTAAAAAATATTAATTGTAAATAGTCTTATTTTATGAATAACATCTCCACTCCATTGTATGCCATTAAATTAAGTAAATAAAAAATTGGTCCTGATGAAATTTACAATTGACTATTTCTCCAAGCCAAAGTGATTGGTTTAATTTTTTCACGCATATTTACCACTTCTTCCCCAATGTCATTGTTGGCCAGATTTTCCGCATGTGGTGGATCATCATCTTCATATAAATCAAACCATTCATCACCAATTTGAGCTAACATATTATGTAAAATCGTGCAAGACACAACCCAACTAACAAAATATTCAATTTCATGATTATGCCTCATTTGATTTTGCATTTCCCTTAGAGAAAACCACCTCCCCTTCAAAATTCCAATTGCATGCTCAATTTGGACTCTTGATTTTGCTAGACAGTAATTGAAAGAACAGTTGTCTTCATTCTGTGCTACAACTCCCTTATATGCTGGAACAACCCAAGGAGAGCTTCCATATGCCAAATTTGCAAGTAAGCACTGATCCTTTTCATAAAACTCTTGAGGTGTTTGTGCTATTTTCATATGTTGATAGACATTTGAATCATGAAGTGACCCAGTACAACCAACATGTAGTGCAGTAAACTGTTTGTTGATATTGCAAACCAGTTGTATTGACATAGAATACCTTATTTGTAAACAATAAGTAAAATTGAAATAAAGAATGAAGATTCAACAGCTTACCTCTTTTTGCAATCAAAGTAGGCTTCACCATCATTGGGGGGACATTGTGATAATGGTATGAGACTCCCATAAATAAACCCAATGCACCCAGGGAAGCCTTCTGCTTGCATTACTTGAGACATCTCTCTTTGTTGTTCTATTGTTGGCCACATAATCACTTTGCGCTTCAACTTCATTAATATCTGGATGACTCTTTGAGTGTACAACACAATAGCCCCATGGCTAATTCCAAACAACATTCCAATATTTCCCAAAGCAGCCCCATTGCCATTTGATCCTAGCCTTGATAATGCCACAGCCAATTGGATGGCAGGATTGTGTTGTTTGTTTTGTGATGAGTTTTGAAAGGTTTTATCAGCTTGAATTTGTGCAACCAATTTTTCAAATGATTCATGTGTGGTCCTACATAGCTGTCAAAACTTTTCAGATGATAATGTTTGTAAATCATTCATTGTATACATGTAATGTGATGGATATCTTCTACAAGGATTGATGTATCTTTGTGATGTTATCATATCTAATAAGATTATATCTTCCTGGATATCAGAATCACTATCAGAGTTGAGAGCATTTATGAACTGCAGTGAGTTCAAGGTCTGAAGTAAAGGTAGCCTTTGTGATGCCTTGGGCATGGTAAATGAAGAAAAGGCTCATAGTAAATGCAATTTGAAATCAAATAACTTAATAAATGATGAGTGTATTGAGATTTTATGCAAGAGAAGGAAATTTTTATGCAATTGAAAATGCCCTTACTGAGTTGTGTGTTTGAAACATGTGCCTTTATGGGAAGCTAAAGGTGGGATTTTAGTATTTAAACACGGGATTTGGTACCAAAAAACCTGGATTTTTGTACCTCAAAATACCTCACCTCTTGAGGTGTGGGATTTCTGAAATCCCAAAAAATCAATGCAGAATTTTGGCAAAAAAAACTTGGGATTTTGAGTGTGAGATTTGGTAACTTTGACACCCCCTAATAAGTAGGTGTTGGGAAAAGAATGTAAGCTCTTACATTTTTTCCCCAAAATCTTATTTTTCTTAGCCAAAATTTGGTAAAAATACATAACCAATTCCTTAATACACTTTTTGAATAGATAATAATTATTTTAATTTTTCCATAATAGGTATTATTTCATCAATCTGATATAAATTTTATTATTAAATCCATAAAAAAAAATATTTAAATACAAAAATGAAGAGATTTAAACGGAAAAAATGAAAAATTAAGATTTTTTTTTGATACTCTTTAACCCTTGTTTTTGATAGAATTAAAAAAAATTCTTTTCGAATGATAAAAATATTTTTATAGAAAAAATTGAAGCTTCTATTCTTTAATCATTAATATTTTTGCTTTTGAAACAATAAAATTCTTTTCATTAAAATCATAATAGGGGGTGTCAAAGTTACCAAATCCCACACTCAAAATCCCGAGTTTTTTTTTCCCAAATACCGCATTAATTTTTTGGGATTTCAGAAATCCCACACCTCAAGAGGTGTGGTATTTTAAGGTACCAAATCCCACCTTTAGCTTCCCATAAAGGCACATGTTTAAAACACACAACTCAGTCAGGGCATGTTAAATTGAATAAAACTTTACTTCTCTTGCATAAAATCTTAATAAACTCGTCATTTATTGAAGTATTTGATTCTAAATTGCATTTAATACAGGCCTTTTCTTCATTTACCATGCCCAAGGCATTGCAAAGGCTACCTTTACTTCAGACCTTGAACTTGCTGCAGTTCATCAATGCTCTCAACTCTGATAGTGATTCTGATATCCAGGAAGATATAATCTTATTAGATATGATAACATCACAAAGATACATCAATCCTCATAGAAGATATCCATCACATTACATGTATACAATGAATGATTTACAAACATTATCATCTGAAAAGTTTCAACAGCTATGTAGGACCACACATGAATCATTTGAAAAATTGGTTGCACAAATTCAAGCGGATAAAACCTTTCAAAGCTCATCACAAAACAAGCAACACAATCCTGCCATCCAATTGGCTGTGGCATTATCAAGGCTAGGATCAAATGGCAATGGGGCCGCTTTGGGAAAGATTGGAATGTTGTTTGGAATTAGCCATGGGGCTATTGTGTTGTACACTCAAAGGGTCATCCAGATATTAATGAAGTTGAAGCGCGAAGTGATTGTGTGGCCAACAATAGAACAACAAAGAGAGATTTCTCAAGTAATGCAAGCAGAAGGCTTCCCTGGGTGCATTGGGTTTATTGATGGGAGTCTCATACCATTATCACAATGTCCCCCCAATGATGGTGAAGCCTACTTTGATTGCAAAAAGAGGTAAGCTGTTGAATCTTCATTCTTTATTTCAATTTTACTGATTGTTTACAAATAAGGTATTCTATGTCAATACAACTGGTTTGCAATATCAACAAACAGTTCACTGCGCTACATGTTGGCTGTACTGGGTCACTTCATGATTCGAATGTCTATCAAAATATGAAAATAGCACAAACACCTCAAGAGTTTTATGAAAAGGATCAGTAATGACTTTCCAATTCAGCATATGCAAGCTCTCCTTGGATTGTTCCAGCATATAAGGGAGCTGTAGCACAGAATGAAGACAACAGTTCTTTCAATTACTTTCTAGCAAAATCAAGAGTCCAAATTGAGCATGCAATTGGAATTTTGAAGGGGCGGTGGTTTTCTCTAAGGGAAGTGCGAAATCAAATGAGGGATGCTCATGAAATAAAATATTTTGTTAGTTGGGTTGTTTCTTGCACAATTTTACATAATATGTTAGCAAAAAATGGTGATGAATGGTTTGATCTATATGAGGATGATTATCCACCACATTCAGAAAATCTGTCCAATAACAAAATTGGGGAAGATGTGCTAAATATTCATGAAAAAATTAAACCAATTACTTTGGCATGGAAAGATAGTGAATTGTGAATTTCGTCGGGACCATTGATTTATGTAGTTAATTTAATGGCAAACAACAGAGTGGAGATGTTATTGAGAAAATAAAACTATTTAAAATTAGCATTTTTCAGTTCTTTTTTGGTCTTTCATATTTCTTTGAAAGTATCCATTGACTTTGGAATTAATTTTGTTGGGTGTCATTTTCAAGAATTTGTCACCTACATTAAATAATTTATGGTTGATCTGAAAAGAACATCCAAAATGTGTTATTTTGTCATGATAAATAATTTCTGGAGGAGGTTTTGTTGTATTATGAATGATTGTTGATGTCTTCCAAAAAATTTGCATGATGCCAGGTTTCTTTGAAAAATTGATCTCCATTTTCAGTTAGGGAAAGTGCAATCCATGTCCAGAGGGGGTGAAGGCAGTTAAAAGGGGATGAAAATCTTTTTTTGATACAAAAGAAAATATACCATAAGTCCAGGAATTGAGATCATTCAAATCTTGGTGTGGCTTATTGAAAAATCTATCTTGAGTGACAATGACATTGGTAAATTATTTGAATTCTTCCTTTGGATTGGCTGAAGCCCATTCCAGTTGACTGAAATTCGGTAATTTGGCTGCTTCCATTAATGACTGATTTTCATTTGCAGCTAGTTTTGAAAAATGGGAGATTCTTGAGTAAATAAATTTGTCATATTGTTGAAGTTTGGTCCATTGCATGTTATCCAATTCAAATTTATGAGGAGTTAAACCAGGTTTTCTGGAGTAAATACCTAAGAAAATTGAAATTAATTATCAATTATTCAATTAAAAAGCAAAAAATATAACACACCTGCAGATTTGCCAGAGTCAGAACCAGGACGAAACCCAATACCTTTCATAATGCCACCTAGGAGTTGCTTATTTGTCTTAATTTGTTGTCTATTTTGTGATAATGACATTGATGTCATGATGAGGTTTTGGAGCAATTGAGAGTGGCCAGAAGAACTATCAAAAGGTGTTATTTCATATATTATGACAGGCAAAAATGGCTTTGTTGTTTTATCAATGAGTATATATGGATGGGGGAGAGTATTGAGAGATGGAAGTTTTAACCATGAGGCATTGGCTTATTTCTTGTCAATTGAAATGGTTGAAATTTTTCATATTTTTTGTTTGAATGTCCAAGGTGAGACATAATGTGTTTTGAATCATGAATGTGTTGTCTTTGGCTTTGGGTAATTTTTCTTTTATTAATTGATTTGGTATTTTTATCCCCATGATGTTCTATATTTGGTTTAGTCCTAACCATGACATCAAGAGGAGGAATAGTACAATAAAAATCATTCAAATCATTCTGATTATGTGCTGAATCTGGTTTAGTCCTAACCATGACATTATCAGAATGATTTGAAGAATGAGAGGGAGGAGGAGGTTTTTTTTTGAATTTCAAAGAAGAAGGAAGGGGGCTGAAATGGAATGACATTTAACATAAACCCTTATAAATAATCCACCCCTATATCAACAAATAAATAAAAAGATGAGAGAAAATTCAAAATAAAAAAACAAGTCAGAATTCATAATGATCAACAAAAAAAAAGAAAATCATAAAGATTATTATGATTTAAAAAAAATAAATTAAAATGAAAATCATAATTAGTGATTCATTATGATGATGATAAAAAAAAAGAGAAAAAAATCAGCATTCATAATGATCAACAAAAAAAAACAAATCATAAAAATGATTATGATTTAAAAAAAATAAAATAAAATAAAAATAGTCATTAGTGATTCATCATGTTTATGATAAAAAAAAAGCAAACAAAAAAATCAGCATTCATAATGATCAACCAAAATAAAAAACAATCATAAAAATGATTATGAATTTAAAAAAATAAAATACAATGAAAATCATCATTAGTGATTCATTATGATGATGATAAAAAAAAGAAAAAAAAACATCAGCATTCATGATCAACAACAAAAAACCATCAAATAATCAAGATGATTATGAGATAAAAAAAAAGATCATAATTAAGATTATGATATTAAAAAAAAAATAAAAAAAAAATAAAAAATAAAAAACAGTATCAGAATGTTGAAAAAAAATAAAAAAAACAGCCAGAATTGATTTGGAATTGATTTGGGAGGTCTTCCAAGTTGATTCCAAATTGATTTGGATTGATTTTTAACCAATTAAGTCCTGGAACCTCCCAGGAGCCTTTTTGGGAGGTTCCAGGGTGACTGGGGGGTGGATAGTCATGGGTGTTTTTTTTTGAGGAGGATGGTGATGGGTGGGGGGATGTTGGAGGTAGATGATAGCTTTAAAAAAATAAAAGAAAAATTACCTAGAAAAAACAATTTATTAGAACCAGTTTTAAAAAAATTGAGTTGTGAGATAAAAAAAAAAATGACTTACCTGAGATTAAACAGAAGAGTGTTTTTGATTGAATAATCTAAAAAAAAAAGAAAAAAAAAATGCAGAGTGTGGGGTGAAAAGAAAAAAAAAAATCAAATCAAAAAAAAAAAGAGTTTTTTTTTGAATAATCTAAAAAAAGAAAAAAATTTGGAGAGTGTGGGGTGAAAATGAAAAATGAAAAAAAAAAAATATTAAAATCAAAAAAATAATAAATTACAAAGAAAATTAAAAATTAAAAATTTCAAAATTCAAATTCAAACATAAAAAATGAAAAATAAAAATTCAAAAGGAAAATTTGAAAAATTTCAAAAGGAGAAAGATTAAATCAAAGATGAAAAAGGTTAAATAAAATATAACAAATCAGAATGAAAAATTAAAAAAAAAAAAAAAAAAAATAAGAAAAAATAAGAAAGATATACTGGGCATAAAATCATGATGCAAAACTTGACCAAATTTTCAATTTTGTAATAAATTGCAAATAAATTTCATGAAATAAGATAAATCACAAGTTGGTGTTCCAATTACGCACAAACATTGATTTTTCAATTTTGTAATAAATTTCAGTTTGATTTAATGACATACAATCAATAATTACACATAAGCATCAGTTTTATTTAACAAATCCCCATATATAAAATGATCACATGATGCATACCTAATATGTTATTTTGTATTGATTAATGTCAGAATGCGTTCCAGCTCTGCAATTGGCCTGCTTGATGACAATGCCGCTATAGTGAGATCCATCTGGCATTGCTTTTTCTTAAGTTCACATTCCCAAGTCCACTTTTCTTTTTCAAATTTGTATTTATTTGTGTGTTGCTTCTCTTCAAACTCCATTTGCTTTTCCATGTTGCTAGCTTTCTCTTCATTCCACCTCTCCCTGTCCCACTCTAAACAAGCATTTTCACTGGTCTCACGGGCTACAAATCATGCATTTCTTCAGTACAATTGATCAGAGTTACCATAAATCCAAGACATACCCTTTTGCCGTGATTCAAAAAAATTTGCATATGTTGGTGCAAACATATCCATTGGCCTTTTCCTAGAACCACTCTTGTCATTCAAGTTGGGCATCAATTCTTGATTATGCTTTTGTGTTGAATGCGTTATGGATTTACTTTTCTGGTAAAAGGAGAAATAATCAACAATGGATTTCATAAGTATCAGTCTTAAAAATACTTACTGATTCATCTTAAAGGTTTTCCTCTTGAACCAAGTGATCATCATGATTAAGCAGAGGATCCATATTGTGAGGTGAGCTCAAGTGATTATTCTCCTTTAAAAAGAAAATGAGGTTTAATTATCATGGGTAAAAAAAGGAAGAGACAATAACTTACCTTAGAAAGCAAAACATCATCATCATCATCACCATTGAAACTGTCTTTTTCTTGTGAATCATAGCTTGTGGCCAAAGAGCACATCCATTTCAGCATAGCAAGGACACATACTTCCAAGCTTTTCACTCATTGATTTGATTCCTTTACTCTCATCTTCTTCTGTTATTCCAGCCCCCATTAAATTTTCAAATTTTTTTGCTGCCATATGCTTCTTTTTATATGTTTGCCATCAATCTTGGATGCTGCTTGAGCTAAGGTTTAGGTGATTTTGTGATTTTTTGTTGACCTCAATGGCCATAAGCCAAAATCTATGCTGCTTTGATGAAGGAGGTCTTCCAATAGATGTTGAACCACTAGTACCAAAACGTGACTCAAAATTGGATTTGACTTAAAGCCAATGAATTATGGTTAAATAATCTGTACATATTAAGTGACCTGATGGATGTGGCAGACCAGAGGTGATCTTCATATCTGACTTGATTTGTCTTTCTTTGGAGTGAGGCATTATTATATGGATGAAGAAGTATAAATGGACTGTAAGCTGTTCGGTCAGATTGTCCAAAATGGAGCGTAGAATAATATGTTGTCCAGGTATGAATTGTGAGTATTCATTGGGGTTAGCATTCAAACTCAAATCCCAGATGCATGGGATTTGGTCAAAATACCAGGGGACTCAGTTAAAATGCCATGTGATTTACAAATAAAAAACCCAGGATTTAGTGTTGGGATTTGGGTTCCAAATCCTGTGTTATTTTAAGGCAGGATTTGGTGACTTTGACACCCCCTAATAATATACTTTTAATTAATAAAAGATTTATTGTTATTTTTTCATTAATTTAATTTTAATTTTTTTTTAAAAGAAAAATCTAATTATTCTTTTAATAAAATGAAACTTTTTTTTTTTTTTTTCAGTTTTTTTATTTTCTTTCAAAAAAAAAAGATTTATTTTTTTAATTAAAGGTTTTTTATTTTATTTTATTTTCTTATAAAAAAAAATCTATTTCCTCAAAAAACTGAAAAAAATTTAATTTTAATAAATTAATATATATATATATATATTTCTCATAAAGTCTTTTTTTTTTTTGTGTTTTGTTATTAAGAAACCCCCCCATTTTTTTTTGTTTTTAAGTATAAAATTTTTCACTCTTAAAAAAAAAAATTCTAAAAATTTTGTAAATTTTATTTATTTATAAGATTTTCAAAATATTTATTTTTCTTTAAAATAAAAAAAAATAAATTTATAATCTGGAAGCTTTTAAATATTTTTTTTTTTTTTTTTTTTTTTTTTTTTTGATAATTGTCAAAAAATTATACAATTAAAAAAAATGTTGAAAAAAAAAATTCATTTGCTTAATAGATAGACCATTAATGAAAAAATAAAATTATCTTTATGTAAGAAATATTATTATTTTAATTATAATAGTGCTTTATTACATAATTATAATATTTTTTCTTATGATAATAAATTTTTTTTTATTTTTCAATCAATTTGAGTTTAATATTGTAAAAATTTAGATTTTATTTTTATTTATTGTTAAAGAATTAAGATAAATTTTTTTAGAATTAAATTTTTTTCAAATGAAAAAAAACTTTCTCAGATTTTGAGAATTTTTATTTTTATTTTAAAAATTCACCACTTTCATTCAAAAAAAAAAAGAATTAACAAACTCTATAAGCTAGATGATTTTTGATATTTTTTTTTTTTTCATTTTTCTAAATATGTAATTTAAAAAGAAAATCATACAAAAAAAAAAAAAACATTGAAAGATTAGTAAAAAAAAACTTGTTTGAGGAATTTTTTTATTAGAAACATTTGCTTATCAGCACCTTAAAAAAATATGGTGGCCTTTCATGGGACCACCAACCCTGAAAATTGAAAACAAAGATGGCCAATTGGGATTTATTGAGAAAAAATCTGCATTAATTTAGGACATGGTTTTACTTAATCAACACCAATTTCTGCTAAATCAACACCAATTTCTGCTAAATCAACACCAATTTCTGCTAAATCAACACCAGGTACCAGGCACACACAGCACCTCAGCACCAATCTACTAAAACCTTGGGATTTCTTTAACAACACCCTTAATTTAATTTATTATTATTATTATTTATTTATTTATTTTCTTGAAATTTGTTAAGATTAATTCTAAATTGATTTTTTTTATAAGTTTTCAAGAAATTTTATAACGTGTTTTTTTTTTTTAAAAAAAAAAAAAGAAAAAAATTAAATTTAAATCAGTAAATAAACTTAATAGTAACTCAAGAACTGATAAATAAATCATAGAGAGAAAAAGGTCAAGATTATTTAAAAAAAGAAATTAAACTAAAATTTTGATGAAATTTTTTTAAAAAGAAATTTATTTCATTCATTTTAATATAAAAGGATGTTGTTATTAAGACAATCAAGTTTGATTTCCTTGTATTTGGTTTAGAAAAGTTTCTCAAGGTCTCTTGAGAGTTAAGATCAGCTGTTTCTCTTATTCACCTTTCCTTTGGTGAATATGTTGTTGGTAAGACCAAAAGCTGAAGATCATATAATACAGGCCTTTTTGATTAAACACTCCTACTACTCAAACGAAAAGTTTGGTACGGGAAGTGGTGATCTGGGTTCAAGGGGACTCCATTTGACAGCTTTGCGCAACAGGTCTATTTCGCATGGGCGCCAAGATTCCGATCGGGATAAAAAAGAAGCGTCAATCTCTAGATTGAGTTTCTGGAACGCTTTTAAAAAGTTGTCCCAATGAACACCTGCTTTTTTCTTTTCAACGTTTATACCCGCTTCAAGTGTGACGAGTATTTGAGAAGTACTCAGCCAATCACGAATTTCTGGGTGATCGCCTGTCATAGCCAACAATTTTCCCTTTTCGTCAAGTAATATTTGGTGTAGGTCTTTCCACCTTTTCCATGAGGTGTGTATTCTTTCCATCCAAAGGTATATATCTTCTAGCAAAAGCCAAGAGGTCCTATTTCCTTCTTTTGATGTACGACTTAGTTTTTCTTTTTCCCAACACTGAACAACTCGCGTCAAACTTTTAGAACTTTGATAGCTTGTACCTTTAAACCTTAGGGCAAAAGCCTTTAAATATGAGCTTCGAATTTTTTTGTCACGATGGAAATAAAGAGGGACCTTGGTGCTAAGCTCTTGCTTCGTTAAATGAAATAAAAAGTCAAGTCCTCGGATATCTTTAAGATAAACTGTATGGGGGGACGTCTCCAAGTCGAAATTTGCTGTAACCAAACCCTTGGTGACCGTATAACGCATGTTGACAGTGCTTGCCAAACATGCGACAGTTTGATCAAAAATCTTGAATTGTTGAAGAAAAACTGGTTCTTGAAGGTCGGAAACCAAGTTTTTTGGTAGATAAACCGGACCATAGCGCATTAAAAACTTGAAAATGTCATGAAAACATTTGATAGCGAGTAGATTGTTAGATGATGGAATTTGTACCTGAGGCGAAGGCTTGAGGTATAGCATGCAGTTTCGGCCTATTTCTCCCATTTGGTCAGACAACTGTTTTTTTTTATTTGGAAGAGTAAGAAAGAGAGTGACTATCTCATCAATTAAGTTGTTATCGTTGATTTTGCTTTGACAATGTATGAATTGACGCTGTATATAATCGTATTCGAGATTCAGCCAAGTTGTTGGTTTACTTACTTTTTCCGTTAAAACAACAGATAGATTGATAAGCTTCAAAAGTTTTCCTTTTTGATGTTAAAAAAGAAATAAAAAAAACAAAGGGTGATGCGACTGCTTACACCACAAAAGGTAGTGCATGTAATCATTTGAGATACTGCTTAAAAGGCTGGTCGTTAGATCATGATTCAAATAAGCTGTTCTGACAAGAGACGACGGTGTGGCAATTGATTCGACTTGTTTCTCTATCATAAATGCCATCTCATCGTTCGCGATGAAGAGTCTGAGATTCTCTTCATCAACAATTTGATATTTTCCTAAGTTGCTCAAGATTGTGAAAAGTGCCCTTCTTAGGTTAGATGTAAAATGATTGCGAGGCATTGTGTCAAGCTTGCGTAGGAGCTTTTGAAAATCTGCAAAAAGGCCCTGTTCTACCTTAATCATTACCGTATTAGTCAATTCTTCATTGCCTAAGAATTGATAGAGGTTATAGCCGTATGGTGGAAACACGAGGGCTTCAAGCTTTTTCCGCATTAAAAGCTGAATGGTTTTTGAGCTTTTCATTAGAAGCTCATGAGCATTCTCCGATTCACCTGAAAATTGAAGATTTCTAAGTTGTGACTTACAAACCTCAATGTAGCTTATGAGGTCTATATAAAATCTTTCAAGTTTTTTCCTTTTGTCTAAATGGGTGAGCCTCCCAAATAATCAATGCCTTTTCAAAAATAAAAGTTTGGAGTTTGTAAACTTCTCACCTATTGTGGCACGTAAATTTTTGCGAATTTGGGGAATTCGTTTAGATACAAGGTACTCTTGCGCTGTTTTTCAATGTTTCAGAGTCAAGCAGGGTGAATCAAAATCTATGAAAAATAAAACTTAGGGAATACTTGAAAAGCCCACATATATCCTTTCCAAGCCTTTTATCAATGGGATGACTAATCAAGTCCGTTTGAGCTGCTCAAGTATATTGCGTAAATGAGGTATTAGTTAAAAAAAAGGTCCATAAAAACAGGGGAGTAGTACTAGGAGTTGATAAATAGGCGCGTTGAGGTGATTTCGATCATCAAAGCCGTTTCAAAGAGTTTCTAAATTGTAATCACTCATAAAAAAATGAAATTAAACCAGAGCAAAAGTTTAGAAGGATATTTTACAATCGAGGTGGACATTGTTGTCCCAAAATTTTTTGCAAAGGCTACGATGGGTATCAGTCAAGCCAAAATTTCTTTTTTGAAAGCGAAATAGATAAAATTTGCTACTGGCAACCGGTTGATAATAGAATCTTACTGATATTATAGATAGTTGCACACCAGAGCTTAGCATTAAGAAGATCTTGACACTCAGACTTACAAGGGTAATCAATCCTTTGTTTTTTGTATGGTTGTCCTAGGGTAAGCCACGGTTCTTGTAATAATACCAAAGATGAGTTATTTAAGTTAAAAATTTCAGGTCAGTTTGATTGTGAGTTTTGGAGCCATCAGTTTTACCTTTCCGAGAAACGAAGCTCCCGACATCCTCGGCGGTAATTAATTTTGCTAAATTTGGGGCCTGAGCAGTTTCACTGCCTTGAGTGGTGGAATCCTTGGATGAATGGTATAATCCTTGTAATTTTTAAACGGCAAAGAAATCCTTTTAGTGCTGAATAAGACTTGTTGAGAAGGGCCTTTAATTCACGAGCGCCATTCAGGTAACTGGGAACTACAGACCTGGATTGGGCTGAGAGTGTTGAAATACCTCTGCCTGATCCATAAGAGGAAGTTCGCTTGAGAGAATCCGGGAAGACAAATAAAAATAACTTGATAAGATTCCCAAGACGATTTTCAAGGATAGTACGCGGCAGGCAAATAGCGAGAGCATTTGTCTATAATGAATGAAGGATTGTAGGATACTAGGATTGACCGAGACGAAAAAACTCTAGAACGTTGGCAGGTTGATGTTTTATTAGCGCATGTGTGCACAAGTTACCGGCTGACTTCAAGCCGATGATCGGGGAACTAGTGCTGTGAAAGTTATCGCGTGGCATTGTTAAGGTGTTGGCGAAGAGGAAATACCTCGGTGTTTCCTGAGCCTGCCAAAGTTGAGTGGGCGATCCAAGCATGTGTGTAAGATGTTGAGATTCAAACAATACAACGCTTGATTGCTCTAACGCCATCTGTTGGTGACGAGAGCGACAGTATTTGTGATGAAACTAGTTGCGAAAGTAGACAGCGTCCTGTGTCTCACTTGCTGATGTTACCATTAAAATACTTGGTTGTCTATAAACAAGTTTTGAAAGAATTTTCAATTAAAATTCGAGTTACTTTAACTAAGGAGGGGGGCTACCATGCAGTTGACACCAGCGATGATGGATGGATGATAATGAATGTATGATCCGAAGCTGATCAACATCGGAGTCGGAGTACTGAAGATATTTTCCTTGTGCCCTGTGCCCGCCACCCAGACCCAATCGAATCAAGAAAAAGTAGATTTAATGGGAAGCAGCAGGTTTTCCAATCGGGTAACGTGCTCAAGCTTGCTGCTTTGACTTCGAAGTTGGTCTCAAGAACGAGAAAGAAGACCAAGAGGATCGGTATAAAAGATTGCCAATATAAAATGATAAGGCATCAGAAAATCTCCCCTTTTGATTTCAATTTGATGACAATTTTATTAGTGAGTGACTGAGAGGAATTCTTGAGATTCTTGAAGTGATTGCTTTTTGAGATTTTATGAAATGTTGATCAAAGCTAAATTTTTTGAATGAGAACTCTTGAACGAATACAAAAAACATAAGGCTTGATTGATTTGTTCCAAAGAATTTGATGAAAGTATTCTAAAGAAACCAATTAAAGAATTTTCAAGTTTGACAAAAGCAAACTAATTCTCCTTGATTATCTATCTATCATTAACTAAAAAATCTCAAATTAAAAATAAAATTTCAAAACTCAGACATTTTTAAATTTTTAATGATTTAGAAACTAAGAGGGAAGCTTTTTGATTTTAATTTGTCTTGATAAGATGTAAGCTAGATCTCTATTAAGCCAAATCTCAATTGTTTGATTGAAAATTTGAATTGAAATGCCTAAAATTATTATGATATAGTACATAAAAAATTAAACAGTGATCTTTAAATAAGATTTGGATCATCTTGAGCTTTTTTGATTTCTTTGGAGAAATAAATTGAGCTTGAGCTAATGAAACCAAATTCGTCTTATGGTATTAGAGATAGTTCTAACCCTTTTTAAAATTATGATACTGTATTTTAAATATATAATTTATCTTCATAATTCTGAAGGATTGTTGTATAAAATCCAGAAATTGGAAAACTAGATGGAGATATTTGATTGAGTTTCCTTTCAGAATTGGCTATAACAAGTGAAAGTTAACTTATCTGAGCTTGAATTCTTTATTCCCAAAATCTTCCTAAATCATGAAACAGATCTTGTTTAGGAATATGAAGTATGTTAAATGATTAAATATTATAAAAAATAATTAAATGAATATAATTTCTAGCTTAATATAAAGTTATCAATTATGGTCCTTAAATGCCAATAGATCCAGAAAACCCATTTGAGAAGATACAAAGAAATCTAATTTTAAGGAGCTGATCTAGGCAGGACACAGTAATATTCTGTCCTAGAATATATGAATCTGATATGAGTTTCTTATGGTTTGTAAGTTGAGTTTGGGAAAGGTACAAAATGAAATTGGGAAGTGATCAATTGTTATTGTCTTACTGTAAAGAACTCTTTTCTTATTATAAATGAGTTTTGGGCCAGTTTCCAAAAGTTTTTGACCATTTGTCAGCTTTAGTTTGGCTTATTTTAAAAAAGTAAGCCACATGACTCAGATCATTGTACTATGTAAGATCTCAGAGCATCAAAGGGTTCAGTGAAAAAAATTATCAACATACTTCTTGGCTGAGTTTATGGAAGCCAGCCAAGATTCACTATTTAAATTCAATTTTCAAATTCACTTTTCAAGTAATTTAGTCTACCTATCCATCTTATTTGTCTACTGGAGATGTGTGACTTGAAAACAGGCTAAACTCACTTTACACACCATATATGTTATCTTCAAATTTCATGATACCTGAATTCAGTGGACTGAGTAGGAAATTTCCTTCTAAGTAGTTGATTTGGCTATTATTAGTTTTTTTGGCAGTAATTTTAGTCAAGAAATAATTAAAGATGCATTTCATAAAAAACTCAAGCATAACTTTGCTCTAATATGCAGTGGTTATATCATGCTGGCAGGTAGATACCATATTTTATTTGGAATGCACCTTTTTTTAAAAGAGCATGTGCCTGTGCATAAAACTTTCTAGCGGCTTTCCGAGCCATTATCTCACAGTGTACAGATGATGTTACCTTATCTTAATTGTGCTATATACATGATGAGACAAATAAAAGAATATGAAAAAAACTAATAGGGCTACCTTCTGGTGGGCCCTCCATTGGCGCTAATAACTGCCTGAAAATGAGATTGCATCCTGAGGAGTAGCTTGTTGAAGAATTCTGGGGAGAGATTGTTCCACACCATCTGAATTTCTGCTTGTAATTTGTCCATTTTGTGGGGCTGGTGATGCTTGTTAACTCAAGTTTTGATCATTTTCCACACGTTCTCAATTGGGTTCAGATTGGGGGAGTGGGCAGGCCAGGGCAGCTTATCGATCTCATGAGTCACCCACCAAGCATTGCAGATGCAAGCGGTGTGAATCAGTGCCCTGTCCTCCATCATTGCAATGTGTTCTCGTGTGCAAATGTATGGCGCATTCACCATCCAGTTGTTAAATGGTCAGAGATGAGGTTCATATACTTGTTGAATGAACAATTCTGCCATTTGGCTGCCATCTAAAAACACAAGTGGGCCTTTCATCCTGCCATTGAACACCCCCCAAACCATTAGCGGTCATTGGCCTGAACAATGATTCACTTGGAGTTTTTCAAGGATGTGTTTCTTTTGTGTCATCCACCAAACCCATACATGTTCAAACTTCTTCCCCAATTCAAATGACAATTCATTGGTCCAGGTGATTTGGGCCCACTGCTGTATTGTCTAATGGCCAAGGTTGCTTGCAAAATTCAATCAGCATTTGAAATCCAAGACTCGCAGGTAAGGCTTTTCGGGGCAATGAATGACCTTTTACCAAGATCATGTATTGCCTTGCTGATGGTGCAATGACTCACATGTTTGGGAATTGTGTGTGAGATTTCTTTCAGGTCAGCTTGTTCCTTTTTGATTATGAATCTTTCCAAGTTCTGACAGTCTTCATGGTTGAGAATTTCAGGACAACCTGACTTTGGTTGGTTTGCACAGGTACCATGATCCCTAAACCATTGGATTGTATTGTATACTGTGGATTTGGGTCACTGAATTTGAAGTGAAATTTGTTGAACTGATAGCCCAGCATTCCACATGCCAACAATTTGGCTTCACTGCTCCAGAAAAACCTATTTAGTCAGGATAAAATATTTATAAATAAGCCCTAAAAAGTCAACCAAAAAAAAAAATAATGATTAGTTTCATAAATGAGAGGATCAAAAAATAATGAGTGAATACCCCAACCAACACACTGTTCAAAGAACTTAATTACCTCTTGAAGAGGTGATGAAGAATAAAAAAAAGATGTAAATTATAAAAATACAAAAAAAAATATTAAAGCAACTTCAACCCAGATTGTGCATGGGCCACATGCTTTGTATCCATGCATACAGTGTCCAAATACATGCTTTGGGGCTTTCTCCAAAGTATGCAAACATGGGTCAGGGCCTGTGTGCATACATGGCTGCACACAGAATGCACGCTCCTGCCATCCTATTTGTTGCACCTTATCTCTACTCACACTTCTCTTTTCTCAACTTATTTTTTTCTTATTTGATCTCATTTTCTTTTGTTTGTTCTCACTTTTTCTTTCTAACACATCTCAACTCAATTAACCTGAACAAATAGTCCAATAATTCAGATTGTACTATTTAAAGAGAATTGCCTGATTCCTTGCAAAAAACCAACCGATAACTGTCAAAGAATTTTTTATTTTTCCACTTGACTTTTGTTTTTTTCTTTAATTTAGATCATGTTATATCTTGATGTTGAAACTTGGGGACAAATTGTTGGAATGCCTCAAGCAGGGTTATTGTACTGAGCCATTGGCTGATTATCTGGGTTCCCTCTTAAAATAATTTAAATTATCAACAAATTGGCACTGTGAAAACCCAAAAAAAAACTGGACAACCTACCATCTTAAAGGATCATGACCAACATCAGCTTAGCCAAATAATTACTTGTTTCCATTGTCTTGCTGTTTCTCAGGTTACAAAATTGATGACTGAAAGTGTTTCAAAAAGAACAATTCAGTGAGAGATCCAAAAGTTAGTTAAGGCATCAATCATTGCACCAATAAATCCTTACCTTTGACCAAAATATTTTCAAGCCCAACTGATATCTTCTCAAGCTCATGTGCACTGGGGAAACAACAATTAGGAAAAGGTTTTGTGGACCAACAAATAAGCTTTTGAGCTAGGTAATAAAGCCTACTGAGTCCATTTATGGCGCACTACTCAAGAGAAGTGGCTTTTGGAGAACTTAGCCATTAATCATCTCTCTTGTAAGGTTTGACTATGAAACAATAAGTAAAAATTACTAATATTTTACTTATTGTACTATGAATGTCCTTATGAATAAAACAAATAAGATAAAAAATAATTGTTATAATTATGGGGTAAAAATAATTATATTATTAAATAAATATAATAATGTAGTTTATATTAAAAAAAATGATATAATAAGCAAATATATTAATAGAAGATAATTAATATCTTTAAAAGCACTTTATTATTGTTACCAAAAAATAATAAAGGTGTAAAAAATTGTTTTTTATTAATAAAAAACAATTAATAACAATAATATTACTAATATTAAAGTTATAAATTAATATAAATACTATTTATATTAATTAAAGAATTATTAAAGTAATAATAGAGAGAAAATTATTATAATAAGAATAAATAAACTACTTTCAATACTTAATATAATAATTTTCAATGATTTTATGCCAAATAAGAGAAATACAACTTATTTAAACTGTATTTACAATAAAAATTAAGAGAAATTACAATTTATCTTGATTTTACATGGATTTGAGGTTTTTAAGAGAAATTTAAACAAAAAAATTAAATAATTGAGTTAATCATGTCAAGAATAATGATTATGATAAGGATTATATTTGGTATTTAATAATATAAGAGTTATATATATAAAGAATAAAGAAATCACCTTTTTGTTTTGATTATTTAGCATTTTGTAAGTGTCTGAGGGGAAAATAGAGTAAAAGGAACTCTATTTATAGTAAATACCTCCCTTCTAGAGTCCAGAAGGCTTCTAGTAGACGTTTACTGATTCTTTCTACTAGAATTTATCAATATTTTAAGGTTTAGTGATGATTACATCATGATCAAACCATCTTACCTCATTATTACGCCATTATTTAGAGTTATCACTGTAACTCTAAGTTTGCTGACATCATAGGCTTGGAAGAAGCCTAAAATTCATAGATTTTATTATTATTAATCATAATTTAATAGTATTCATCAGTTTTATCACTTATATGACTGTTAAACTTAAAATAAGATTACAGTGAGTGATCATAAATGATCAAATTTAAGCTTAAACTTTGATCATTAATAACTTTTAGGTCATACAGGCTAAAGCTATTCTGAGAGTGGATTTTGATATCTTGGCATGTCCTCATTAAACTCCCAAGAGCATTTCATTACATAATCAAAACTCTATTTTTGATGATCTTTCTTGTAACTCATCTTTTCTGTCAAAATTTAATATTTTAAACTTCAAACCATGATTACAAGGGGTTATACCTTGAATATTGTGATGAAAATTACATCATTATTCACAAATGAGCTAGTAAAATCTAACTGTCTACTTATTTTTAACTTTGGACCACTTTTACAACAAAGTGGTCAATAGCTCTATTGATTTTATTCAATAATCCATTACAAGTTTTAACCTTGTTTATATCTTGTAAAATAAAGTTCATATCTGTATTTTTACAGTAATTAAATGGTGACTTTATTTTTGTTTTATCTCTATATCTTGTATATTTCAAGAGATATTAGCTAAAAACCATGAATATATGTGTTGACCAAAAAAGTGCATATATTCAGCTTAATTCCTTAATTATTGACTTTAGAGATTATATTTACAATTGTTTTATGTGTAGAGATTTATGGATAATCCAATGGTACAATTTATTTTACAAGTTGTTTGATTGGTTTCTGAGATAAATGAGGTTTTGTACCTTTTCTAAGGTATTATTACTTATACTTCAGTAATTATTTACTTTTAAGATATGCCATAAAAATGACATATGTGTATTTTACCATGAGGAATCTAATGGTGTAATTAATTTCAAATGTTTATTAATTAGATTCTGAGTTAATTTAGATTTTGTACTTATTTATGGTATTTTACTAATTTTTGAGATAATTATCATAAGTATAATTATTACAGAAATTTTGCTGTGACCTTTTTGGATGTGGTCATATCTAAAAGGCTCACATCTCTAGACATCAAACAATCATGGTCTGGGGTTGAATTTGTGTGGCCAAAAAATCAAGAATTGCATTTATTGTTGTAAAAATGATGTCAGCTCAACTTATTCAACAGGTTTATTTACCAGTTTTCCTTCCTTTCATCAGCCACATGGAGAAAGAATCCTAGATAATGGGAAGACACTGGCTTATTGTCATGGAAGAAAATTCCCAAATTCACACAGAGAATCTCAGTAATCAATGGCACCAATTACATGTAATACAAAAAATGCAATGGAATGCTCACTCACCATATCTGGACCCAATAGAGAATTTGTGGAAGATCATGAAGAGTGCCATCAGCAAAATCTATAAATTACAAAAAATTGATTAATTACAGGTTACCATCAAATCAGCATGGGAAAATTTTCCTTGTGATAATTTTAAATACTTGCTACTCTCCATGCAGTGGTGAATGGAAAGGGTTGTTTCACAGAATGGGGGTCCAACATTGTACTAGGATGACCATTCTTATATGGTCCTTTTCCTTTTTCTCTCTTAACTTATTTAGCTTTACTTTAGCTGATGAGTTTTTTTCATTTCATTTAACTTTTTTTCATTATTAAGTATTTTTTATAAACCCAAAAACAAAGTTTTCTTTCTTTGAATATTGTTTTGTGTGGGTTTTTTTTGGAAAATTAAATGTTTAATTTAACTTGTTCAAATGATAATTTTTGCTT
Organism: Austropuccinia psidii; assembly: GCA_023105745.1. Taxonomy (NCBI): domain Eukaryota; kingdom Fungi; phylum Basidiomycota; class Pucciniomycetes; order Pucciniales; family Sphaerophragmiaceae; genus Austropuccinia; species Austropuccinia psidii. The sequence goes on from JALGQZ010000013.1 coordinate 39,513,148, forward strand.
TGAAGCCAAAAAAATACAGCTCACTTTTTTTAAATTGTTTGCATACTTATGGAAGGGCACTCTACAGTTCCATGAAGCATTTATTCAAAGTCAAAAATTCTTTTTTCACAAAAACAAGGTGCATGGACACTTTTTTTTCTTCATTTTTTCACACTTAAATACCTTTTCTTTCCTCAATCATACCCTCTTATATTAGATTTTAGTTTTTTGTGTCACTTTTTAATTTGTTTTTCTCTGAAATAATCTTTCTTTTTATAATAATTACTTTTTTTTATTTTTAAAATTTTTTTATGATATTTTTTCATGAAGAACAAATTAATAATGTGTGACAAATGATAAATTAATGTAATTTTTTTTACATTGTAATAATTGAATAAATTAAAATATATAACAGAGGCATAAATCTATAATTAAATAGAGATTTTCTTTAATAATTAAATTTTTTAAAAAAAGGTCCTACCAGATGGTAGGACCATCATTTGCATTTATCAGGGCTTCCATGCAGTTGGCCATTGAATATAAGAGTTGATTTGAAAACATAAACTGGTATTTTTTTCCATGCTGCTGTGATTTCCAATTACAAATAATCCATTTTCTGTGGCTTTTAATGCTTGATAACATTGCTATTCATGTTTTCCATAAGTTTCTGATTGGTTTCAAGTCTTGCAAGTGATCTGGCCATGGCATCTTAATAATTCCATTTTTTTGATATTTATGCTATATGTATTGGTGCACCATATTCAATTAGAGAAATTTGATGGAACCCTTGAATATAAAGCTCTTGAGCCATAATTATAGATTTTAGATGGTGGAAATAAAGTTGGCAGAAGTTAGATCCCCTTCAATAAAAACCAATGGTGCCACCAAGGCACCAGAGAATGCCCCCAAATCATCATCAATTACCAACCAGATAAATGGTTGACTTGAAGGCTTTTGAGGATGTATTTTTCAGCTTGGGTACACCAAACTCTCACTCAATCTTATTTCTTATTAAGATCAAAGGAGGACTCATCTTTCCAAAAAATTTGTGACCAATGTTGGAATTGGAATGAAAACTTCAAACTCCCCTAGAAGTCAATTGGACATGAGTAGGGCTTATTGGGTGTGATGCATGGTTCATTTTCAAACCTATAAATATCATTTGTGATCATTTGTGTTCAGACTTCCTCTAACGTTTCCTGGAAATTATGAGAAATAAAGTCACCCATTTCAAATTGGCTGGAAAGCCCAATTTTTCTTTGGTCTTGCAAGTTCCACGGTAATGAAAAAACCAGAGTTTGTCCTAAACTTTCACCTTGGGAAGGCTCACATGGTGTGATTCTACTTGATATGACATCCCAGCATTTTGAATTCCAAAAATTTCAGCCCTAGTTTCCACATTGAGGTAAGATGATATTCTTCTTTTTGATGAAATAAAATTACTATTTTAAAATAGAAATAACATAATTAGAAATTAAAAAAAATACATAATTAAAAAAAATTCAACTCAAAAAATATAACATGTATAAAATCAAAATAAAAAAAAATAATTTTCCTTAGTGATAATTCAAAGACTTCTTCTTTTAGTTATCATCAATCAAGACAGTTTTTATTTTTTTTATCAATAAAAAAAAGGATCATTTTTTCATTATTTTGAAAATTTTATTGTGAAAGAAAATCAAAAATAATCTAAAAAAACTATTATAAAAGTAGTCAGTAAGTATCAAATATAGAGATAATGAAACAAAATATTCATCATTATAAGGTGAAATGTGATGATTCTGATAGGTAGCAATATGAAAACAAAATATATAAGAAAAACATGACAAAATAAAAGTGATGGGAAAAAACAAAGCTGATGAAAGAAAAAAGTTATGATCAGGATGGGAATGGAAGTAACATGCTTCATGAGACTGTACAAGATGCTATTTAGAGATTTAATTAGAATCCTCAGTCCTGGTGACAAATCCTCCACAGTAGCCAATAACAAACACATAGATTAATCAATTGTTTCATTTTTTACTTTTCCAAGGAATACAAGTACTACATCCAAATTCTTGGGGTTTTTATTTAGTAATTCAGAACTAGCCATTTAATCATATAATTCCATATTACTCCATTATTAACCAATATCAAACACACAGAGAAATAAATTATTATGTCTTATATTTCTCTGACTGTTTCAAAGTAGTTAATTCTTATTCTTGATGTCTTTAGTAAATTTGAAATAGTTACAAATCAGAAAAAGTACAAAGATAAGAAAAACGTTTTTAGTAATTAAATAATTGAAAGAAATTAATAATTGTTACAACTTTTTTTTCCAAAAGCCAAATTTTTAGAATAAAAATAAAATCTATTACTAATTCAAAAATTCTAGGCTTTCTGAAAATAAATAAATTTCTTAAGAACCTATTGCTTCCAACTTTTACTCAAAAATTTGAATTATTATAAAATAATAGAAAGTTTTGGTAAAATTTGATTTAAATTGTAAAATAAACCTTCGGAGACTCAAAATTGAAAACAAAAATAACCCTTCCAAGATTTTAAATTGTAAAAATAAAAAGATAATAGAAATACAATGGAAAAAATTCAAAAGCCAAATTATGGACTTGAAATTATGCTTTTCATACAAGTTTTTGAAGAGGTAATATATTTCTCAAGATGGATTCTAACTTGATTAAGTCTATTAACTTGAAACCTAATTTAATTGAGGGTTGATGTAGTATCCGTTGGACCTTCCACCTGGCCAAACAAATGGTAATTTTAAATGTCTTTTGGGAGTCCCAGTATCTGAGCTCAGTAACAATAATTTAAAAGAAGCTGAACTAAAACTTCTAGATAATATGTCCAGATTGTACGAATTGAAAGCCGGTAACAAATGTCATAACCCAATAAGAATTGTAAAGAGTCTATTTGAAAATCTATACATTGGTGTTTACAAACCTCAATGTACCACTTCTTTGGCTTTATCACATAATACTCTTTCAGCTTCCACAGAAAAAGCTAATTAAAGTGGGTTTGGTGTTTTAAATTCTTTAAAGTAGAAAACCCTTAAATGAGGTAGCAATCTTGAATTCATGTTTTCATGTACCATTCGTCATAATTATTGGAGCACTTAAGTAAGTCTACTTTTTTATGTTGCTTAATGTAATAATACATTAATTTCTCATTATCAAACATTTTAGGCAAGAAATTAAGTACCATTTTAATTAGCTTGAATTTTCAGAAATAAAGGAAGTTCTAATAAACTCTTCGGATATCATCAAATTGGTCGGGAAATTGTTGTTTCTGGACCCCTTATAGATTGGGATGAAGAAGACAATTGGGTGGTATTGGTATAATGAATATTCAATTTGTTATTTGATCAAAGTTAATCCAAAATCTAATTAAAAGAACTTACTTAACAGGTTAATGGAGTAAGCCTTTCATAGAAAGTAACTCGGTGACATTTGGGAGTCAAGTTGACAAAGCCAGCCTTAACTCTAATTAAGGCTCTATATAAAAATAATTCTACAATGACAATCTCATCTGGTAAGTGAAAACAATGAAAATTTATGAAATCAAACCCTTTATTCGTGAAAGAAGGTGCAGGAGCTTTTTGTGGATTAATATTGGTTTTTTTGTAGGTCATGGTCCTCATTCTACTCTTATGGTAAGAGGAGGATATCAGAAAAAGCCAAATAAATAAAAAATAATTAGCCTGAACTTGGTGGAGACGCAAATACTTATGATTGCACCAGATTTAGGTAAAACACTTCAGGTAGACTAGCTGCCAATTTCAATCATTAATTTGCCAAATTAAGCTACATTACTTATGAAAATTACTAAAGTAGTAAAATAAAAGGAATTCCAAACAGGAGAAAATTTTTGTCTGATGCTATGTAAGGGTAGGAACGTCCAGCATGCAAATGCAGTTTATTCGAGACAGATATTGGCACGAAGGCTGCTGCAGGTATTCACCTAAACAATTTGTCCCATATATTTTCTATCTAAAAGGTATGTGATTATTCAACTTTTTTGAGTGCTTTTAGGAGACTGTGATACCATTGAAATTTAATGAATTAGGAAATCTAATTCATTTTTACAACCATTTTTAATATCAGACACCATTTTATAAGTCAGTAAAGAACTCAAATCAGAGAATGTTTCCAGATTCTTAGAATATATAAGGAGTTCTAGAGAGAATATTCAAGACTGCTTGTGTTCACTCACAAAAGGACACAGGAATAACTGTTGCCTCCCTATGTTTAATTTTGTTTGTATTGTTTCTAGGTCAAGCACAAATTTGAAATTGTGTTTACATTTGAAGTTGTATTGTATTTAACAATGATATTAAACTTATCATATATGATACTTAAATCTGTCCCTTGATGAAATAAAATAGGAAAATATAATAAATTTTGAGATTTTTATTAAAAATAAATGAATTAGAATAATATTTCTCAAATTTTTCAAATAAATTAGAAAATAACTCACCACAAAAACTTTAAAATAAAAATCAAAAGAAAAGGTGCTTTTGTGAAAAATACTAACTCCCTAAAAAGCTTAAAAAGAACTACCATGTAAATAGGAAATTAAGAATAACATATTCAGAATCTATTTAGGAATTGTTATTTCTAAATAAATTCAAATTTCGGTACTTATATAGCAAAAATTCAAGCTTTCTTGACTCAAATAATTTAAGATTTTCTATATAAAAAATATAACTATTGTTCAATTGAAAGAAAAGTTTTTGTTTTATATTAAATAAAACTAGGGGACCTGGTGGAAAAGCTCTCTGTTCTGTAAAAAAACATTTTCAGATATAAAGATTCATGAAATATCTCATTCAGGGCTAATTGTTTAAAATTAGGCAAATAATCCTAAATTTACAATAAGCATTTTGATTTGGAATCCACTCATTCTTTATAATTAATACTTCTAAATTAGTAAAGTTTTCCAAAATAATTAAAGCTTAACCAAGCCAAATTCGAAATATTTATTAATTGATATTAGGGGGTGTCAAATATAGAAAATCCTTCTGTAAAGGACTTTGGCTTTTAAGTAATAAATCTCATGGCTTTTTGACTGAGTCACTTGGTATTTTCTCAAAATTTGACTTTTTTTGAAAATATGCGATTTAAAAATTTCAAAAAAGAAATCAAAACTAACTCAACCAAATTTCATTCCTCAACAAAAAAAAAATTCTATCCCTCAACAAAAGATTATCTCAGAAAAATTTCAAATGCACTTAAAAATGATTCCTACACAAATTCATTTTATTTTTCTTTCTAAATATTTTTGTTATTGGATTTTAAAATTGTAATTCATTTCCGAATTCAATTTTGATAAATTTTGTTTGAAACTTGAAAAAAAATTCCTTTTTTTTTAAAATAAATTATGCATATTTAGAATAAATTTCTATTTTTATCCATAATCATAATATGATTTAAATTTTGGGAATCAATCAGATTATCTTAATGATTTTACTTATTGATTTGTTTCTCATGAGATTTTTTGAAATATTTATTAAAAGATGAATTTTATTTTTTAATTTTTTTAAAAAAGTAAATTGGATTGGAAATATTTTTGTAAAAAAGAATAGTTTTCCTTTGAAATGAAATATTAATTATTTATAAATTATTTCACAAAATCATGAAAGAATTTGAAGCTTGTGACAAAAAAAACAATTTAAGAATCTAGATCTTGTGAGCCAAAAGTTTAGGTAGTAGAAAAGAAGATTAAATGGCTTAAACATGAAGATTATCTTTATAAGTTTATTTTCTCATTTGTCTCAATTTTCTTTTAAAAAAATTGAGATTATTATTCAAATAATTGAGATTATTATTTAAATAATTGATGAAGATTAAAGTCTAATTTCAGCTATAAAGAGTTTATTATACCTTTATTTCTGAAAATTAGTTCAGCGAAAGTAAATAAATAAGTGAGTGAGAGCTATAGTTTCTCTTGATTAAATCTAATAAGCTTGAAATTCAAATTGAAAGTCGATTTCCAATAGAAAATAATTTTCTTACATTAATAAATTAATTGAGACAAAGTTTATATAGGCTAATTAATGTGAGAAATGTTTTTTGTTTTTGAATCTTTCTATAAGACTTGAATATGGAATCGAGAAGAGACTTATGAAAGGAGAAATCCTTCTATTGAGGTGTGTAACAAAGTAATGTGTGATTTAATAAATTAACTCTGAGGTTTGATGGGCTGAAATATGGTACTTGGAACTAACAACCTGGGTTTTTAGCACTTTGAAATATTGCAGCATTTTAGGCATCATATTTCCAAAAATCATAAAACTCTAATGAAGGATTTGATGCAAAAAATATGGATTTATAATTTGGGATCTCCTACATAATACTTAATTCCATCAATGAGCCCATTTTGAAAATATGAATAAAATCAATACATTCAATTTAACCAAATCACATGTAATATTTTGGTGACTTATCAATTTTATGTGAGCTACTAACTAAATTTTTGAACCCATTCTCTCAATTGAAAAAGCTTTGATGTGAGTTTTGATAGGTATGCTGTTTTGATTATAATGGGATTTGAGAAAACCCCATTCTATAGAATGGTGTATCACTCAAGCCAAAATATACAAGCCATAATCTCCTCCTTAATTTCATTGATTTTTTGAGATTTTTTAATATGATTTATTCTTAAGTTAAATTAAGTCAATTTCTTTCTGAAAGAAAATTCAAGTTTCAATATTATTTGACATTTTTATCAAACAAGAAAGTGAAAATAAAATCAATTTGTCACAGGGGCTCTTCTCAGTGAAGAGGGCCTGAGACTCAGTAAACTAGACTAACTTTCAGGAGGATAAGAAGGAAGAATATGAAACACTTAAGAAGTGTAAATAAGACTTAGATTTATAATAAAGAAGAAAATAAAGTATGCAGAAATAAAACTCAAACAAATAAGAAATAAGAAAGAAAAGGAGCCAACCACAATCAATTCCATTTCTACTGTTTCAAACTTTAATAAAGAAAGAGAAGGGTTAATAAAGATATGGCCACCACAACTCCCCTGAAAAGGTGAGAAAAAGGAAAATAACAACTTAATAATTATAAGTAATGTATTTTAAATGAGTAAGAATGAGCTAATTGATAATAATAAATAAAATATACTAATTAACTGGGAAAAGTCCCCAGAGGGAGGAACAGGGGCTGTTATATGTCCTAATCCACTAGCTCAGGTCCAAAGAGTTAATTGTTTGAGAATAGTGATTTATTTGAATAATACAGGCACTGTATGGATGTACAAGGTCTTTAAAGGAGGTGTGGTAAAGCTGGGTGATCTTCAAGTTTCAGATTGGTGTATTCAGCCTTTAAAAGGAGTGAAAGGCTGTATTTTTGAATATAAACTGTCTGAGTGTCCCAAAAGAAGATTTATGAATCTTGATGATCATACACATAAGTGAATTTCTTGTTTTTTGAGCTTGAGTGGGGATAATGTTGAATATCCTTTACCCCTAATAGTGGCTGTGTCAGTATCCCCCTCTTGAAACTGGTCGGCTCCTTAACACCATGATATAGTTCCAACCTTTTTCCCCCGAAATGTTTTTTAAAATTTAAATGTCTTAAGTTCTTCTTTTCTTGTTCATTATCCTGAAATTCTTTCAGTATTAAGCTCTTTGATATTCTTAATTAAACTTGAAATTAACATAAAGATGATTAAGTGTTCTTGTTCAACCATTTTCCTTCTGTCTTGAGTCTTCATGTCTGAAAAATAGTTATATAAAAAACCTTTCCTTGGCGAGTATCCCCAAAGCGATTCTACCATCTTTATAAGCATCAAATTGGGTGCATAATTTTGATCTACATTCCACCTACATTGAAATGGCCAATTTTGACCTTCCTTATCCTTTTGAGCCAGGTTGAAGGAATAGCCAAAACTTTTATATCTTAGGGTAATGTCCTTGAAGCCTTGAGAAGTGACCTATTTCTGGCCATTTAACGCTTTCAGAAGTCCAAGGCCCATGATCTGGGGTTAGTATGATCTTTAGGGGCTATAGGAAGCCCCTGGATTTCTGAGGCTTCAGGGGGTTTGAGAAATGGATATGGCCATTTCTTTGCCATATTCCTGAAGCAAATTGGGTATTCCCAGAGGAATTTTAGAGGGGCCTTAGCAAATGAGTTGGAGAAGGCCCTGTGCTTCTGCAAGGGAGTCCCAAAGCCTAAGCCTTGAGACCAATTATTGAAGACCTTGATAGGGGCCAAGCCAAAGTGTCCTGGCCCCAAATTACTATGACCTTGAAATGAATTTTTGACCTTTTCCTGACTGAAATTTTGACTCTTCTTCCCCTGCCTCCAGAAATAAGCTCCAAACTGACTGAAATAACTGAATATCCCCCCTCTGGGCTGCCAAAGTCTTCTCTTTGTGGCTCTGGAATGTAAAGCTAATGGTGTTCACCTTTTTCCTTGGCTTCCTCAGGCGTTTTAGATCCCAAAGAAGTTTAAAATGGCTAGAAGGTGGTCAGAGTCTTAGATACTTCTGCTTCTGAATTTTTGAAGAAAGGGAAATCCTGCTTTGAATATTGGAATCCAATATATTCAAAGTGCCACCATTTCTTTATTGGAAATAAGCTTTGCCATTGTCCAGGGGTTTCAATTTCAAAAGTGAAGAGATTCTTGTGGAGTAGGAAGGATTGCCCATTTGGATTACCAGAGAGGATCCTAATGTAGTTCATGAGGGTAAAGATGTCATAGCCAGGACTTTTGGGAGGTTTGGAAAAAATATTGGAGAGGGATAGAGTATCTCAATGATAGAATTATTCCTGGTACTCCTTTATCTGTTTGAGGGAGGAAAGAAGCTGAAAGATCTCTTGATACCTTGAAATTCTGACATAAATTGGTCCAGAATGATAAAAAAAAGGAAGATCCTCTATCAGTGACAATACTTATTTGAAGTTTATGCTTGGAAAATACATTGATGATAAATATTTGAGCTAAGTCAAACATAGTGATTGTTGAATAAGTTTCAATAAATATTGCCATTTTGGAGAATATGTCAATAATTACTAAAATTGAATCAAATTTTCTGAAAAATGGCAATTGAGTGATAAAATCCATTGATAATCAATCACAATGACCAAATCAAATTTGGAGAGGCTTGAGATGCAAATTTCTTATGGTGAATGCTTTTGTTTTTTGAACACTTCTGATATGAGGACACATAGTCCTTAATGAATGGATTCATGCCAGCCCAATGAAAGTCCCTCTTGATAAGCTTGATGGTCTTCTCTTTTCCAGGTTTTCCAGAAAATGGATAATTATGGTGCTTTTAAATAATATCCAATTATATGGATGGGGATCTGGGAATGGCTACGACATATTTGAAGAACAATAATTTGGATTGAGGTTCATCAGTAGAATATGGATTAGATTCAAATATTTTTAATTGCTTGGGTTTTCTTGTATTGATTGTCTTGCCATGCATCTTTTTTAATTTTGTCCACTAGATCTGAAAATACTTGAGCTCTTATTGAGAGGAATGTTTACTCTTCAATTTCATCTTGCTTCAGAACTTGATCAAAATTTTGAGGATTTTTGATGAGTAAGTTCCCCCCTCTCTGGGTACATGTCATTCCAAAGGTAAAAGTAGGCTGGTTGAAAACACTTAAAAAATTGGTGGTTCACAAAAACACCCCAGATTTTTTTCCAATGGCAGAGGGCATACATGGAGCCTATGGAAGCACTTCAAGGGGAAAGAAAAATTAGCACAAAAGAAAATATTCATTTTTTGGGATAACACAAGCAAACACCTTTGTAAGATAAAATATTTTAAGAATTAAAATGTAGAAATCAAGCCCTACCAGTGGAATACTTATTGCACTTATTTGTTTTTGGAAACAACTTGGGCTGTATCCCAGTCTCCCTCATCATTATTAGGATTGGTTGTATCATTAAAATTTAACTAATCACTTGCATTTAATTGTTCCCACAGGTTTAAGTAAAATGAGGTTTTAATAAAGGGTGAGGGTCCTCCTCAAACCCAAAGATGCCTTGTTCAAAATCTTCCAGTTTTCCAAGGTATCAAATGAATCATATGAAGTAGTCTGATCTTACTCAGTGGCCAAACGAAAGGGGTAACACCTTTTGAGGTTTGAGTTTTTTTCTTGTTACAAGAGTTCAGTGAATAGATAATACAGAATTTTATTTGACTGATAAGTTTCAGCACCAATGGATGCATTGGATTTCAAAATTTTGTTTCAATTTCTGACATAATCAAAAATAACCCCTCAAATCCAGATGCATGTGGGAACATGCTTTCCACTTTCATTGCTAATTTCTTCAAGGTTTGCATTTGAATGCAGTATGGTACTCTAATCCAATAGTCCAGAAGCATCATATGAAATTTATTACATAAAACAAAACTTTAATTTCAGTAACATCTGTAAAGCTAGAAAAACTAAAAATTAATGACCTGAAATTCTAGTATTTTATGGATAATGTCCATTGTTAAGGTAAAAGAACTGAGCTGAAATGATTTTGGCATCACTCTCTAAAAATTTACAGTATTTAGCCAGTTTCAGGACTATCATGGTTATTTTTTCCAAGGAGTTCTTGCATGAAAAATCTATCTTTAAGTATAATAGATGTAAAAAGTTAACAATGAAAAGAAAAATTATGAATTGCTCTTTCTCATTTATGTAAAATTTTGATGCAGTTCTTCTTTAACATCTTTTATTGGTGATAAACATCAATTTATTTGGTTTCAAGATAAATTCATATTAGCTTCCTCCAGCTATTTGAAAGCCAGGATTTCCTATTATAGTCGTGCAAGACTATCAAAAAATGGCTTTAGTAAGAAAACAAGCACCTGATTTAAAGTGAACTGATCTGGATTTTCTATTATGTTGACAACTGCCATTGTTACTGTTATTCATTGATAGGCACTTGTCAAAGACTTCTTAATGATGTTGGACCCCAAGGAAGACCTTCACCATGGAATACAATCACACTTCACAGAATCTAGAAAGGCAATGTTTCGCATCATTTGCTTTGGCCCAAAGGTGGATCTATCAACTCCAAAAATTTTTGAAACTGAAGCAGCTGAGAAGTAATCAATTATTCTTTACATTGTTAGCCATTGATGTATGGGATATGATATTCTTGGTAGCTATATTGAGAGTATATAATATAAAATATGTTTTCTTTATGTGGGGGATTCCTTTTCTGTTTGAGAAATTGTTGATCATTCTATTTCCATTTATTCTATTTGCAAAAATATTAAGAAAAAAAACACCTGAAATTTTACCATGGGTGAAAGTGAATTAGTACAAACTGCTGAAATATTTCCAGGAAGAATACTTTTTTCTTTCAATACTTGTTTAAGGGCTTTGAAAATGTTATTGGATGTATGTGTGAGCCTTGAGGCATATTTTACATACCCAAATAGGCCACAACTATCTTTAAAAATAAACTTTGAACTATGAATAACCCATAAGTCATGCCTATATTTGAAATTAATCATTTTTTATTTCAGAGAAGATGAATAACTTTATTTTGAGTAAGTAAATACATGGATTCAAGGCCATATTTTGATTCCAAACACAAATTAACCTAGGGTAACTCCATAGAGTGAATAAGCTTAAATTAACTCTAAGAGGTGGTAATATGGAAAATACTTCAATACCACATTATCAATACCATATAAAAGAATTGTGAAATTTTTGTTTTTCTCAATTTCATGCCAAAATAATGGGAATGTGAGAAATCCCATGTTACATATACACTAAGAATAGTGTTATGCATGTTTGTGGCACTTAATATTGTGGTATTATTAAATACACTTTTTATACACCCATAGTGGATATCAGTCTTTAAGCCTGAATTTCTAATTTTGACATGAAAATAGCTAAGGGGGACAAAAGACATCAAAGAGAGCCAGGGTACCCAACTTCTGAGGCCTCTGAGGCATGGATAGCTTTAGAGCTTGCATCTATGGCTGATTTTGTCCCAATTAGTATACTAAAAACTTTTTGGGAACTTGGTTACCAATTTAAAATCTCCTTAAATCATAAGAAAATTGCAAATAAGCTGCTATTTTGACATGCCAAGAAGGTAAAGAGCAACTGAGACTCCTGTAAACTTGTCAATTATTAATTATTTTCCATGGATAAGCCCTAAAAGAGTAATCAAAAACCTTTTTGGACTAGTATCCATTGATTTACCTCATAGCAACCAGTAATATAGTGCTATTTGCAATTCTACATAGAAATGAGGTAAAACCTTCAAAAATTCATTAAAAATAAAATTCTTAATTCATCTTTCTGAAAGCTTCAGGACAAATGGGGAACAGTATGATCCATAAGTAATCCAGAAATATTTACAATTTCATAAGTAAAATTAAAAGTATCATGTACAGTCCATTTTTGATAATTCCATGTGAAATACTGAATCTTCAAAAATTCACAGAAAATACAACTTGTGATGAAATTTCCAATAAAGTTGATAACTTTGAGAAATTAATGTTTCTTTTGAAATAAAAGAAGATTTACAGTTGCTACTCCTTTTATTCTTAACCATATTTAGGTTGGTAGTCACCTAAAAGCATCAATTAAGTAATTATTATAATCTTACATAACAAAAAGGGATGCAATCATTAATCCAAAAAGGATTATTGTTTTCTCACTCACTGGTTTTTCATTTTTCTCCATGACACACCTCTGTGAGCTGTCTTAGACTTAGAAGAGGCCTCCTCTTGCTGTTTTTTTCAAATCCTCACATCATTCAATTAGACCATTATTACCAACAAGTAATTATTAGTTAAATCTTTTCTTAAGTGTTTTATTCTTTCAGAATCAATCAAAAAGATGTGAAATCATAGAAATCAACTATATATTGTTTTAATCCTGTTATCAATCCATCTTGATCCTTTAAATCCACAATTATCTGTCAAATTTTTCTACTATTATCTTTCAATAAGTTCTTTGGAGTATTAGTGAGTGTTTTGTCTTAATCCTTCAAGTTTTTCTCTAGTAATAGTTGTCTTAAAGGGTTATTTTTATAATTACTCTTGCAAAAAGATAATTATATACTAAAATAATAATATCATTTTAATAAAGAAGCTTTTATTATTAAATTCTTCTAGTAATTGATTCTTGTAGAAAATTACTTCTTACTGTTATAATCATTAGTAGTGTATAGAAAGTAAAATAAATAATTAAGTAATTAACTATTTAACTGTGGTTATAATAATTCTCATTATTATATTTCATAAAAACAGTCATAGTACTGTTAATTAATAGTGATATTGTCAACAGTTTCATAGACAAATCCTACAGTATGTTTCATGAAATTGAGGTCTGATATCTCTACAAATATCTTGGAGTATTTCCCACATAAAAGTAGCATGAAGAAAAATGATATTGCAAGGTACATTGGTCCAACAATCCAGATATAGAGTGATATTATCTTGATTATTCAAGTCAGTCATGAGTAAGATATTGTACTTTGCATGTGTTTGAGGTAGGATGTTGTTGCAGATTTTGAACCAATTGAGTAAATTCAATGGTGATTGAGAGAGTGCCTCTTGGAACTTCTTGATGAAGGGGTTCTCAATGAATCAAGAATATTGAAGGTAATTGGACTTCTTAGTGGGTGAAATAAATTGGCAGATGGTGAGTTATTGCTTGAGGGAGTATCTTCTGGTAATGCATACACTTGCATTTCAATTCCCCAGAATGTTGAGTGCAAAATATTGTGAAATCAAGGCCAATTATAGGACAAAGGATTTATTCAGAAGGTGTGAAATTTGTTCATATATAGAGGAATAACAAAGAAAGAAAAATGAGCAGTGAAAAGAGGATGATGTAAAAATAGAGACAAACACAGATTAAAAAAAGGCAATGAAATGAAGAATAGAGACAAGCAGGAAGAAAAGCAATGAGGTAAAAAATGAAGACAAAATAAGAGTAAAAAAGGGGATGAGATAAAATTTAGAGTTTAAAAATGAATAAAGAAAATTAATAAAAAAAAACAAAAGAAATGATTGAAAGAAATAGAAAAGGTACTCCCTGCAGGGAAAAAGGCAGAAAAACCCATCTGATCTCCAGCACAGCCCGCACATTCTTCTAAAAAATGATTTGGGTATGGGCACCCATTCACCACAAATGGGAGCCTTTCCAACTACCCTAGTGACAAGGGTCAAGTTACCATCCTTCCTGGGAGGTAAGTGATAGAAAAGCTTAATTCAAAAAGAACTTAAGCCCAAAAATTCTTGAAGGTGAGTAAGAATTTCAGAAAAAATGAAAGAATGAAGGGAATAATGGTCTGTTAAGACTTAAAAACTATTGGAAAGAGAAATAAGAAATTATCTCCAGAGCTTGAGTGCCCAGATTATGCCAAGGCATTTCTTATCAAAGATTTAATAGTAGAGCTCAGCTGGGAGAAGCTTGTGACTATAAAAGGCAATTGGATGCTTTACTGAGTCATTCACCTGACTCAGTAAAGAACCCAAGGCATAATAAGAAGCATAAATATCTACCATAGTGGGTAGAGAAGGATAGGATAAGTGGTGAAATATTTTGAATAATTCCAATGGACCAAGAGCTTCTTCATTGAGGGTGAAAGGGATATTTATTTTGAGAAGAGAAGTGAGAGCAGTGATTTTTTGGATCAATTTTGAATTAAACAACAAAAGAAACTGGAAAAAGCCAAGGAAATATTGAAGTGCCTTGATGTTTTTGAGCTGTTGCCAATTGAGTACTTGCTTAATGTTTGACAAATCCATCTTGAGGCCATCTCTTGAAAAAAAATTCAAAAGGTATTCCACACTAATTTAGAAAAAAAGCTATTGTCCGCCAGTATTTGGAGAACATAGGAAAATGTTTTGACATGTTACTCCTCAGAACTCAAGAGCATCATAATATCATCTGAGTAAACTACTAAAAATATCCAAAGAATCTGCAAATATATCTTTCAAAAGATTTTGAAATGAAGCAGGAGCCTTGGTCAGGAAAAATTACATAGCTAAATACTCCTAACTACCATATTTGGTTCTTAAGGCAGCTAAATTCTCATTCCACTATTCAATTATCAATAGATTATAAGCACCACACAAGTCTATCTCGGAGAAGATAGTGGAGCTTTCAATGACAGTAAGAATATGGCTAATTTGAGAATCAGGATACCTCCTCTTGAAAGTGACAATATCAAGATTGTGGTAGTCAACACATAATAAGAAGGACAGGTGCTCCTGTTGAAGAGGAGCTTGGAATGGTGAAACATTTCTCTACATCCTATTAAGTTTAAGCCCTGAGTGTTTCTGAATATTGATTTGATAATGTGTAGATAGCACCAGCTTGAGGTAGAGAGCCCTCCAGCTTTATATGATGATTACAGGTTCAGTGTGGAAGATGTTTCTCTTATTTCACCTTGGAGAATAAATCCAAAGAATGGCTTTAAGCAGGAGGGACTACCTTAAACAAAGATTCAAGTTTTTATAATTCTTCCACCTCATCCCACTGATCATCTAGGTATGCATGAATGGATAAAGGAGGAAGCTACATATACCCTTGAAAGAGATGAAGTCAAGATATAGCAACATCCTCTCCAACATTCTTCATATCTATAG
This sequence comes from Austropuccinia psidii, assembly GCA_023105745.1. NCBI lineage: Eukaryota > Fungi > Basidiomycota > Pucciniomycetes > Pucciniales > Sphaerophragmiaceae > Austropuccinia > Austropuccinia psidii. The sequence goes on from JALGQZ010000013.1 coordinate 39,528,709, forward strand.
AGACTAATCCATTGATTTAAGTGATGAATGAGAGGGATTGATTCAAGGGATATGGAAAGAAGAAGGAATTGAAGGTGTCTTGAGTTCACCAACCAGAGCAACACTGATTACAGAAGTGGAAAATTCATTACTAACAGAAGGTGTAAGACCATTGGAATCCTTATGACTAGGGTCATAGGTGATCCATCCCCCTTTTCAATCAATATTAGGATTAAAATTCTAGAAGAAATCATATCCCAATATGAGCCCTTCTCTTTTGTGGGAATCTATGATAAAGAAGTCCCATTTAAATATTGGGAAATAAGGAAGGTGAACCACCCACTTGGTATAAGGGGTGATTAACAAGGAAGTGCATTTCTTTGAATACAAAATTCAAAGAGGAATCTTTTAAGGGAGATCTGAAATAGTCAATGAGTATTAGAGAACAAAGGTCTTTATAATAAAAGATTTTGAAGCACCAGAATCAATGAGAGTACTATAGAAAACATCAGAGAGGGTATAAAAACTAAGAAATTGTGAATATTTCTTGAAACCAGTATTACAAGTGGACAGCTGTGCTTTTGGAGGAATTAAGTGAGAAAAATTGAACACAAAGTTATCCCCACTAAGGATTTTCCCTGCTTGCTAGGAAAACCTCTTGATGACCCAGGCCCATTTTGAGGCCTCTTGAAAATTTTTTCTATGAGCTTCTTTCCACAAAGATAAGATCATAAACCTTCTTTAAGATTCCTCTCCTTCTCAGAGCCAATTTATATGTTGTCTTTATGAAGAAGAGAAGAATTTCACATATAATCTGAAACTTGAAAACACTTCCCCTTCTTGTTCTTCTGGTCAGGCTTCTTTGAGGAGTTAGAGATAGTGACTGGAGGCTTTTTTCCTTGATTTCAACCATTTCCCTTCTGCCTCTCATGGTACCTTGTATCTAACTCCAAGGTAATATTCATGAATTATTTAAGGCTATCAAGCTTTTAAGAGTGGAAAGGCAATTGATCAAACAGACTTGTGTATAAAAGTGAATATATGCCATTTCTGCCCAATCCTCAATTTGTGAAATTAAGCTTCTGAGATATGCTATGTGCAAAGAAGCATGAAACATTTCCCTCATATTCATATTTTCCAAATGTTGTTTGGATTTACTTACTTCATTGAGATCACCAAACAGAGTGATAAACTGGGTTTGGAAGAGTTTTCACCTATTGAGTAAGTAGGGGGTTCTAATTGGTGATATTTGAGAGATAAGTTTCAATCTGCTTTCCAGCTCTTTCAGTGTGAAAAAAAGTTTGCTAGGTAATTATGAAGGATTAATTGAAATTAATTTATCAATCTCCTCAATTAATGGCCTTGTGTACCATCAAAAGAATCAGGTGCCTTCATGGATGGAGTCTTGAAAGCTGTGACTTTGAAGTTTTCCCTTGATTAAACTGCCTGAGTTAGCTGCCCCATGAATTGGGTCATTTTTTTCCATAATTCTGAGCAGACTTAGCTAAGCTTGATAAACAAGGTATTGACTATAAAGGGTTAGATTTGGAACCTTTGGAGCTTAAGGAGAGTATGCCACTTCAGTCTCATGAGACTCTTCCTCTTCCAAATCCTCCTCCCCTTCTTCATCTTCTGCTTCCCAAAATCTGAACCTACGACCTTAAGAGATGTCAGGGTATCCACACAATAGTCCAGGTAATGATCTTTAAAACCTTTACTTTATACCTCCTCTTCTAGAGGGTACTTCTACTTTCACTGGTGGCCCTCTGTCAAACTTCTCACTCAGTTGAGTCGCTGATGGTGCTCAGTAAAGATGGACCCTAGTTGTGGGAGTCATAACAGCTTTATTTCTTTTATATCTTGTATTCCTAGATGGGGGATATTCTGAAAAGGCATATTTGAGGAACTTGAAAAAAGAACTTGATTATAGTTCAGAATAAAGGATAAATTCTTGAACAAATCAAAAAAAATGAAAACAAATTCTGATTATAGTTTTAGGAATGAATCAAAAGTTTCTGCAGAGTGAAAATGACAGAGTCAAATTCCAATGAAAAAATAAATGTCTTGAAGAACGTAAAATAAATTTCAATAAATAAATTTAATCAAAATACATGTAAATCAATTCTTGAGGAATTAAATTAATAAATCAATTCACATATATTTCAATCAGGTCTTTGGGAATTAAATCAATCAGTTGAATATTGAAAAATTCCAAATAAAATAATCTTGATGAGATCAAAACAAATGAAATAAATGTCCATAAATTTATTTTTTGGAATTCAAATAAAAACTCAATTAATGAAATAAAATTTTGAAAGTCAAATCAATTTTTTTTGAAGAATTTAAATCCCAAGATAAAACAATAAACCCAATATTCTGGAAACAAGCTGAATTTAACACAAGAGAGAAAAAGTAAAGAATAGTTGAAGATTTGAAAATTGAGTTGAGCTGGTCAGAAAGGATTAAGAAATGAAAGAGAAATTGATTTCAAGATGAAAGAAATTAATGAGCTAAAAATGGATGAAAGAATTATAAATAATAAAAAAGTCATAATTGATGAATGATTAAACTGTTAATGGAAAAGAATTAAAAGATAAAGATGAAATTGTAAGCTAATTAATATCATGTCACAGGGGCTCTTCTGAATGAAGAGGGACTGGAACTCAGTAAACTGGACTCACTTGCAGAGGGCTCAGAAGGGATAAGAAGAAACACTTAAGAAGTGTAAATAAGAATGAGATTTCTAATAAGAAATAAAATAGAGTATGTGGGAAGAAACAATAAGAAAAAAAAGAGCCAACCACAAACAAGTCCAAGTACACTGTTTCAACCTAGAAGAAAGAAAGAGAAGGGTTTATAAGGATATGGCCACCAAAACTCCACTGAAAAGGTGAGGAAAAGGAGAATATTTTTAAATAAGATATTTCAAATTATTGGAAAAAATTACTCAATAATAAGAAATAAAATATATTAATTAACTGCTGAAAAGTCCCTTGAGGGAGGAAGAGGGGCTTTTATGCATGAGAAACCACCAGCTCATGTCCAAAGAGTAAATCTCTTGCAAATAGTCCTTGATTTGAATAATACAGGCGCGGTATGGATGATTGGTGTATCCAAACCGTATAAGTGTTTCAAAAGAGGATTTCTGAAACTTGATACTCATACACAGCAGTAAATTTCTGGTTTGGTTAATTTGAGTGGGGATAAGGTTGAATACCATTCACCCCCTCATAGTGGCTGTGACACAGTTTCATGTATTCATTCATTAATTAAATATTTAGATACTGGAAAATTTGATTGAATAAAATTTAAGTTTATTCTTAATTTCAAGCTATTATTCACTTTTAATAGAATATTGTATATATATATTTCTGAGTTAAGATTTTATATGCGGTTATAGCTAATTGCATTTGAATTCAAAAATATTTGTTCAAAAGTTATATAAAAGTTTGAACAAACAAGATTTGATGAAAGTTATATTTTATTTTATTTTGATGAATTTATAATCTGTTTTTTGATTTTAGTTCTTAATTTATCAATTAAATAACTAGTTAAATAAATGAACTAAATATTTCTTTTGTATTGTGATTAATTGTTTTGATAGAATACAGAAAAAAACGATTTATATTGAGTTCTTCTTTTTTGGTTTAAATCTTCATATTTCAAAAAAGAAAGATATAAAAACGTGTTTTTAATCGAAAATGATAGTAGTAATATTCAAATAATAATTATAGACATTTGAGATTATATAGATAATATTTGAATCATTTAAATTAAAAAAAACCTGAAATTGTTTCAAGAAATTTCAATTACTTAATGATAATTTTTTAGGAATATATAAAAGAAGATAAATCAAAAGAAATCTAAATCTATAAGCTTCAATTATTGATATAAATATGGAATTATTAAAATTAGATTCAAAATACTACTATAAACTATATTTAGTGATGTGAAAGCCATAAGAAAAAACAAGGGGGTTACATTCCTTATTAATTAATGTATTTCGTTTACTGAAAGAACGTTGTTTAATAAAATAACCTATTCATCAAGGATATTGATACAAATATTCTATACTGAGAAAATCTCAACAATAAAAAAAGCATTATAGTTCTAGTAGAATAAAATGAAACTATATTTTTACCTAAATAAAAACTTAAAATTATTATCAATTTTAAATAATATTCAAAATTGTTGCCAGTTTCTCTTGAGTTTGAAACCAAGGCCTTTTCCATAAACCAATTTTGAAAAACCAATTCAAGCTGTGATTTGAATTAAATTTGTATTTTGATCCAAAAGCAAAACTTGAATAAACTGGATAATCTTAAAATATAATTTTGAGTTTTGATTTTAAAATCTAACTCATGAGTTTTATCATCTTCTTCTGTGTCTCACCTCATAATTCAATTTATCTTTTTTTAAAACCCATTTGATAATGTTTCTACAATGTCATACTCTTCACAAAATAACATTCAAGAATCAAAAATATCAAAAGATTAATATGAAGAGTCCCTCAGAGATTATGAGGAGGGAGAAATTTTGGAGTTTTGCATTGGTAGCTTGGACAACGTACCTCTTTGAGAAATACATATCAATAGTGTTGAAGATAATTTGATGGATTCCTAAGAAATAGGGACCTCTCAAAAGGAAATTTGGAAAAATGATGAAATAACTTTTAAATATTAATGAATATAGAATGATTGATGAATTAATCAAAGTTTAAAGAAAGAGCTTTATGATTTAGGAGAAGAAATTGGTTAATTTATCAGAAAAGATTTCTGACAACAAAAATGATTTATAACAGATTTGAAGATTTTTATGGATAGAAGAATTTACAAAAGCATTCCTAGTATCTTTCCTCAATCAAAATCAAAATATATTATAAAAAGGAAAAAAAAGGAATTTGGGTTTTATTTATTGCAGTGAATACCTTAATAATAAACAAAATCTAACTCCAATTTTGAATTGATCAAAGAAAAACAATTTGATAAAAGTGAAAGGCACTATAAGTCATTTTTTGGTTACTTGTGAAGTAAGTACTTTCAATTTTATGAAATTCAAATTTTATTATTGCTTAATAATTGTGGTTTTCAGATGATTACTGAAAAATTAACCAATATCTATACTAAAAATTGAATGGCCTGTTATATAGTTGTATGAAGATTTACAAATATCTGAAAGAGGTTAATTCTGGTAATGTTCAGGAAAGCGCAATTGGAAGTCATCATTATATAAATTTGGTTAATGGTGCATTAGAAGTCCCTGCATGGAAATTGGGGGAAATTCCTAACACTTACAAGATAAATAATTTTAATTGTGGTGAGGAAGTTGTGTATCAACATGGGATGCTGGCAGGTAAAAGATATGCAATAATAGTTCTGGATTCAGGTGGAGGTTAAAATGAGGATGGTAATTTGACAAATGGAGAAGTACATATAATTTCATTATATACTATTACTGGCAAAGCACTTCGTGTAGCAAACCCCCCATGAACTTCAAGAATAAGATTCAAAAATGGAAGTGATTTTCTGTTAACTTCTTTGATAACCTATGGTACTGAAACAACTCACAACACCTCTAGTGTGTCATGCCAAAATTATATATTCTTATGTAAATTGACAAATAATATCCAAGAAGGGATTATTTCCCTAATTATTCTAATGAAACAAGGCCAGGAATTTGCATAAGAAAGAGCCAAAAATCTTGAAAAAGTGACTCAAGAGTAAGAATCATGAATATGAGCACAGGAAAAAAGTCTTTTAAAGAATAACTTAGCTCACATGTGTGAAGATAAAAAACAAAAAAAAGGGAGGAAAAAAGAAAAAATAAAGAGAATGTGAAAATAAATCAGATTATTCTGAAACTCATGGGGATCAAGGCTCAATATCTGTAAAAACAAGTCAACTTCAATCTAACCATTCATGAGTAAAGATAACTATTGGATTATTTTATTAGTGTTTGATTTCTATACTATTGTTTTGTTCCATTATACCTATACGTTAGTGCAATTTCTGTTAACAAGAATGATCTCAATTTGATTTTATATTTTGGATTGGGTCTTACAGTACTCATTCATGATTCATCTTCTTAATTACTCCAATTATCATGTGCTGGCTTTAGGTTTTCTTTTTTTCTGTATCTAAATATTTGATAAATACAAATATTCATATTTATTTAATTGGTTACTTGCAAAGGCCTATGAGATTTTTGTTTCAGCTTCTTTTGTCAAGGTTATACATTGTATCTCAAGGACCTAAATATGAGGATATAAGGACTAATAAGGCTTCCAATAGCTTTACCAAAAATGTGAGTGTGAGAAAATGGCCCAACTAACACAAATGAATATGAAAAAGAATCCCTTTAATATTAAGAAGCTGCCTGATTAAAATTTTCTTCTAGATAAGACAGGGAGCCATTGTTTGATGAATTTCGTAAAGTAATGCACACATGGGCTGCAATTATTGGGGCCTTAATAAACAGTAAAATCAACTTTTTAGTTGTCTGAAGGATCCTTCCATAAAAGTACTTAAAAAAATAGCATGTATTAGCTAGCTGTATTGGTATAATGCAAATATACCAGCTCACCTATTTGATGAGTGATTGAGATGAAATTGGTGATCTGACTAATCATAAGGAGTCAAATATGGGAGTAAAATAGGAAGGCTACCTTTATAGCCTGAATCAACAATCGGTTTCACGGTATCAGAAGATAATTTAGCCCCATTGATGAAGTAAAATACTTGTTGAGATTTTCAAAAACATGAAGTTGATAATAATTGATCCAGGAAGTCTCAAAAGATATTTAGTTACTTTAAATTAGCATTAGATATAAATCCTACCACAATATAATGACATATTTTTCTACTTACAAATGATTTTCACTCATCATTTGAAGGGGGTAAAATAGGAATATGAGCTCTGTATATTTCACTTTCCAGATCATTAAGAACTTTTTTCCTTTAAAATGAGTAATAAATTTCCCACAAAGCCTAAAAATCATCACAATTTTGATGTTTTATTGTATAATGGTAAAATTTAGAAGCGATTGTGTCCATAAATGCAAAATTCTCATATGAAGTTGATTTTCCAACATTCAAAAGATGAGATAATATCTGAAAGCTTGATCCATGGTCCAAAATATATAAATTCAACTCTAATTGACATTTAACTGGAAATAATTTACATCGTCCATTCATATTGAATTCAAGTCCTGGTCCAAATCTTTTAATTAAAGAAATAAAATACCCCATACCCAAGAAAAAAGGTTTTTGAAAATTTCCATTCTAAAAAGGATTCAGTAACTGGAAAGGTGATAAATAAGTGGATCTTCAATGACAGGCTTTGCCTATAAATTATGAAATAGAGCATAAATATGTCCCTGAAAATTGAGGAAACAGAATAGTAAGATATATAAATATGAGTTTTTATTGAGATGTGTAAGATTATAAATCCAAGGAAAGAGCCCAGAGCATATAGAATTGGTAAATTAATTCATTTAAGATCCAAAAAAGAGTTAAAAGTAAATTTCAATGAGACTTTTTTCTCAAGTTAACTAAATGTCACAGGGGCTCTTATGGAAGCAAGAATGGCCTGGCACTCAGGAATCAAGAACTCACTTGGAGGGCTCCAAAGATTTAAGAAATAAGAAGAATATATTTCTTTAAGGAAGAATAAAAGTAAAGACAATGTGGGAACTCCTCTTGTGTGGGATTAAAATGAGGCAGTACCTGGAAGGGGAAATCACAGGTAACTAGTTTTGAATTGCTAATAACTCCTGTAACCAAGGGTGGCAAGGGTGTATTTCCTGCCCCTCCTAAAATACTGAACAAAATCTTTCTTGGAGCTCACAAACCAAAATAAAATTAGTAAGTGGCTTTACAACTGCAGAAGACAAAATTCAGCAGTCTCAGATCAGACCTATTCAATATATAATAATAAAAAGCAATGTCAGTAATTTGGTTAATTTTTTAGATTTAATGAAACACTTGTCTGTTTTAATTTTAATTTGTAGTGAAATTGGGGTGACTGGTTTCTTCTTAGTGATAAAATTTTGGTAAGATGAGTTATTTAAGATTTTCAGAAAAATTTGATGGGTGTTGATAAAGGTAATTTTGTTAAGGTATAGTTATAATAGAGTAAAATTATTTTTTTAAAGGTTTGTCATTTTTTTAGGAGTGTTTAATGATGAGATTGTATTTGTTAAATTTAAGAGGTAAGATTCTTTGATATTGTATTTTTAAAGGGGTAAGTAATTTTAAGATCTTGATAAATGGTGTTAATTTTACTAGGTGAAATATTTTAATAGAGTAGTAACCCTAATCTTGGGTACTGGGTAATTTTTATTTTTATTTTAATAATAATAAGATTTCACTGAGATTAGCTACTGGGTAATCTTCAACACTATACTTCCACTGAGCTTAGCTACTGGGCAAGTAAAATTCACTATAATTTTCTGGACTACCTTCCAGATGAGGGATGAATTATTCCTATGCTCCTACTGTGCAGAGGATATAATGTGCATGGGATATAATTTGCATAGGGTGATTTTGAAATTTGGGGGGAGAGAGCCTCTCTATTTATACCTTTTGGGAGCCCAGGGGGCCCTCCATGGGAGCTGTCTTTTTCCACCTGAATTCCTCTTGATTTCATCATGTGACTCCATTTTTGGTGGGGACCTTTCTTGCATGGGTCAGGTGATTTAAGGTTGGGTGATGATTTTTTCTTTGCACTGCCTCCATTCATCACATGATGGGCTTTTGGTGAACTAATTATGATGTGATATTCTTGGATTTTCCTTGCATGCATGAGGTTATTTAATTTTGGCTGAGGAATTTTGTTGTGCACAGCCTCTTTTCTGTCACATGATATTCTGTTGGTGGATGGAGTATCACATGATGAACTTGAAATTCCTTTGCATATGTCATATTTTAGGCTTGGTAGAAGTGGCTGTGTAATTTATGCAAGTGTCATGGTTGTTTCCTTCTTTTTGAACTTTAAAATGAGGTCAGGTGAGAATTTCTTGCACTGATAAATTTACTGTTATGTATGAGATGATGTGATTTTTGAGTTTGACACATGCTGTGCATAGTCATGTGGTTGAGATTCAATTGGAATTGTGTACTTCATGCAGCCTGTTGTAACTAGCTTTGGTTTGCATGAGGTGATGAGTGGTGTATATAATCTTGATTCTGTTTTAAGGTTTCAAGTGGGGTTACTGTGGATATAAGATAAGGTACTCCTGTGGCTGTGTAATTCATGCAGGTGTCCTTTTCTTTCTGCATGAGTCCTGTGGCTATAAGGGGGTGTAAGGCTGGGTGGGGTGTGTAATTTAAAGGGTGGTACCTTATTTGTTGTAACTAGTTTGCTATATGTAACCTGGTTTTTTTACATATGCATAATGAAATTGAATAATTTATTTCATCACATACACTGCCCTTTGGTGACTGTGCCATAGGTTTATGAGTTAAATCCAGATTCTTGCTGTAAAATTGACCTTTTGGTGTAAAAATTTGAGTGTAAGTCTGCCTGTAGACTGGATTTACTGCTGTTATGGGGTACTATAAGCTTGAGCCTGGTGAAAAAAATGGTATGGAATATCACATCCCCCTCTCCATTTAATGCTGTCCCCAGCATTCCAGGTGAGAGCTCCCTATTCTTCATCTGATTCTGTGGTTTCCTCCAATACCTCTTCTTCATTTATTGGTTCATCTTCTTCACTTTGTTCTTCTTCTGTGTCTTCTTTTGTGTCTATCTTTCCTCTTGGGTAAAACCTCTTTACTTGAGATGCTGCAAATCTTCTTGCTAATTCTGTTCCATCCATCTCCTCAAGCTCATATGGTCCATTGTTTATTTGTCTGATTACTCTGTAGGCTCCATTGCATTTATTTTTGAAAAGTAGTCCCCAATTAGTTTCTATTGATTTGTTGTAAACCAGGACCAAATCTCCTGGATTGAGTGGTGATCTTAGTTGGTGTGCCATTCTTCTATCCCAATATTTCATTGAGTCCTCCCTTGATTTTTTGAGTTTTTCTGCTGCTTTCCTTCTCATTTATTCTTTGCCTTCTAATTGTTTAGCTCTGTATTACAATAATTCCTCAGTTGTGGATATTTTGTGCCATTATACTGCTAAAAAGGTTTTTGTTTCAATGTCAATTGGTAATACTGGTATTGTTCCAAATTGGAGCTCAAATGGTGAGAAACCAGCTGTCCTTTTCATGGAGATTCTGTTAGCCAATATCACTAGTGGTAGATATTTTTTCCATTTTCTTCCATTTTCCCCACACATCTTGACTAGAGCATCTTTAAGTTTCTTATGGCCCCTTTCCACCATTCCTTGAGACTCTGGGTAATAGGGTGTGGTGACTCTGATCCTTGATCCTGCTTTCTTTACTTCATCTTGTAATTCTTTTCCAAACTCTGGCCCCCCATCAACAGTTACTTATTTTGGTGAGCCATACCTGCATATCCATTCTGAGGGGAACCATTCTGCAACTGCTTTTTCTGTTAATTTGACTAGTCCAACTGTTTCTGGCCATCCTGAAAAATAATCCCTGGCCACAATCATATACTTCCATCTTCCAGATTTGATATGGACTGCATCCATACTGACCCTTTCAAATATTGTTGATGTTGCTGTAGATTTTCCTTGTTCCCTTTGTAAGTTTTGACTTCTCTTTTGGCAGGCCAGGAAAGATTGAACCCATTTCTTGACTGATTTCTGCATTCCTTCCCACCAAAATTTTGCTTTAATTCTTCTATAAGTTTCATTTTCCCCTCTGTGGCCCATGTCTTCATGAAGTGACTTTAAAATGTATCTTTGAACTTCTTGACTTGATATCACCAATTGAGGGTTTGGGTTATTTCTTCTTTTGAGCTTCTTCCAAGAGAAAGCTGGATGACCTTCTTTTAATCCTTCTAAAATCTTCATCTTTGCTTGATTGTTGTTTTCTCATTGTACTTAAGTATTCTTGCATTCTATTCCAAGATCCTTCTTGTTTGGTTGGTACTTGTACTCCTGAAAAATGGAGTGAATTTACATTCTTAGCCCCAAATCCAGGGTGTGGCTTGATCCAATCTTCTTCTTCATCAAATTCTTGTGCATCTTCATCTTCTTCTTCTGATTTTTTTGGTCTTCTGGATAGCCCATCTGGCATAGTGAAAGTCTTCCCTGGTTTGTGTACCAAATAAGAGGAAAATAGTTGAATGAAAGCCACACATCTTGTCATGGGGGCATTGGGTAAGCAAGGGGTGTTGATCATTTCAATTAAGGCCTTGGCATCAACTTTTAATTCAAAATGTTGTCCCCAAAGTATTGTCTGAAGCTTCTTGAGAATTCTTGCAACTCCACAGAGTTCCAATTTGGGTTGTGAGTATTTTGATTCTAATTTTGAAAAAGTTATTGATTCATATAACACTGGTCTGTCTTTTCCTTCTTTATCTTCTTGAGTGAGTACTGCTTCTGCAGCAATGTAGCTTGAATCTGCTGCTAGCTTAATTTTTCCTGATCCTTTGTCATAATCCAATTTCTTAAGATTTATTTCTTCTCCAACTATTCTTCTGAGCTTATGGAAAGCTTCTTCAAATTTTTGATCCCAGTCCTAGTCAACATCTTCTCTGGTGAGCCTTCTGAGTGGTGATGCAACTTGTGAGAAGTTTTCAATGAACATCCTTACATAGGCACAAAGTACAAGAAATCCCCTTATTTCCTTCTTGTTAAGAGGTGTTGGCCAATTTTGAATTTTGTTGATCTTTTGTTTTGAAATTTTTCTTCCTTTAAATGATACAACATGCCCTACTATGTCCAAAGCTGGAACACAGCATGCAAACTTTGATCCTGAGATAGTAAGTCCTGCTTCTTCAATCCTGAATAAACTCTTTCTAAGGTTATGGCATATTCACATATAAATCTTTTGATTGAGGGGTTTTCTGGTAGTGTTTCTTGGTTGTAAAGTGATCTTGGTCCTTTTATTCCTCCATCATCAATAAATATTCCTACAATTTCTGGTATTTCTTCTTGGAGTATCCAGGTAATTTGGGCTTGGTATACTGCTACTGAGTTGGTGGCTCCTTGGGGTAGTCTTGTGAGTTGCATCCTTCCAAGGGGTGTTTCAAAAGTGGTGAGGGGTCTTGTAGTGACATCTAATTCTCTTTCATCATATCCTCCCATTATTTCTCCTAGTCCATAACATGCTCTTCTTGCAAATGCATCTACAAATTCTTCAATGTGAGGTGGTAAGCCAGCATCCTTGATGGTGACTTCATTAAGTTCTTGAAGGTCATTGAAAATTCTGAGTTTCCCATTTGATTCAGACACACAAAATATTGGGCTTGTGTAGCTTGATGTGCATTGCTCATAGAGTCCAGTCCTGATTCTTTCTCTTATTGATTCAGTAAACTGAGGTAAAATTGATTTGGGAATGGGAATTGGTTTCTTCTGCCAAGGTTCATGAGGTATTACTGGTATTTTGTAAGGTTTTCCATATGAGTGTTTGTGTAATCCTCTTTCTTCTTCACAGAAAGCTATTGCTTTTTCCTTAAGGTAATAACATTTTTGAGTAAATTAATTTCTTCATTTGATAACCATCCTGGTGGGCCAAAATTTACTGCTTGCAGTCTTTCAGGGGTGACCTTGAAGGTTTCTTGAAATATAGGTGAATTGGGTGATAAGGGTGTTTCATAAGGATCTCTTGACAAAGGTGGTCTTTCCAAAGGTCAGTTAATGTCTTGAGGCATTGGCTCATTGACTGGTCTCAACTTCTTCAGGACTGATTTGTATTTGGCTGCTAAAATTTGGTGATCCATCCTCAATTAGTTATTTTGTTTCTTCTTTTTTTTTTTTTTTTTTTTTTTTTTTTTTTTTTAATGATTTATAAGCATTTGATAGTGTCCTGAAATCTTGAGGTCTTCACAATTCTTCTTTCTTCTTTCTTCCATAAAAATGTAGTTTAAGGCCATACAAGACCTACAACTAGGTGTGTAACCCCTGTATGTTAGGTATACAAGTCCTGCAGTTTAAGTCATGCAAGGACCTCCTGGCCTAGTCCAAGGGCTTATCTTGATTCTTGAGCTCCTTTGGGCTTGATTTTGGATTCCACTTGACTCTTGTTTTATTCTTCAATCTTCATGATTCCCACTTGATGAAAGATTCTTCTGGTTGTTTTAATTCTTGATAAGGAGTTTTCTTGTCTTAATTGATGGCTTGGGACTCCACTTTGTTCATTTTGGCCAATTTGATAATACTAAACACCTGTGAACCCCCTTGTTCCTGTTACACAAAGGGAGCAGTTTATTGTCATGCTGGGGACAAAGATGGTCCTTCAGCACTTCTCCTGACTAGGACAATCCCCTCCAGCTTCTTGGCTGTTCTTTTCTTTATAAGCTTCCCTGTCCAAGTCTACAGGGGAAGCAGTTTAGTGTCATGCTGAGGACCTCTTGAGTCTTCAAGCTTCTTCAAAATCCCAAGGGAAATTTGATTTGAGTGTTGTACATTATCTTGTTAGTCCTTCATGTTGAGTGAGTCCCAAGTCCATAATTAATCCAGTGGGTCATCCTTCAGTCTATAAATCCTGACCAATGATTCTTGAATTCCAAATGAGTTTCAATCCAGAATCAAAGAAGTGTTCAAGGTCTTGTGCTGTCCAAAGGTCAATCCATAAGGAACTCCTGCTTTTCTTCATAAATAATCTTCTTCATTTTCAGTATTCTTAATAATTGTCCTATGATAAGTTGTTTCCCAATTCTCTTGCTATTTCTTCAAAATAATTTGTCCTTCTGTTCTTTTGAATTCCTGAATTATACCTGTTATAAAAAATAAAAAATTGTAATAATAAGGTTATTTAAAAATTGATTTTAATATTAATTTATTGATATATATATATTTTTTAATAATATTTGTTTGGATAAGGGCCCCCCTCTCCATTTAAAAATCTTGAGTTGGTTTTCAAATTTTGAAGAGGATATGTTCTCATTCCCCCAAAACTTCCACTATAAGGGATAGTGTAAGAAATAAGCTTACCCACCCCTTATTTTTTATAGTGATTTTGATGAGGATAAATAATGATACAGTAAATATACATAATTTTATTTTAATGATGATTCAATTTTTTTTATTCTTTTTACTGTAAGTATAAAATACCCATTAACTGAGATATCTGAGTAAAAATGACACTTCAAAGGAAATAAACCTGAATCACAATCAAGATCATGGAACTTTTTGGTTAAAGGTGGTAATTTGTGCCATTTAGCAAAAATTGGTGCTCTTGAGAGTATTTATAATTAATATGACATAATTGACTGATCATAATTTGAGTCCTTTGTTGATATAATGAACCTTATGATGCCACAACTCTTCCTTTTGGAATAATCATTGTGACTCAGACTTTATTTCAAGTCCATCCCCTTTATGGTTCAGATTTTCTGTTACCCATAAATGCATTTGAGTTGTTAAGAATATAAACAGTGAAAAATAAATATTTGTACAATGAAAAAACTCTTATTTGCTTTTTGGGGGCTTTCAAATTCCTTTTGGAATAAATAGCACATTGAGGTGTTATTAATAAGTAAATTCCCAAAATTATGTCATCAATTTATGAGTTTTTAATATGAATAGCTCCTTCAGAGTTCAATTAATGCCTTAATGAAACAAATACTTCTTATTTTCAAACAAGTTCCAATCACTTTCTTGTAACTCAAGAAATATTTTAAATAAATTGATTGTTTTAACCAATTAGTTGATGTAGAGTTTTTTTAATTATTGTTTTTTGAGTTAAAAAATCTAGGCAATTTAATGGCTTTTGTTGTAATAGTAGGAAAAGTATAATAAATATAATAAATAAATGGAATATTCTTGAGATCATGAATGGGATATTCCCCTAATTGTTAGAAAAAATTGAATTTGAAAAAAATATGTTCAAAAGGTTTAAGTCAGTAAATCTTTCTAATTCTTGTTTATAATGAAATAAAATTAGAAAAAAATAAGAAATAAAACCTTAGGTAGTTTATAGTCTTGCCTAGGACTTATCCTATTCTGATAGTCCTTGTTCAATATTTTTGAGTATTTTAAATATGCAGTTTATGGTCTTGCCAAGGACCATTGGTTGATTGTGTTTTAGCTTTGAGTCCTTGTTGATAATTCTAATGGTGGGAAGATTATGGTCTTTCCAAGGACCACAGATCTTCTTTTTGTTGTTTTTGTTGATATTGGCTTGATTTAATGTTGATATTTGAAGGGGCAGTTTATGGTCTTGCCAAGGACCATATATTTTGTTCAAACAATTTTGTTTGGTAATTTTTGGTTTTCATGGGATTTGATTTATCTTCAAAGCCAAGTTGTATAATTAAATAAAACAGTTTATAGTCTTGTTAAGGACTTCTTTTCACTTTAAAAGCACTTTCAATGTTATAAAATCAGAGAAATATCTTCATGATGAACACCTGTAGCATTCAAAATAAAATATGTCAGTATAATATATTATAACATATAAGAAAAAGCATAAAAAATAAGAAAATAAAAAAGGCAATTTAAAGCCTTTCTTAGGGCTTTGCATTGTCCTTTATAGCCCTGTAGCACATAAAAATAAATATGTCAGCTTAATGTAATATTAAAGAGAAAATGAAAGAAAATTCCAGCAGTTTGATGTCTTGATGAGGACATTTTTTTTCAAAGCCCTTTTCATTCATAAAAAAAATTGGTTAGTAAACTAATTGAATCATGATAAAAAATAAAATTAAGCAGTTTATAGTCATGCTGAGGAATTTTTATACTTATATAACTGGAATTTATGTCAGTTTTCAATTCTTTATAAGTACTACCTAAGAAATAAAAAAAGAAAGTCAGGTTAACAAAAGGAAACCAGCAGTTTATAGCCATACTGAGGGCTTTTTTTCATTTTCAACCCTCATTCTGTTATATATATTGATCTTTCTTGTGTTATTTTATATATATTGATTGATAAAAGCTGTAAAAAATGAAACAAAATTGTCAGTAAAATAATTAAGTCAATAAAATGATAAAATAATATAAAATTGAGCAGTTTAAAGCCTTGCCCAGGGAATGTTTTATACACTTTTTACAGCCCTGTAGCAATATCAAAAAAAAGAAATAGGTCAGCTTCATTTAATTTTAATAAGAAAATGAAAAAATTCCAGAAGTTTAATGTCTTGCTGAGGACATTTTTTTATTTACTTTATTATTCCTTTTAAGGCCTTTGTAAAAATAATCATCAGTAAATTTAGATAAAATATTGAATAAAATCAAAAGTAAATAAGCATTTTATTTGTATTCTTATGTATATATATATTTTGTAATAATTATCATCATTTGTTTTATATATAAAAAACCAATTAGTAAGAAATAACATTAACACAAAACAGATAAATAAATTCAACAGTTTAAAGTCTTGTTGAGGAATTTTTTTTTAGCTTATAGCCCTGTAGAATTTCAAAATAAAAAATCAAAATTATAATTCATAAAAGAACTAAGCAGTTTTAATCCATGCTGAGGGCATATTTGTTATTTATTTTTTGTTATTTTTAATTTATAGCCCTTTTTTTAATTGTTTTCCTTTTTAAATTTCCTGTAGAAATCAATAATCAAAAGTTTTAAATTGAAACATTCATAAAAAAAATTAAATTAATGTTAAAATTAAGAAAATCATCAGTTTGAAGCCTTTATGAGGGCTTTTTTTTTTTGTTATTTATAGCCTATTTGGGTTGTACAGCCCGGTACTGGCTGTAGGAGGTCGACTTCCTATATCCTTGCTGCAACTCCTGCTTTTTGACTTATTCATTCTACCTTCTTTATATTTTTTTATCATTTTTATTATTTTTTTTTTAGTGATTTATCTTTGCGTTATGAATCTTTTACAATGCAAATTTCTTGAACATGTCCCTGGAGATGACTACTGGCCTTGCGAGCACCTCAAACACTACTCCTTGGTGTAGTATTCCCCCTCAATGTATTTCAGGAAGTGGTTAGCGAGCCAAGTCAGGTAGTGACAAGCAGTGTAAGGTTGTTTCCCTGGCTAATTCTGCTCTCAGGGTGTGGCTTATTTAACTTCTGTGATCTTATAATTCCTAGGTAATGCTGAGCCAAGCAAGCTAAATCCGCTCTAATAGGAGTAGTTCATCAGTCCGTTGTGGAGCTAGTGGATTCATTCTTCCTATACTTCCTGAAGCTGCATCTGCTTCCCAAGTCCGCTTCTTTTGTGATTCTTCAACAATTATAGAACTTTCATTTGCTGATTTCATGCCTTAACGCCCTTCCTCAGACCCAAAGTGGTATTTGTCATTTTATTGGTTGACTAACTTTCTCTATCATTTCCCTTGTTGTATTATGGGGGTTGGTAAGTAATATAGCCTTACTCTTTTTCAGTATAGCTCAGTCATTAGATCTGTATTTTATGTGACTGGTACCATCAGCAATTCTGCAAGGTAGTGGCACTGCCTCTGATTGCACCTGATAAGCAGAATGTTTAATGGATTCAAGGCTAGCTCAAGTCGGTCGCCATTGAACTACCTGCAGCTTTATCTATAGATGCTTTGATCTATTATTATTTTTTTTACTTTGTATAGGTATCAGCTGACGTAGGATTTTGAGAGCTTTTGATAAGGTGAACCCCAGTATTATCGGAGCGCAGTAGAAGAGATACCAGGGTTATTGGTTGATGCTGTCTCGAGAGTACCTTCTATACCAAGCTGGTTTGGATTCTTCCAAAAATAATATAAATAGGACTCCGAGCTCCCTATTTCCCCCATTCCCACTAATCCACCATTTGATTTTATTGGATTGTTGCGTTAAGTTGACACTTGAGGTATGATCTTGTTCTAGCTTAATTTAATCTAATTGTGTAGAGTAGCCCTTACTGAGATTGGAGAACTCCTCTTTTACAGTCTCCCATCCTGTTCCAGAATGAGCTCTGATAACCCCATATATTTTTCCACCTTCTTAAAGGCAATTGAGCCTTTTACAATTGAAGAGTTTGAGGAATTGGTTTTTGGTACTCCCTCCACACCCATTAAACAATCCATATGGGAGTGGGTTACCTCGATGACTCCCCCTTAAACCCCAGCTCTTGCTATTCACTTTTTCAGCTCCACCAGAGCCTTGTCGCCAGAGGAGGAGCCTCCATCTTCAGCATTTGCATTTTACACCTTCTTAAATGGAGATTACGATCCAGAGACATTCTTTTCAATTGGACCTGCTTCCAACTGTCAAGGGTCCAAGAACCCAGCTACCCATACGTATGAATTGCGACCTCGTGGTCCAGATGGTCGTGCAATAACTTCCCATTCCAAATAATAAGTAATCCAACGATTTGTTTGTTTTATTGTTTTTGTAGAGACTAAGTAGAGACTATGCTGGCATAAAGCTAATTTTTTCCTTTAGTTTAATTTAATTACGTCCTTGTCCATTATCTGTTGTAATTACTAGGCAGCTTGGTTATCTTAGCTACATTGACCACTCGAGCTATGACTCCATGCACTGTAGCTGTAGTTGCTTAATTGTCTGCAATCAATTGCTGACTAATGCATTGAATACATCAAATATTCCATGGATGCAGGAGCCAAGGTACTTGTTCTAGCCTCTGCAGTGATACAGCCCAAGTTTCTTCTTAGAGAAAATTGGTGCAATCGCAAATGAAAATTTAGTTGTTGAGCCAGTTTGGAATATTAATTTAAATTTGATATACTATGTCGTCTCTGAAAAGAAACTTTTAGTCCACAGCTACTTCAGTCATGTTGAGTTCATGTTCAGGTCGTTTTTTTTGTTGGGTTTAATGTTTTTTTGCATGATTCTACATTTTAATCCTGATGTTATCACTAGTTGCCAAAAGCCCCCGCTTCTTTTTTTTTTAAGGAGTGTTATTTATTGGGGCTTTCAGACCCAAAGAGAACATCATTGAGATGGTAGTTGAGAGGAGAAGTTGATTATATAGGTTAAATTCAACAACGAAGACAGTTAATTTCTCTCTTTTTTTTATGATAAAACAAAGTACATAAAAGAAAATAAAAAAATAAAAAGATTAAAAATAAAAACAGAAAAAAAATAAAATAAAATAAAAGTAAATAAAAAATAAAAAGAAGTAAAAGTAATAAAGTAATAATAAAAATAATAGTAAAATAATAATAATAATAATAATAATAATAATAATAATAAAATAATAAAATAACATAATAATAAGATAATAAAATAATAAAATAATGATAAAGGATAAGATGATAAAATAATGAAAACAATAAGATGAAATAATATAATAGCTGAATTTATATTCTGTAATTGACTCTTAGTGATATTTCCATCAGTGATTTTATCTTTTTAGAATATCTAGATGACTATCTGTGTAGTAAATTCTTTATAGTTTCAAAAAAATAAAGATAATGTAAGTTTTTTTATTTATTTATTTTATATTTAATATTTTTTATTTATAATTTACTGAGTGTGAATAAAGTGGAGACTAATTTTGAATTTTAATTTTTGGAGCTATTTATTTATTTATTTTTTATGAATAAAAACAAAAAAGGTAAGATAATATAAAATAGTGAAATAAGAAAGAAGTCAAATAATTAAATGAATAACTCTTCAAAATCATGTAGGGGTTTGTTTTTTAGTTATCATCTACTGACATGAAGTGAATTGAAACTGATTGTGATTTTATTGATTCTGTTTTTTTATATTCTAGAATTAATTGGAATCATTTTTGCGTTCTGTTTGATTTTTGAAAGAAAGATAAACAAATAAAAGAAAAACGTATATTGATAAGAAAGATCTTCAATATGAAGTAAGCTTATACTTTATCTTTTCCTTCTAAGCTTATACAATCCGAAGCTATTTTTTTGTTTATTTTATTTTATTTTTATTTATTTTTTCTTTTTTTATATATATATTTTTTATATATTATTATTATTATTATTATTATTATTATTATTATTTGGTTGATTCTTGAAAAATTAAATAATAAGAAATCAAATGAAATAAGAATAAAATAATAAATAGAAGAAATAAATAATAATGATATTAATGGAATTAAGATGGATTAAGAAAAAACAAAGAAATAGGGACTTAGCAGGTGAGATTTATTTTGGTTAATTCCTTTGACCAAGCATTTTATTTACTAATTCATTCTTGATGAAATTTCCTCCCTTTCATTTTTCTCTTTTGAGAGCTTTAAACAGGTATTCTTGACAGAAAGTGTTCCAATCCTCTGTATTGAATTTAATTGCACCACCCTTAAGACTGAGGATTGCTGGTATAATTGTTTACTCCATGTGAAAATCCCATGTGGCTTTTTTTTACAGTATAATTTCCTAAGATTTTTCCAATTGTTCCATTTTTAATTTGAAAATCCTGGAGGTTGAACCATTCTTAGCATTCCCAGGTCCTCCAAAATAGTGATTTCCTGAGATTTTTATCCATGTAAAATATTTCATTCCAGTATGAGTTTCCAAGGTTTCCTTCAATTCCATCCCAGGTCAGCAACTCCAGGAATTAATATTTTGTAAGGTTGAATCCAGGTAATTCTCTCCATGGATGAGGAATGACAGTTTCTGATGGTGATTTTTCTTTTTCAAAAATGTCCTCAAACTCAATATATGGAAGGATTATTGTGGAAATATCTGGACAGGGTTCTGGTTTTGTTTTCAAGAACCATTCAAGATATTCAATTTCTTCTTGGGGATTATTGGAATTGGCCCAGGCTTCTTTTGCTTCTATCCAACTGATATCTTTTTCCATTGACCAAGGATTTTATTCAGGTAATGGCCATGTCTCCATTTTGTAGGATTTGGTGGGTTTGAAAGTGTCAAAAGGTAATAAGATTTGAAATTTTTATCAAGTTTATTTATAAAAAATAGTTTGAGGGTAGGTTTAATGTTTTTAGATGATAATTTTGGGTAAGAATTTGGTTATTCCTCTTTGATAAGGCAGGAGGTCACTGTCTAGTGATTAATTGAGTTGAAATCTGACTATTTTGTTTGATTTTTGATTTTTAGAGCTGTTATGTGTCTTCAAGATGGGCCTTTATGGTTTTAAATTTAATTGGTCCATTAATTCTTGAGTAATTTGATTGTTGGTTTTGTCAGAAATCTCCAAAATGTTCAGCAATTCCTTGATTTCTTCAATTTCTTGGTTTCTTGATATGGATGAAGTATCCTTAAAGTGCCAAAGGTTCTCTTTATTAAAATCTTCATCTTCTGGTGAACAATGAAGTTCTTCATTGATATTTTGGTCTTCTTTTATTAATTCTTCCCCATAGGTTCCAAAGTTGGTGAATTGGGCATGGTGGAGGTGATTGATATATTTTTGTAAGTTTTTTTTTGTTTTGTTAATTTTTAAGGAATAATTTGTTGATGAATTTCTTCTTTGTTAAGGCAGGAAGTCACTGCCTTCTTTTAGATAAAGTGAAAAAAAGAAACTAATGATACATTGTATGGATGATACTGATACATTTTAGAGAAAAAATCTTGATTTTGTTGATTATATTCAAAGTTGAGCTCCCCCAAGTGGGAAAGGTGAGTTTCTGTTGAGTAACCTGGCCAAAATCAGGTCTTTGAGGGCTTCCACAAAGGCATTTCTTTCTTCAATTTCTGGTTCTGATGGAAATTCTGACCACCATAAGTCTTCATCAATAAATATATATCCATCTCCAACCCATTTCAGTCTTCCAGTCTGGTATGTTGATCCATTCAATCCAAGGTACCACTGGGCCCAAATTTGATTGAAGTAAAGTCCTCTTCTTGGTAGTGTGGTCATTTCAAATATTTCATCCCAAAATTTGTTTTCAAGGTTACCTTTAATTCCCTCTTCAGTTAATAAACCTAAGAATTGAATATTGCTCAAGTTTGCTCCTGGAAGGTGACATAAGTATTTATCTTCACATAAAGGTTCTTGAGCTTCATCCCCATAAAGGTCTTCAAATGTAATATATGGCAAGTAGAGGTAGTTGTATTCATTTTCTAGGTTGGATTCTGTTTCATCATCTTCATTGGGAGGTTGCTGGATAAATTCAGGGTTTTCCAGTTGCCATTAATAAGGTTCTTCTTGGTTGTTCAATGGTCTGTCCAAGAAGCTGATATGGTATGTGTCTTTTGAATTTCTGTCTCTTTTTTCCATAATTCCAAGGTCCTTTTTAACTTCATTTATAGTTTCTTCATCTGAGAGCTCATGATGTTCACTAAATCTGACTTTCTTCTTTTTGGGTTTAGGTTTGAAAGGGTTTCCATGTATTTTCTCATTTCCATCCACCAAAATTTGGAATTTTTCTTTATTATTGTTAATTGGCTTGTAACTTATATTGAGTAATTCATTTTCAGAGGTTGAGTCTTCAAATTGTCTTTTAAGGTTGTTTAGATTTTTTGTGTTTTTGAATTCTTGGCCAAATTTATCCCTTTTTGGAGATATGGATAACTCTTGGGTCTTGTGGGTGAAATTGATTATGGTATTATCTCTTTTTGCATTTTTATCCTTCTTTCCTGGGTTATTTCTGACCAATTTTGCCATATTGCATAAATCCATTCCTCTAGGTGGTCCAGTTTGCCATCCAAGTGCTTGAGGTTTGCATATTGGCATGCATAATCTTCTTCCATCAGGTTCTTGATAGCTCAGTATTTCACCTTGCTTATGGAAAAATTCTAGCCTAATGTTATTGTCTGCCAAGGAGGGTCTTCCAAGTACTGTATGTACAGATCCTTCTGCAATGAAAAAGTGAATTTGAGTTTCTTCACCTGAAGCCAAAATGATTGGAGTAAATTCTGAAAGTGCCACCAATGAAGTGGTATGTCCTCCAATACCTCTGAGGTTCATGTTAAGATTTCTTGTTGTGAGTGAGGCTTTGATTGCTATTTCTTCTGGTATGATGTTGAGTTAAGCACCAGTATCTACTAATGCTTTGATAGGACATTCTTCCTTTCCAATGAAGATTTCCATAAATCCCAAAGGACAGGCATAATGAATCTTGGGCTTTGGTATTTCTTTGAATCCAAATGTTAATAGTCTTTCTTGAATATCCATTGAATTGAGTGATTTGATTTTCTCCTTGTCTTTTTCTGATAACTCCTGCAATTTATGCACAAAATTTGGTGACATCCTCAGGATTTCTTCCATGGTGAGGTTGATCTTTTGTTGCATAATTTTCCTGATAATTTTGTCAATTTCCAGTTTGGTTCCAACTGGTTTCTTTGGAGGTTTTCTGAACTTCTTTTCTTCTTTGGGAATTTCTTCATCTTCGTTCTCATTGGCAATATTTTCAATTTCCTCCTCAGGTTGGTCTGGTTTTGGAATATTTTAATTTTGTAATTTGGTAGGAATTATGACTCTTTCTTCTTCTTTTTCTTCTTCAATATAAGTTCCTGGAATAGCTGCTTTCTTCTTTAGCTCTTGATTTTGGGCTTGTCTTTCCAACCTTTGTTTTGTCTGTCTTAATCCAATGTGTGATTCAAAAGGGTCATTGGCTGAGGAAATGGTAGGTGGTTTCCAATTTGACCAATCTTCCACATGTGCAATTGAGGTTGATTTATCTTCTGATTTCTTTTCAGTGGGCTTAACCTCTTCTTCTTGTTTTTGTTTTACCACAGGTTTCTCCATGAATTTCTTGTTGAGTCCTGCTTGTTCTTTTGCAAAAGCCCTGACTATGTATTTGGCACTTTCATTTCCTTCCATAGGTACTCTCTGATAGTTGGGGAAGAGGTAAGATGCTCCTTGGGTCCTGACAATTCTTCTGTCCAAATCCTCAGCAGGGTGAGTTCATCTAGTTGCTGTATGGCCTTCTTCCTTACAATAAGCACACTTCAATGGTGGTCTTGGAGCCATTTGAGCTGGTATGTATAGTTGATAATTGGATGAAAATGGTGGTAAAGGATTCCTTTGCCTGTATGGCTGATTATTTTGAGGTAATCTTTGCTTTAAAAGTTCATCCCAGCTTTCGTCCTCAAATCTTGTTTTCTTTTCTGCAGGTTTTGGTTTAGAAAATTCTTTTTATTGTATCAGAACCTTGGCCTCAAAGTCCTGTTCAATGTATAATTTCAAAATATCCACTCTTGGAATGATGTAACCTCCATCCAAGCCTTGAACCATAGCTCTGTCTTTAATCATTTCTTTGTAAATTGGTTCTTGAACACTAGTGGAAAGGCTCTCTAATATTTCCTGGTTATGATTGATATCACCTTGTATATATTGGTATCTTTTGAGGTAAGTGATGATTGCTCATATTCCCCAATGAATTTTCTGTATTGAGTCATGTATCTTATTCCTCCTTCTTGCTGAGCTTTTGTGAATAAATAAGTGATTGAGGATAATCTGTATCTTCTTTCAGGTGAGACTGTTACCCATCTTCTTTTCATATTCACTTTCAATTGATCCCAATCAGCTGTCTCATATCCTGGCATTCCTTCAATATGATAACTGATTTATTCATCTTTTGTCCAAAATGCTATTTGTCTTGCAATGTCTCTTCCACTTGCTCCTTCACTTTCTGCAATATTTTCAACTTTCTTTATGAATATTTTAACATCCTTTCCATCAAACCAAACATTATAGTCCTTGGCTCTGATTTTCACTATTGGAGTAGTGTTTCTTGGAATTTCTTGATGTAATGGGGTTGGAATTTGAGAAGAAATGTTTACTCTTCTTGGTAGGGTACTTTGTCTTTGTTCTGTATAAGGTGTTGATGTGGCCATGGGTCTTGGATAAGGTGAAGGTGATCCATGTTGCCTGAATGATCTTGGAAGGGTGGTCTGTTCTTCCAGTGGACTATTTTGTGGAGTATAACTTGATGATTTATTTTTTCCTCCATTTTTGATTAGTGCTAGTAATTCTGCTTGCATTTCTAGCA
This sequence comes from Austropuccinia psidii, assembly GCA_023105745.1. Classification (NCBI taxonomy): domain Eukaryota; kingdom Fungi; phylum Basidiomycota; class Pucciniomycetes; order Pucciniales; family Sphaerophragmiaceae; genus Austropuccinia; species Austropuccinia psidii. The sequence continues at coordinate 39,553,509 of JALGQZ010000013.1, forward strand.
TCTACTGCTGAAGTTTCCCTGTTGAAGAAATTTCTTCTTCTCCTTCAACAGTTTCTTCATTAAGGTTTTCTTCCTGGATTTCTTCAATACTACAAGGTATTTTTGATGATGAAGGTTTATCAATTTTTGAGTGGTTAATTTCCTCTTTTGAGATTGATTTATTGAGTTTATTTCTTTCAAGAAGATCAAGGAAAAATTTCTCCACAACCTTCAAGTCCCTTTTATTGGTTCTTGGTGTTGCAATTGGGAAATTTGAATCTTTATTTGGTTCTTCCCCTAGTTCTGTTTCTTGCTTTGGTGGATAATAGAAATGGTCAGAATGAGTTGATGGTTCAGATTCTTGAGATGATGATTTTGGCTGATTTTGATTATTTGACTCCAGTTTTCATTATAAAAAAAGTATTCTTGGAGTAGTTAAGAATTTTGTAATTGATTTTAATTGATTTTAATTGATTTTAATTGATTTTAATTGATTTTAATTGATTTTAATTGATTTTAATTGATTTTTATTGATTTTTATTGATTTTTATTGATTTTTATTGATTTTTATTGATTTTTATTGAAGTTGAGGTTGTCTCCCACTGTTGGGACACCAGATGTGGGAACTCCTCTTGTGTGGGATTAAAATGAGGCAGTACCTGGAGGGGGAAATCACAGGTAACTAGTTTTGAATTGCAATAACTCCTGTAACCAAGGGTGGCAAGGGTGTATTTCCTGCCCCTCCTAAAATACTGAACAAAATCTTCCTTGGAGCTCACAAACCAAAATAAAATTAGTAAGTGGCTTTACAACTGCAGAAGACAAAATTCAGCAGTCTCAGATCAGACCTATTCAATATATAATAATAAAAAGAAATGTCAGTAATTTGGTTAATTTTTTAGATTTAATGAAACAATTGTCTGTTTTAATTTCAATTTTTAGTGAAATTGGGGTGAGTGGTTTCTTCTTAGTGATAAAATTTTGGTAAGATGAGTTATTTAAGATTTTCAGAAAAATTTGATGGGTGTTTATAAAGGTAATTTTATTAAGGTATAGTTATAATAGAGTAAAATTATTTTTTTGAAGGTTTGTCATTTTTTTAAGAGTTTTGAATAATGAGATTGTATTTGTTAAATTTAAGAGGTAAGATTCTTTGATATTGTATTTTTAAAGGGGTAAGTAATTTTAATATCTTTATAAATGGTGTTAAACTTACTAGGTGAAATATTTTAATAGAGTAGTAACCCTAATCTTGGGTACTGGGTAATTTTTATTTTTATTTTAATAATAATAAGATTCCACTGAGCTTAGCTACTGGGTAATCTTCAACACTATACTTCCACTGAGCTTAGCTACTGGGCAAGTAAAATTGACTATAATTTTCTGGACTACCTCCCAGGTGAGGGATGAATTATTCCTATGCTCCTACTGTGCAGAGGATATAATGTGCATGGGATATAATTTGCATGGGGGGATTTTGAAATTTGGGGGGAGAGAGCCTCTCTATTTATACCTTTTGGGAGCCCAGGGGGCCCTCCATGGGAGCTGTCTTTTTCCACCTTAATTCCTCTTGATTTCATCATGTGACTCCATTTTTGGTGAGGACCTTTCTTGCATGGGTCAGGTGATGATTTTTTCTCTGCACTGCCTCCATTCATCACATGATGGTCTTTTGGTGAACTAATTATGATGTGATATTCTTGAATTTTCCTTGCATGCATGAGGTTATTTCATTTTGGCTGAGGATTTTTGTTGTGCACAGCCTCTTTTCTGTCACATGATATTCTGTTGGTGGATGGAGTATCACATGATGAACTTGAAATTCCTTTGCATATGTCATATTTTAGGCTTGGTAGAAGTGGCTGTGTAATTTATGCAAGTGTCATGGTTGTTTTTCTTCTTTTTGAACTTTGAAATGAGGTCAGGTGATAATTTCTTGCACTGATAAATTTACTGTTATGTATGAGATGATGTGATTTTTGAGTTTGACACATGCTGTGCATAGTCATGTGGTTGCGATTTAATTAGAATTGTGTACTGCATGCAGCCTGTTGTAACTGGCTTTGGCTTGCATGAGGTGATGAGTGGTGTAAATAATCTTGATTCTGTTTTAAGGTTTCAAGTGGGGTTACTGTGGATATAAGATAAGGTACTCCTGTGGCTGTGTAATTCATGCAGGTTTCCTTTTCTTGCTGCATGAGTCCTGTGGCTATAAGGGGGTGTAAGGCTGGGTGGGGTGTGTAATTTAAAGGGTGGTACCTTATTTGTTGTAACTAGTTTGCTATATGTAACTTGATTTTTTAAATATGCATAATGAAATTGAATAATTTATTTAAACACATACACTTCCCTTTGGTGCCTGCGCCATAGCTTTATGAGTTAAATCCAGATCCTTGCTTTAAAATTGACCTTTTGGTGTAAACATTTGAGTGTAAGTCTCCCTGTAGACTGGATTTACTGCTGCTATGGGGTACTATGAGCTTGAGCCTGGTGAAAAAAATGGTATGGAATACCACCAGAAGTATTCCAAAAGAATAAAAGCAAAGGAAGCCAATGGCCAGGATAATAAGAAAGCCAAAAGCCAAAGAGCCAACCAAATGAATCCTCAATTCACTGTTTCAACCTTCCAAAAAGAACAATGGAATTAGTAAAGGATATGACCACCAATATCCACTGACAGACAAAGAAGAAAAGGTGAAAATGACTGCCATAAGATTATCAGTATTCACTTTAATAAGGTAAAAGAAAATAAGGATAAAAATAAATCCAATATATTAATTAACTGGGGAAAAAATCCCCAGGTGATGAAAGGTGGCCAGTAGATTTGAAAAGCTGAAAGGCTGATCCTGGAAGGTGAATCATCCGGCTGTATTGTCTGAATTGGGCCAATACAGTTCTGGAAATCTTGAGAATTGAACTGTGTGCCTGAATTCCCACAGTGGAATATGAATTGACCCAATTGGGCCAAAGCCATACAGGATGCTTGATTACTACCTGTATGGACCAATTGAGCTGTCCAAGGAATGCTGAGTACTTGATTCCTTGACAATGATTGAAATGATTGAAAAACTCTGATAATTTCCCTTAGAATAGTCCTGATGAGAAAATGACAACCCAACCCCTGCAGGGCCAGGTGGTTGGGATCCTTGAATGGTCTTCTGGGAGCTGTCAGGAATTGGCAAACTGAAATAGCTGAAAGATCCTCCTTTTAAATTGGTGATGGATTGGGTACTAGATTTTGAACATTGTAATTGTGTCCTGAAAATGTCACCATTTGATTGCTGAGCAAAAATGGTGCCTGATGGTATATTATACCATATATGCACCACTCCTGGATCCTTGAGTACAGGGTGCATTGAGAAAGAAAAAGTCTTGCCCTGAAGCTGAGGGGAATCTTTGCTTGGAGCTGAGCTGGTGGCCTCTGGTGGTTTCCAGAGGCCATGGGCTGAATAGTGGCCCACAGGTGATCCTTGGTCAATTCTGGTCCTGAGGTGGTTTTTGGCCATTTTGGGTTGGTTGGCATTTGGGGCCAAAACTGGCTCAGGTGGGCCCACTTGTGGTTTGGGGGCTTATGGACTGCCCCCTTGGCCCCTTTTGGTCTCATTGGATTTGGGCCAAAAGGGGCCTAAGGGTCCCATGGACTGCAGACCATGGCGTACAGACCATGGGCTGTGGATTATGGCCCACAGGCCATTTAGGCCAAAACCCCACTAATATAAGGGGTTGGGCCAAGGGCCCTGGTGGTGGCTACAGGGGCCATAGGCCCCTGGAAGATTGAAAGGACCCCCAGGCCCAAAAACAAAGGTAATGGCCTGGGGGTTGGTGAGGTGGAGAGATGGCCAAGAAGGCCAATGAAGGCAGGATATGGCCAAGTGGCCATAGAGCACTAGAGGGGGCCAATTGGCCCTAACTTGGGTCAGGCTAGAATTGCTGAAACAGCCATTGAGGAGGGTGATGATTCATGGCTGTGACACTAAAACCTAATTGGTTTTTGTAAAAAGACCAAAACAACCCCATTTTATGAGCCAGGCCTGATATTTCCTTAAAATGAAAAAATATATAAAAATATAAGATAAAATGAATTTAAATATCAAAATACGAAAATAAATGAAAATTAGAAGATTCTATCAAAATAAAGAGACTTAATTATATTATTTATTTAACATTTATGTGCTCTTAAAATGAATTTTTGGAAATGCCATTCTAAAAACTCTTGCAAAACTCATGATTTTTTGATAAACTAAAAGGTAAAATAATATGTTGAAATTTAAATATATTGGAAAAAATATATATTTATCAATTACTTAATTTTCTTTGTTCAATATTTTATTTCTTCAAAAACAAATTTTTGATCCTTAAATATTAAGATTCATTTAGATCATTTACCAAAAAGAGTTTTCAATAAGGTTTTTAAAAATATCAGAGGATTAGCTTATATTTTCTTAATCTCTATGTAAATCAAGATTATATTGACTATGAATTATTAAGCTGATATAGAAAATATTACTAATTGGATCTTAAAAAACTAATGTTACTCTTATATTTAAGATTTTGTTAAGCCCATGAATTTAGTATGTGACCTTACCAAATTCTTAGATAAGCTTACCATAATGCTAGTGGACCTTTCATTTATCTACTAATTCTAAATGAAGCTAAAATTCATTCATTAACAAGTTATAATATAATGGTTCAAGACTTACTAAGTATTTTTCATTTTAATATATTTTTTGCTCAATAATTATTTTTGAATTATACTCAATCTCTCGAAAAGTAGGCTTCATTATTCATAGCCTGTTATGCTCTACATAGATCTCTTTGGACCTAATTATGTTTGGAAATAATACTTTGAGCTTATATCTGTAGATCTTGAGAAAAATTGCATATCCTCAATCAAAGATCAGCATAAATCTTATTAAGCGTATATTTCTATCTCATTAAGTCAATGAAAAGAAAAAATTCAACCTGATAATAGTATTAATGGTAAATATGCGTATAATAATAATAATGAGATTTGATTCAGGAAAATTAATTCTCTTCTCTTGCTGCACCAACTGAAATCTCCATATATATATTGTTTTTCCCTCTAAAAAATCTATAAAGCTAATGTTATGAAATTCTTACAGACTTAAATATATAAGATATTTTTATTAAATTCTCACAAATTTCCCTTTTTAAGTATTCAATTATTATTTCAAAAACCAAATGTTAAGTTGAAACACTCAAAAAATGAATTAATTTAACAATTATTTTAAGAGGAATGGGAATTTCAATGAGTAAAATTAAAGAATGATTTAATATCAAATAATTTGGAAAAGGAATACTTGATATCCATTATAATTATATCAAAAAAGAATGTACTCAGCTTGTTCAAGAAAAACACAATCAATACCATATCTATTTCATTGACAATTCTCGGATGTTTTAATTTTTACAGAAACTAGTCGAATAAATACTTATGTTACAAATATGAAAGAAACTCTTTATTATATTTTAAATATCCTTTGAATTCTTTTTTTTACAGAATCCTATTCTTCACTTGAGATATTACACATACAATCATATTCTATGAATTGTTTTGGATATAGGTATGTGAAAAAAGTATTTTAATTCCAAGATTTCTCCTGTTACCTTATTTTAGTCTTTTTTAATATTTGAAACTTTGAGATTGATATATATTCTTAATAAAAATCTAAAAATATATAAATTGACCATAAAGAAAATCTTCAAAAATGAAATAAATTAACTTCAGAAATTTAAGGAAAATGAAAATAATGAAACTTATCTGGAACTAAGTGAATATAGAATTGATGTGTCATTTTTAAAACTATAAAACATGAGAATAACTTTGGAAACAAAGCTTCTAAGAATTATATAGGAAAAGCTTTGTTAAATTTTCACCTTTCCACATAGCCAACCTCACCTGAGGGAAGTATTACCACCTAAAGCTCTTTATAAAGTCTCAGATTTTTCAATAATTAATTTGAACAAATCAAAATTATGATATTTCTTATTGGTTTCATCCCAAAAGTTTGTTTTTGAGAAAATTTCTTTTTCATTGGAGCCAAATCAAGTGTCAGAAGCTCCACTTCTTTTAACACAGAGAGTGAAGTGATCTTGAAAAACCCCAATATATTCCAATAGACCTAGTTTTTTTTCAAGAAAAGTTTCTAAACATGAATCTGCTACTAAGATTATTCTCATAATAATTACATAAATTGGATTAGTTCTAAATTAAGCTTAAAAAGATCTCCTTCAATTTATAGCACATTGATCTATTGAATGCCTCCACCCACTCATACCTGTCTATATGCACCCATAAAATCCCTCTGTGAAATTATGACTTTATACTTTTAGAAATGAAAATTATTAATTAAAGAACATAATAAATCTTCTTATTAATAATAAAGCCAAAAAAATCCACAAGGAAATCTTATTGGTTATGTTCCAGATCCATTCAGGGTTTAACTACGCAACTTATAAATATGCTAACAAACCTTTTCAGATTTATTTCCATTTTAAGCCTTTAATTGGGCTAAATGGCTATCTTTTCAATCTTTTCCCCATAATTTTCTTATTTCCCTAATTTATTTGGTTAGTAAGAAAACCTGGTTTTTAAAACTTTTGTCATAGTGGTCATGGAATTGTGACTATTTTTCTAATTTTATGAAAACCTGTAGCATTTTTTTATCCAATAGTCAAAACAAGTAATTCCTCTCCTCAAATAATAAAATAAAATAAATTCCGATTTCCCTATAGAATATTATTAAATACAGTTTGTGATAAAATTAATATTCCAGATGCCAAAAAAATGTAACATTTTCCAGATTAGATTTTGGTGATAAAATCTGTAAAATTCAGTTTCATAACTTTTAATTTTGAAGTAAAAATATTTTCAGCAATTACAACTGTTATCCATAATTCAAATTTTTAGAAAAAGATTTATCCAGTTTTCTTCAATCAACCTTTCATATTCTATCATTTTTCTCAATTACCCCAGCCAGAGGAAAGTTATTATTGATCATTACCTTAATTATTAGAAAGCTCATTAATTCCTCTGTTCTGCTGAAATTTTTGAGGATTTTTAATTTAAAATTAAATTTTATCATCTCATAAAAAAGACAGAAGGAAAAATATGTTTTGATAACTTTATTTACCTGAGAGATGTAAAAATGTTATCATCAAAGTCAGATACATCTTTCAATAAGAGTACCTAATTCATGTACCCAAACCCCATCAATCACCCTTTGTGTAAGACTTGAGGTATGTTTTACATACCCAAATAGGCCACAATTATCTTAAAAATGAATTCTGAACTATGAATAACTCATAAGTCATGCATATATTCAAAATTCATCCTTTTTAATTTCGGAAAAGATGAATAACTTTTTATTGAGTAAGTAGATCCATGGATTTAAGGCCAGATTTGGATTCTACACATCATTTAACCTAGGGTAGCTCCATAGAGTGAATAAGCTCAAATCAACTCTTTGAGGTGGTAATATGGAAAATACTTCAATACCACATCATCAGTATCACATAAAAGATCAGTGAAAAGTTTTGTCTTTCTCAATTTCACTCCAAAATAATGGGAATGTGAGAAATCCCATGTTACATATACACTAAGAATAGTGTTATGCATGTTTGTTGCACTTAATATTATGGTATTCTTAAATGCACTTTTGGTACACCCATAGTGGATATCTTGAAGCTTGAATTTTTATTTTGACGTGAAAAATAGTCAAGGGGGACAAAAGACATCAAAGAGAGCCAGGGTACCCAACTTCTGAGGCCTCTGAGGGGTGAAAAGCTCAAAAGCTTGGATCCATGGCTGATCTTGAACCAATTAGTAAACTAAAACCTGTTGGGATCTTGGTTACCATGTTACAACTTCAGTAAATCATAAGAAAATAGCAATTAACCTGCGATTTTGATGTGCCAAGGAGGTAAAGAGCAACTTAGACTCCTGTAACCATGTCAATTCTTAATGACTTTCCATTGATAAACCCCAAAAGAGTAATTAAAAAACTTTCTGGACTAATATCCATTTATTTACCTCATAGCAACCAGCCATATACTGCTATTTGCAATTCTACATAGAAATGAGGTAAAAACTTCAAAAATTCATTAAAAATACAATTCTCAATGAATCTTTCTGAAACTTTCAGGACGGATTCAAAAATGTATAGTTCATATAAAAAGCCAAAAAAATATACTTTTATATGTAAAATTAAAAGTTTTCCTTACAGTCCATTTTTGAAGATTCCATGTGAAACACAGAATCTTTAAGAATTTATACAAAGCACATTCTGAGATGAACATTCCAATAAAATTAACAGCTTTGAGAAATTGTTTATTATTTTGGAATAAAAGAATATCTACAGTTGTTAATCCTTTGATTCTTAACCATAAATGGGTTGGTAGTCATGTAAAAGCCTCAATTAAGTAATTATGATCATCTTACATGACAACAGATGATGCAATCAATAATCCAAAAATGTTTATTGTTTTCTCACTCACTGGCTTTTCAGTTTGCTCCATGGAATGCCTCTGTGAGCTGTCTTAGACTTAAAAGAGGCCTTCTCTTGCTGTTTTCCTCCAAATCATCACATTATTCAAATATACCTTTAGTACCAACAAGTAAGTATTAGTTAAAACTTTTCTTAAGTATTTCATTATTTCAGAAATCAAACAGAAAGACGTGAAATTATAGAAATCAACTATATAGTGTAGTATTATTGTTTCAAATAAATTTTTATCCATTAAATCCACAATTCTACAGCAAATCTCTCTACTATTATCTTCTACAAGGTTCATTGGATTAATAGTGAGTGATTTATCATAATTCTTAAATTTTTTCTCTAGTAATAGTTTTCTTCAAGAGTTATCTTTATCATTATCATTGTAAAAGATAATTATATATTAAAATAATTTTATTATTTTAATAGAAGAAGTTTTTATTAATAAATTCTTCTTGTAATTGATTCTTGTAGACAATTACTTCTTACTGTTATAATCAGTAGTAGTGTATAACACATAAAAGGAATAATTCTTTAATTATTTAATTGTGGTTATAGGGATTTTAATTTTTATATTTCATAAGAATAGTAATAGTACTGTTGATTAATAGTAATATTATCAACAGTTTCATAGACACATCTTACATTTGAGGGCCTGGCCATGGCTTTTGAACCTTGTAACCTTAATTGATATATTTCTGAGTTCTAGAATATATTAACTTAATAATTTTCCTCTTTCAATTTAAAGTTAAAATCATTTTTATTTTTGATATTGTCTTAAAATATTTTTCATTGAGGAATTTGGTTTAATTTTATACTGTTTTTACATGTGGCATTTTCACATCCAAAAACTTATAAAATTATTCTTTGAGTTACTCTGAATTAATTTTTATTCAAAATCTTAAACTTTAATTTTTTTCCTTTAAGAACAATAATTTTTCTTAATATTAAAAAATAAAAATTTATTCAAAATTATAAAATATTTTAAAAGTATAAAAAAATGATTTTTATTTTATCAATTTTTCTCTAGTTTCTTTAATAAAGAACTGTTCATCTGGTAACAGACTCAGTAAAAGATACATTACCAGTCCAGAATCTTCAGAAGCAGAATCTGAAGACAGTATTGAAGTACAAATTGCTAAAAGAGGCACTTTGTTTAAGACAGAACAATCCAAGAAACCACCAAAAGGTGTGTGGTTTCAGTTTTCAATTCTCATTTTATATCGAATTGACGTGAAAATGGTGCATACCAGAAATGGAAGCAACTATTCAGTCCAATCAGATGGATGTGGACAAGGAAGAGGCAAGACCAAATCCAGAAGTGTCAAGTCTTCCTCAAGAAAGACACATATGGAGGATTCCAGAGTTGCTCCCCATTCCCCAAGGCCTGTACCGACAAACTTTGACGTGAATTCTGAATCTGGACTGATTAAACAGGTTTAGGAGGTATGCAGACAAAAGTAGAGCAATTCCACCTGTTTTAAATCCTAGTGACATGGTATTCCTTTCTTCCAAGAACATAAAATCAACCAGACCCTCCAAAAAACGGTCTGAAACATGGTTGGGTCCTTTTCCAATCTTGAAGAAATTCAGTACTCATGCCTACCACCTCAAGCTTCCATCTCAATGGAAATCCATCCACCCAGTCTTCCATATCTCCCTCCTTGAACCAGTCAGGACATCACCAATCCCAAATTGGCATCAAGAGCCTCCTCCTCCAATCATCATTGAAGAATAAGAGGAATGGGAAGTCTCTCAAATACTGGATTCAAAGCTCAAGAGAAGAAAACTATGGTATCCGGTGGAATGGAAAGGTTTCAGTCAAGACCCAGAAAGATCCACTTGGGAACCAGCCGAAAACTGCAAGAATTGCCCTTAACTTGTCAAGGATTTTCATTCTTTATATCCTGACAAGCCAGGCCCCAATTCTCCAAGAGCTTGATTTTTTATGGTGCTTGGTGGGGAGAGGAATTACCAAAAGTAAGTCCCACTCCTGGTATGCACCTTTAGGGGTATTCTACTCTTTTCTGTTGTAAGAATAACCTTGGCCACTCTGTGAGCACTTTGCAACTTTGGACACAGATCTCTGGCCTGGCTTTCAATGTCAAATTCCAATTTATGGCCATTTCCACTTGGGGAAATGGACCATTCTTCTTCTTAATCCTTTTTTACAAGTCATCACTTTTAAATACATTCTTTCATCAATTTTCTTTACTTTATGGCACTGGCGGGAGTGGCAACTATCAAAAGTAAGTTCCTCTCCTGGTGTGCACTTCCCTGAGGGGTCTACAATCTTTTCAAAACATCACCTTGGCCCCTCTGTTAGTACCTGGCATCAAATCTTGTCTTTCCAGGTCCTTGGCCATCTCAAATCAACTGTCAATATCCGTGGTGAAGATTGGAATCCCCTCTCAAGATTCTTTTTTATTTTATTTTTTCTTTTCTCTGTTGTATTTCTCCCTTCATATTCTGTAAAATTTCTTTCTTATAGCTTTTATGCCAACCTTTACATCAACTCATTCTTCAAAAATTCAAAGCCAAATGTCAAAAGAAGACCAAATCAGCCTCATTTTGATATGCCAACCTCTTTATCAGTCTTAAAGCTCTTTTCAAGATTCAATACCTCTGGAATCCCTACATCCAATCCTTCTCAACAGGCTTGTACCTTCTCTTGGTGCTCAGGAGCTCACCACTCAAGGTAGGGGGGTACTGTCACAAACACAAATAATCACCCCCCTCAATGGGTGTAGCGGAAATTCCATCCTGAACCCAAGTTATGGTCAATTGGCCATATAATATGTTTATAGCCAATTGTACCCTTTTGGTGCTCTATGGCCTCTTGGCCATAACACCCTTCCACATGCCAAATATGGCCCCAGGCCATATCCTGCCTTCATTGGCCTCATTGGCCAATTCTCCACCTCACCAACCCCCAGGCCATTATCCTTGTTTTCGGGCCTGGGGGTCCTTTCAGTCTTCCAGGGGCTATGGCCCCTTGGCCCAACCCTTTATCTTAGGGGGGTTTGGGCCATTTAGGACCCCTATGGTCTCTATGGCCCCTTTTGGCCCAATTCCAATGAGGCCAAGGGGGGCTGTTCAGCAGCCCCTAAAGCCAGGTGGGCCCACCTGAGCCAGTTTTGGCCACAAAAACCAATCAACCCAAAATGGCCAAAAAACCACCTTAGGACCCCAATTGGCCATAAACCAGTCCATGGCCTCTGGCAACCATCAGAGGCCACCAGATCAGCTCCAAGCAAGGATTCCCCTCCAGTTCAGCGGAAGACTTCCCTTTCTTCAATGCACTCCGTACTCAAGGACCAGGAGTGGTGAATATATGGTATGATATACCATTATGCACCATTTTTGCTCAGAAATTCAATGGTGACACTTTCAGGACCCAATTACGTGATTCCAAATCAAGTCCCAAGTCCATCAGTAATTTCAAAGGAGGAATTTGCAGCTATTCAGTCTGGCAATTCCCTGGCGTCTACCAGAAGACCATTTGGGGACCTCAACCACCTGGCCCTGCAGGATTTGGGTTTTCAATTATCATCAGGAATATTCTAAGGGAAATTCTCAGAGGCAATCAATAATTTCAATCATTGTCAAGGCATCAATTATTCAGCATCTCTTGGACAACTCAATTGGTCCATACAGGTAGTAATCAAGCATCCTGTATGGCCTTGGCTCAATTAATATTCCACTGTGGGAATTCAGTCCCACAGTCCAATTCTCAAGATGGCCAGAACTGTATTGGCCCAATTCAGACAATACAGCCAGGTGACTCACCTTCCAGGATCAGCCTTTCAGCTTTTCACAAATACTGGCCACCTTTCATTACCTGGAGACCTTTTCCCCAGTTAAATAATATATTGTATTTATTTTTATCCTTATTTTCTTTTACCTTATTAAAGTGAATACTGATAATATTAAGTCAGTAATTTGCAACTTCTCTTCTTTGCCTGTCAGTGGATATTGGTGGTCATATCTATAACTAATTCCATTGTTCTTTCTGGCAGGTTGAAACAGTGAATTGATGATTCATTTGGTTGGCTCTTTGGCTTTTGGCTTCCCTTTCTTTTGTCCTTGGCATACTTGTATTTACCTTTATTCTTCCTTAAAGAAATATATCCTTCTTATTTTCTTTAATATTTTGTGACATTATATTAATTAACTCATAATTTCTTTTCATTCTGTTCATTCATTCCTTTATCATTCCAATTCACTCATTTCATCAAAATTATGACTCTTTCATGCTTATGAAATTTATAATTCTTAATCACTTCTCAATTTTCTCATTCATTCTTCATTTTGAAAATTGAAAGCTTACCCAATTTTCACTTCTGCTTTCTCTTTTAAATCTCATTTCAAATCATCAATTTCATTTCATTCTTAATTCAGGCGTAATCTCATTTTACATTTGATTTTTTAAATTGGTCATCAAGATTGTTCAGACAAACTCTTTATATCAAGCTTCATTTTGAATTATTCTTCAATAAATTTTTGATTGCAAGGAAGACTTCACTTGAATTGATTTGAAATATAATTGATATTGACTTTAAAAAATTGTTTGACCTTAAGATTTCATTGACTTTGCTGATTTTTTCATATCAATATTTTTGACATAAATTGATATTTCCTCAAGAATTCATTTGATTGATTGATTTTTGCAAGATTTGATTTTGACATATTGACTTTTTTACTTGAAGATTTCATTTGACATTGATTGATTGATTAATTCTATATTTCATTTTTATTGATTGATTTTCCTCAAGATTTGATTGTTGATTTTTGACTTCAAGAAAATTTTGATTTTTTATTCATTCAATTAAATTTTATCCCTGAAGGCATCCCCATTTAACACCTCCTGCAAGACAGACCACATCTCAGGCCAGAACTCAAGCTGTTCTTACCCCAACTCCAAGAGCTCCTCTTGATGGCACCCCAGAAGTTCCTCACCTGAGGGCCTAATTGGATAGAGGACCCCATATGGAAGGAGAAGCACCATCCAGGGAGGAAGGAAGAGGGTCAAGAGGATCAAATTAATTCTCAGGAGTAGTTGGCCGGTTTCCAGGAACTTCAAGGACCATTTTCAAGGGCTCAGGTGAAGATGGTGAAGAGGAGGATGAGAATTCTGTGGAAGAGGAAGAGTCTGATGGTAATGAAGGTGTTCCTGCTCTGGCGGGGGTATCCCAAGGCACTGGAAGACCAACTCTAGCCCAGTCTGAACCATCCTTATTGGCCATTATGCAACAGATGACTCAAATTATGGCCAATCTTCAAGAAGATTCAGTTTCTTAGTCATCAAGAACACCAGCCTTCAAGACTCCATCTATGAAGGCACCAGAATGCTTTGATGGGACTCAGCCCTTCAAATTCTGAAGCCACATTCAGTGTTGTCAATTAAGCTTTCATAATTATCCAGCAAATTTCTCTCAATACAGAAAGAAAGTTCTCTATGACACTTCATTTCTCATTGGCAGCCCTGAAAAATGGATTGAGCCTTACCTTTCCAATCTCACCAATCAAGATCCAAATGACCTTCTCAATTAATGGAATTTATTTGAATCTCAACTCTTCACACTATTTGGGGACCCAAATGAAGTCAGAAAAGCTGAAGCAGAATTGGATTCTCTAAGAATGAAAGAAGGTGGCCATTTGTTTTTATACATAGCCGATTTCAGAAGTTTGGTTTCAAGAATTGGAGATTGGGGTAAAAGGGCTCTTATTCATCATTTCAGGAAGGGATTGCCATCCAGGATTTTGGATCAATGGGCCTCCCATCTTTCAAGAATTGACTCTCTTAAAGACTTAATGGATGTTATGCTGAAGCTTGATACCAGGTACCATGAGAGGCAAAATGACAAGAGTAATCATCAAGAGAAGAAGCCTGAAGCCTCAAAGTCAAATTCTTCTCATCCTCAAAATTCTTCAAGCTCAAGTCAAAGGAAGAAGAAGAATTTTCAGAAGAGGGACAAGCCCCATTCTTCTTTATTGAATAAAGATTTCAAGTTGATGAATTTTGAAAAAGAAAGAAGAATCAAGGAGGGTCTATGTACCTATTGTGGTGGGAAGCATAGTCTTGAGTCCTGTTTCAAAAGGCCTCAAAACAAGCTTACCCAACTGTCAGGCCAATTTACCAGCCAGGGAAAAGCCTGAGTGAAGATCATGTTGTGTTCAATGGTATTCACTGTTTTCCATCCAGAGCACAATTTTGTATTCTGAATACTGGTGCCAAAAATTCGCTTTAATTCTTTGTTTTTTATTCTCTTTCTGATGTTTTTACAGTATTCTCATTGATTCTGGTTCTACCAGCTCATTTATTGCAAAGAAGTTTGTTCACAAGTATTCATTGACTATGCCAGAACTCCCAGAGAAGATTCCTCTTATCATTTTGGACTCCTCTTAATCCCCTTCCTTATTTGTTACTCACCATACTAAATATATGGTTGAGCTTCCTTCATTCCCAAGCTTTGAATGGTACTTTTTAGTCATTAATACTCCCAAGGGAGAAGACCTCATATTGGGCTTTGACTTTCTCAATCATTTTAATCCATCTATTGATTGCAGGCAAGGGCTGATCACATTTAATTCTGCTCATAAGGACTATTATGATCCTTCAAAATATTTCAGTAATGACTTTTCTTCTGCCAAATTATGTGCAGCTCTGGTTAGTGATTGTAGAACACCATTTTTCCATCTTCTGTCCATATTCCTTCCCTTAATTACCATCAGTCATTCCTATCCTCTAGAGATGAAGTCTTCAAAGAGATTCAAAACGTTGGAGAAGATAATTCTGTATCTTCACTTCATCTCTTCTTTGGGAATATGGACCTTCCTCCTTCATCTTATCATGACTCCCTGGAGGAGTTGTGGGATGAAGAGGAAGAGCCGGAAGAAGTTGAAACCATGATTAAGGTTGTTCCTTCTGTCTATCACCAATATTTGGATGTATTCTCAAAGGTGAAAGCAGAGAAACTTCCTTGTCACCATGCCTGTGATCATCATATTGAGCTGGAGGGGTCTCTACCTTCAGCTGGAGTGATCTACTCTTTATCAAACCAAGAGTCAGATACACTCAGGGCCTACATTTCAGAGAATGTAGAAAAATGTTTCATTTGGCCAAGCTACTCCTCAATGGGAGCAACTGTCCTCTTGGTTAAAAAGAAAGATGGTGGCCTCCGTTTGCGTGTTGATTACCGCAAACTCAATGCTGTTACTAGGAAGAAAAAGTATCCTGTTCCTCCTATGAATCAGCTTCTCAACGTCTTTAATGGTTCTTCTATCTTCTCCAAGATTTATTTGTGTGGTGCATATAACCTGCTCAGAATCAAGGAGTGTGATGAAAATTTGACAGCTTTTGGAACTAAATATGGCAGTTATGAGTACTTAGTTTTGCCATTTGGGCTCACATGCTCCTGCCTCTTTTCAAAATCTTTCCAATGATATTTTCCAAGATCTTCTTGATGTTTATGGTGTGGTTGATTTGGATGACATGTTGGTCTTTTCCAAATCTGAGGAAGAACATGTCACTCATGTGTCCACTGTTCTTTCCAGACTCAGAGCCAATAAACTTTTTGTTAAGGCATCCAAGTGCCTATCAAGCTTATTCCAGCAGAGCTCAACTATGAGATTCATTACAAGGAACTCCTTGGCATTGTCTGGGCTCTCAAGCGCTGGAGGGCTTTTCTTCTTTACCTTTCTTCACCTTTTGAATTTCTCACCAATCACTCTTCCCTTCAATGATTCATGTCTTCAAAAGTTCTTAATCATTGTCAAGCCTTCTGGGCTTAATTCCTCTCT
Source organism: Austropuccinia psidii (assembly GCA_023105745.1). Classification (NCBI taxonomy): domain Eukaryota; kingdom Fungi; phylum Basidiomycota; class Pucciniomycetes; order Pucciniales; family Sphaerophragmiaceae; genus Austropuccinia; species Austropuccinia psidii. Next base: position 39,569,807 of record JALGQZ010000013.1, read on the forward strand.
GAATTTCACTTTTCAATCACTTACCGCCCTGGCTGCCTAGATACTCTTCCGGATGCTTTATGATGTTGGGAAGACGTGTATCCAGAGAGGGGGGAGGATTTCATCAGCAAGAATCCAATGAATTTTCAACACCTCATCAAGAAGGATGAAGTCCAACCTTCAAGATATTTTGCAGTCAAGGTGGAATCCTTTTAAAATTTGATTGATTCAATTCAGAAGGCTCTATAGAAAGATTCCCAGTACAGAAGTATTCTTCAAGAATTGGGTAAAGGTAAATCTGTCCAAGATTACTCTCTTGATTTCTCTTCCCAACTTCTCTCATTCAAAGATTGGGTGGTGGTCCCAAATGACCCCACAATTCAATTCAGAATTCTTCAAAAGCATCATTATTCTCCTCTATTGGGATGCCCTGGCCAAGAGAAAACTCTCAAGCTTGTCAAGTGGGATTTCCACTGGTCTTGCATGACTCAATTCATCAAGGATTATGTCTCATCCTGTCAACAGTGCTCAAAAAACAAGAATATTCATCACAAGAAGTTTGGAATCCTCAAACCTCTTTCAATTCCAGATGGTCCTTGGATTTGTCTTTCAATGGATTTCATCACTCAACTGCCACTGTCCAATTCCTTTGATTCAATTCTTGTCAAAGTGGAAAGGTTCTTAAAAATGGTATTAATGCCAGTACAAAAATTGGTCCAGAGCAGCCAAAGAATAGTAATGAGAAATATGCCCAAGCCTTTGGCAGGGGGCCATGAACTCCTACCTACACATCAAGAGCTTTCTGGGTAAGGAGAATACCATAGAAATCTTAGGAGGTTGGAGACCATTGTCTTGCGAAGACAAAGTCAAAAAGATAGAGAATTGGTTGAAGAACCAAAGTCTTTTATCCATAGACCAGAAGAAGGAGTTGAAAATGACTCCAGATTTGGAGACAGAAGGCCCAGTGGCGTCTACCAGCTCCAAACCAGCTCCACAAGTGTCCAAAGAGAAGAAAAAAGGACCTCAAAAGAAGCAGAAAGGTCCAAAGAGCCATCAAGGAAAGGGAAAAGGCAAAGCCAATCGGCACAGACCTTACCCACAAGGGTACAGGATTCCCAAGGTGGAGCCTTGAGCCGTGGACAGTGTCTTCAATATGGCCAGGAATCTTATGGAATTCACAGCCAAGGAGCAGGAAAGGATGAACAGAACCTTTCCATGGAAATAATACAAGAAATACATTTTGTTAAAACTAGTATTAATGTAGAAATTGGTAAAATTGATGCAAAGTTAATTAAAATGACTTTGGACATCAATGACTTGAAAAAGAATGACAAACATTCTGCTGAAATGAATAAGTCTGTAATTTCCAAACTGAAATTACTTGCAAATACATGTGACAGAATTGAGAGTAAATATCATGTCCAAGATGATGAAATGGAAGATTTTTCCACAAGAAAAATCAATGATCAACTTAGAGTTCTGAAAGACTATGTTTTGGCAGTGGCTGAGAATACAAGTCAATTTGCCACACATTTGGCAAGAAGTGAGAGTGAAAGGAAGAAATTAAAAGAGGAATTACTTGCACAAGTGGAGAAAAATCATAAGAATTATGAATCAAATCCACATATGCCAAGACATTCCACACCTTTGACTGAAGAAAATCTTTCTGTGAAAGAAAGTCTGACCCCTTTTCTAGGAGAAAATGTTATGTCTTCAAAAGTTATTCCCAAATTGGAAGAATGGCCAACATTCTTTTGTGAAGGAAAATACAACCATATTGAGTTCATCAGAACTATTGATATGTTGCAAGAAGATTTTCACATACCTGATGAAATTATAGTGGGCAAATTACACTCTCTGTTTACCAGAACTGCAAAGAAATGGTATTACAAGATGAGACAAGATCATGGAAAACATGATTGGTCTTGGTGGAAGTCTGAAGTGATTACAAAATGTGCAAATAATTATTGGAGGGTTTAAATGGATAATACTTTTGAAAGGGCCATTTTTAACTCAGAAAAAGATAAACCACTTACTTGGTTCTTCAAAAAAAAAGACAGATTATCTGCTTTACACCCAGATATGTCTGACACTATGATTAATATGAAAATATTAAGAAAGTTTGGAGGAGAACTGGAACATGATATCAAGTGTAGATGTGTAGAACCTTGTTCAACAGAGGACTACATTAATGAAATGGAAGATATCATTACTAGAACAAGAATTGGTAAAACCTGGACTAAAATCCCTATGGAGTCCAAAATGGTCCCAAAGATTTCCAGAGAGGACAGAAGACCTGAAAGACCTGTCTTGAAGTGTCATATATGTGGAAGCACTTCACATTTCACCAACACTTGCACCAAAAAGACAAAAATTAATGAAGTTCAAGTCTTTGAAGAAGTTCAGTGTACTGAAGAGGAAGAAGAATCTGACCTAGATTCTGCAGTCTCTGAGGATAAACCAGTAGAGGACTTTCCCATTGAAAGCATTACAACTTTCTTTGAGGTCACAGAGTTCCATACTCACTTGCCACAGTACAGTGAGGATTGTCATGCCCTTATCAATATCCAGGATTCCAAAATGTGTAAAACCAAACCTGCTAGAGGTAAAGGATACACTTCTGGAGCATCTTGTATCACATCAATCCTGATGAATGATATTGAAGCCAAAATAAATTTGGATACAGGGGCATTTTGTACTTGTGTAGGCAAAGATTATCTTCAAGCCATACTCCCTGGATGGAAAAATCATCTATCACAAATAGAGGGTGTACAATTTAGTAGTGCCAGTAATAATATGTACCCTTTAGGTATAATGGACACTGATCTTGTATTTCAACACCCAGCAAGAAGTGTTAGAATGAAGACTGATATTGTAGTAATGAACAATTGCACATCTCAGCAAATCATTCTTTGAAATGATTACTTGAATATTTATGGTATTTACATCAATAACCATAAAGACAGATATTTCACAACTGGAGAAAACAAAAGACAAAAATTTGCTTTTTCCAATATGCCAAAACAAATATCAATAGTATCTTCTAGAAAAGATACTTATAAGGAAGAATTTGTGACTAATCAGCTTGTTGAAGCACAAATCAATCCATAATTGTCACCAAAGATGAGACATGAACTCATTGATGTGTTATACACATATAATAATGCATTTGCCTCTGATAATGAACCATTAGGCGCTATAAAAGGGCATGAAGTTGATATTACTCTTAATATTGATGGACCATATCCTCCAGTACTTAGAAGACCAGCTTATCCAGACAGTCCCAGAGCTAGAGAGGCCTTGGAAAAACATATCCAAGAGTGGATCCAACTTGGTGTACTAAGGAAAGGAGGCCATAATGAAGAAGTGGAAGTGACAACACCTGTTATTATTTCTTGGCATAATGATAAATCAAGGATGGTTGGAGATTTTAGAGCATTGAATACCTACACAGCTCCAGATAGGTATCCAATTCCTAGAATTTAAGAAAATTTGACCAAATTGTCTAAAGCCAAGTATATAACATCAATGGATGCATTGAAAGGCTTTCACCAAAATGTTTTGATGCCTAAAGCTAAGAAATTACTTAGAATTATCACTCACTGTGGTATTTATGAGTATCTTAGAATGCCATTTGGTATTAAAAATGCACCATCTCATTATCAAAGAATGATGAATACCATCTTCCCCACAGAGTTATCTGAAGGATGGCTTATCATTTATATTGATGATATCATCATATGTTCTGATTCATGGTCTTTGCACCTTGAAATACTTGCAAAAGTGCTTCACAAAGCTGCAGAGGTGAATATGAAAATTTTACTCAAGAAATGCAATTTTGGTTTTGAAGAACTCAAAGCATTAGGACATATTGTTTCTGGTTTAACCTTGGGTATTGTGGGAACTCCTCTTGTGTGGGATTAAAATGAGGCAGTACCTGGAGGGGGAAATCACAGGTAACTAGTTTTGAATTGCTAATAACTCCTGTAACCAAGGGTGGCAAGGGTGTGTTGCCTGCCCCTCCTAAAATACTGAACAAAATCTTCCTTGGAGCTCACAAACCAAAATAAAATTAGTAAGTGGCTTTACAACTGCAGAAGACAAAATTCAGCAGTCTCAGATCAGACCTATTCAATAAATAATATGAAAAATAATGTCAGTATTTTTTGGTTAAATTTGATATCTTAATGGAATACTTGTCTGTTTAATTTCAATATTTTTTTTTTTTGGTTAAATTGAGATGAGTGGTTTCTTCTTGGTGATAAATCCTTGGTAGGATGGGTTGTTTAAGGTTTTCTGAAAAATTTGATGGGTGTTGATAAAGGTGATTTTGTTAAGTTAAAGTTTTAATATAGTAAAATAATTTTTGAAAGGTTTGTTATTTTTTTTAAGAGTGGTTAATAATAAGATAAAACTGTATTTGTTAAATTTAAAAGGTAAGATTCTTTGATATTGGATTTTTAAAGGGGTAAGTTATTTTTAAGTCTTGATAATGGTGTTAATTTTACTGGATAAAGTATTTTTGATAGAGTAGTAACCCTAATCTTGGGTACTGGGTAATTTTTGATTTTATTTTAATAATAATAAGATTCCCCTGAGCTTAGCTACTGGGCAATCTTTAACACTATACTTCCACTGAGCTTAGCTACTGGGTAAGTAAATTTACTATAATATACTGGAGTACCTCCCAGGTGAGGGATGACTTATTCCTGTGCTTGTAATGTGCAGAGGATATATTGTGCATAGGATATAATGTGCATGGGGGGGATTTTGAAATTTGGGGGGAGAGAGCCCCTCTATTTATACCTTTTGGGAGCCCAGGGGGCCCTCCATGGGAGCTGTCTTTTTCCACTTTAATTCCTCTTGATTTCATCATGTGACTCTATTTTTGGTGAGGACCTTTCTTGCATGGGTCAGGTGATTTAAGGTTTGGTGATAATTTTCTCTCTGCACAGCCTCCATTAATCACATGATTGTCTTTTGGTGAACTGATTATGATGTGATATTCTTGGATTTTCCTTGCATGCATGAGGTGATTTCATTTTTGGCTGAGGATTTTTCTTGTGTACAGCCTCTTTTCTGTCACATGATATTCTATTGGTGGATGCAGTATCACATGATGACCTTGTAATTACTTTGCATATGTCCTATTTTAGGTTTGGTAGAAGTGGCTGTGTAATTTATGCAGGTGTCATGGTTGTTTTTCTTCTTTTTGAACTTTAAAATGGAGTCAGGTGATAATTTCTTGCACTGGTGAATTTACTGTTATGTATGAGATGGTGTGATTTTTTTAAGTTTGACACATGCTGTGCATAGTCATGTGGTTGAGATTTAATAAGAATTGTGTACTGCATGCAGCCTGTTGTAACTAGCTTTGGTTTGCATGAGGTGATTAGTGGTGTATGTAATTATGATTCTGTTTTAAGGTTTTAAGTGGTGTTACTGTGGATATAAGATAAGGTACTCCTGTGGCTGTGTTGTAAATGAGCTGCAGGAATTCCATGGAGTTGAGCTTTGCATCATGTGACTTTTCTATGTGGAGTTTTAGGTTGCTGTGTAATTCATGCAGGTGTCCTTTTCTTGCTGCATGAGTCCTGTGGGTATAAGGGGGTGTAAAGCTGGGTGGGGTGTAATTTAAAGGGTGGTACCTTATTTGTTGTAACTAGTGTACTATATGTAACTTGATTTTTTACATATGAATAATGAAATTGAATAATTTATTTAAACACATACACTTCCTTTTGGTGCCTGTGCCATGGTTTTATGAGTTAAACCCAGCTTCTTGCTGTAAAATTGACCTTTTGGTGTAAAATTTGAGTGTAAGTCTGCCTGTAGGCTGGATTTCCTGCTGTTATAGGGTACTATGAGCTTGAGCCTGGTGAAAAAAATGGTATGGAATACCACAGTATTGACAAGAATAAATTGGCAGCAGTGTTACTTAAACCAATACCTCAGAATAAGAAAGAAGGTGTAAAGCTGGGTGGGGTGTAATTTAAAGGGTGGTACCTTATTTGTTGTAACTAGTGTACTATATGTAACTTTATTTTTTACATATGAATAATGAAATTGAATAATTTATTTAAACACATACACTTCCTTTTGGTGCCTGTGCCATGGTTTTATGAGTTAAACCCAGCTTCTTGCTGTAAAATTGACCTTTTGGTGTAAAATTTGAGTGTAAGTCTGCCTGTAGGCTGGATTTCCTGCTGTTATAGGGTACTATGAGCTTGAGCCTGGTGAAAAAAATGGTATGGAATACCACATCCCCCTCTCCATTTAATGCTGTCCCCAGCATTCCAGGTGAGAGCTCTTTATTCCTCATCTGATTCTGTGGTTTCCTCCAATACCTCTTCCTCATTTATTGATTCATCTTCTTCACTTTGCTCTTCTTCTGTGTCTTCTTTTGTGTTTATCAACTTTCCTCTTGGGTAGAACCTCTTGACTTGAGATGCTGCAAATCTTCTTGCTAATTCTGTTCCATCAAGTTCCTCAAGTTCATATGGTCCATTGTTTATTTGTCTGATTACTCTGTAGGGTCCATTCCATTTGTTTTTGAAAAGTAGTCCCCAATTAGTTTCTATTGCTTTGTTGTAAACCAGGACCAAATCTCCTGAATTTAGTGGTGATCTTAGTTGATGTTCCATTCTTCTATCCCAATATTTCATTGAGTCTTCCCTTGATTTTTTGAGTTTTTCTGCTGCTTTTCTTCTCATCTCTTCTTTTCCTTCCAACTGCTTGGCTCTGGCTTCCAATAATTCCTCAGTTGTGGATATTTTGTGCCATTCTACTGCTAAAAAGGTTTTTGTTTCAATGTCAATTGGTAATACTGGTAGTTGTCCAAATTGGAGTTCATATGGTGAGAAACCAGTTGTCCTTTTAGTGGAGATTCTGTCAGCCAAGGTAACCAAAGGTAGATATTTTTTCCATTTTCCTCCATTTTCTCCACACATCTTGACTAATGCATCTTTAAGTTGTTTATGGCCCCTTTCAACCATTCCTTGAGACTCTGGGTAATAAGGTGTGGTGACTCTGATCCTTGATCCTGCTTTCTTTACTGCATCTTGAAGTTCTTTTCCAAACTCTGGCCCCCCATCAACAGTTACTTCTTTTGGTGAGCCATACCTACATATCCATTCTGAGGTGAACCATTCTGCAACTGCTTTTGCTGTTAATTTGACTAGTCCAACTGTTTCTGGCCATCCTGAAAAATCATCTCTGGCCACAACCATATATTTCCATCTTCCAGATTTGATATGGACTGCATCCATGCTTACCCTTTCAAAGATTGTTGATGTTGCTGCAGGCCTTCCTTGTTCCCTTTGTAAGCTTTGACTTCTCTTTTGGCAGGCCAGGCAAGATTGAACCCATTTCTTGACTGATTTCTTCATTCCTTCCCACCAATATCTTGCTTTAATTCTTCTGTAAGTTTCATTTTCCCCTCTGTGGCCCATGTCTTCATGAAGTGATTTTAAAATGTAGCTTTGAACTTCTTGACTTGATATCACCAGTTGAGGGTTTGGGTTATTTCTTCTTTTAAGCTGGCCATCTTCCAAGAAAAAGTTGGGTGACCTTCTTTTTATCTTTCTAAATTCTTCATCTTTACTTGATTGTGGTTTTTTCATTGTACTTAAGTATTCTTGCATTCTTTTCCAAAATCCTTCTTGTTTGGTTGGTACTTGTACTCCTGAAAAATGGAGTGAGTTTACATTCTTAGCCCCAAATCCAGGGTGTGGCTTGATCCAATCTTCTTCTTCATCAAATTCTGGTGCATCTTCATCTTCTTCTTCTGAGTTTTTTGGTCTTCTGGATAGCCCATCTGGCATAGTGAAAGTTTTCCCTGGTTTGTGTACCAAATCAAAGGAAAATAGTTGAATGAAAGCCACCCATCTTGTCATGGGGGCATTGGGTAAGCAAGGGGTGTTGATCATTTCAATTAAGGCCTTGGCATCAACCTGTAATTCAAAATTTTGTCCCCAAAGTATGGTTTGAAGCTTCTTGAGAATTCTTGCAACTCCACAGAGTTCCAATTTGGGTTGTGAGTATTTTGATTCCAATTTTGAAAAAGTTATTGATTCATATAATACTGGTCTGTCTTTTCCTTCTTTATCTTCTTGAGTGAGTACTGCTCCTGCAGCAATGTAGCTTGAGTCTACTGCTAGCTTAATTTTTCCTGCTCCTTTGTCATAATCCAATTTCTTGAGGGTTATTTCTTCTCCAACTATTCTTCTGAGCTTATGGAAAGCTTCTTCACATTTTTGATCCCAATCCCAGTCAACATCTTCTCTGGTGAGCCTTCTGAGTGGTGATGCAACTTGTGAGAAGTTTTCAATAAACATTCTTACATAGGCACAAAGACCAAGAAATCCTCTTATTTCCTTTTTGTTGAGAGGTGTTGGCCAATTTTGAATCTTGTTGATCTTTTGTTTTGAGATTGTTCTTCCTTTGAATGATACAACATGCCCTACTATGTCCAAAGCTGGAACACAGCATGCAAACTTGGATCCTGAGATAGTAAGTCCTGCTTCTTCAATCCTGAATAAATCTCTTTCTAAGGTTATGGCATATTCCCATATAAATCTTCTGATTGAGGGGTTTTCTGGTAGTGTTTCCTGGTTATAAAGTGATCTTGGTCCTTTGATTCCTCCATCATCAATAAATATTCCTACACTTTCTGGTATTTCTTCTTGGAGTATCCAGGTCATTTGGGCTTGGTATACTGCTACTGAGTTGGTGGCTCCTTGGGGTAGTCTTGTGAGTTGCATCCTTCCAAGGGGTGTTTCAAAAGTTGTGAGGGGTCTTGTAGTGACATCTAATTCTCTTTCATCATATCCTCCCATGATGTCTTCTAGTCCATAGCATGCTCTTCCTGCAAATGCATCTACAAATTCTTCAATGTGAGGTGGTAAGCCAGCATCCTTGATGGTGACTTTGTTGAGTTCTTGAAGGTCATGGACAATTCTGAGTTTCCCATTTGATTTGGCCACACAAAAGATTGGGCTTGTGTAGCTTGAGGTGGATTGCTCATAGAGTCCAGTCCTGATTCTTTCTCTGATTAATTCAGTAAACTGAGGTAAAATTGATTTGGGAATGGGAATTGGTTTCTTCTGCCAAGGTTCATGAGGTATTACTGGTATCTTGTAAGGTTTTCCATATGAGTGTTTGAGTAATCCTCTTTCTTCTTCACAGAAAGCTATTGCTTTTTCTCTTAAGGTAATAACATTTTTGAGTAAATTGATTTCTTCATTTGATAACCATCCTGGTGGGCCAAAATTGACTGCTTGGAGTCTTTCATGGGTGACCTTGAAGGTTTCTTGAAATATAGGTGGGTTGGGTGATAAAGGTGTTTCATAAGGATCTCTTGACAAAGGTGGTCTTTCCAAAGGTGGGTTAAGGTCTTGAGGCATTGGCTCATTGACTGGTCTCACCTTCTTCAGGACTGATTTGTATTTGGCTGCTAAAATTTGGTGATCCATCTTTAATTAGTTATTTTGATTCTTTTTCTTTCTTTTAATTATTTTCAAGAATTTGCTAGTGTCCTGAAATCTTGAGGTCTTCACAATTCTTCTTTCTTCTTTCTTTCATAAAAAATGTAGTTTAAGGTCATACAGGACCTACAACTAGGTGTGTAACCCCTGTATATTAGGTATACAAGTCCTGCAGTTTAAGTCATGCAAGGACCTCCTGGCCTAATCCAAGGGCTTATCTTGATTCTTGATCCCCTTTGGGCTTGATTTTGGATTCCACTTGACTCTTGTTTTATTCTTCAATCTTCATGATTCCCACTTGATGCAAGACTCTTCTGGTTGTTTTATTTCTTGATAAGGAATTTTCTTGTCTTAATTGATGGCTTGAGACTTCACTTTGTTCATTTTGGCCAATTTGGTAATGATAAACACCTGTGAAACCCCTTGTTCCTGTTACACAAAGGGAGCAGTTTATTGTCATGCTAAGGACAGAAATGGTCCTTCAGCACTTCTCCTGACTAGGACAATCCCCTCCAGCTTCTTGGCTGTTATTATTTTTTGATAAGTTTCCCTGCCCAAGTCTACAGGGGAAGCAGTTTACTGTCATGCTGAGGACCTCTTGAGTCTTCAATCTTCTTTAAAATCTCAAGGGCAATTTGAGTTGAGTGTTTTACATTATCTTGTTAGTCCTTCATGTTGAGTGAGTCCTGAGTTCATAATTAATCCAGTGAGTAATCCTTCAGTCCATAAATTCTGGCCAGTGATTCTTGAATTCCAAATGAGTTTCAATCCAGAATCAAAGAAATTTCCAAGGTCTGGTGTTGTCCAAAGGTCAATCCATAAGGAACTCCTGCTTTTCTTCATAAATAATCTTCTTCATTTTCAGTATTCTGAATAATTTTCCTATAATGAGTTGTTCCCAAATTCTCTTGCTATTTCTCCAAAATGATTTATGTCCTTTTGTTCTTTTGTATTCCTGAATTATACCTGTTATAAAGAAACAAAAAACAAAAAATTGTAATAATAAGGTGATTTAAAATTTATTTTAATATTAATTTATTGATGTATTTTTTTAGTAATATTTGTTGGGATGAGGGCCCCCCTCTCCATTTAAAAATCTTGAGTTGGTTTTCAAATTTTGAAGAGGATATGTTCTCATTCCCCCAAAACTTCCACTATAAGGGATAGTGTAAGAAATAAGTTTACCCACCCCTTATTTTTTATAGCGATTTTGATAAGGATAAATAATGATACACAAAATTTACATAACTTTATTTTGATGATGATTCAATAATAAGTTTTTTTTTTTTTTTTTTTTTTTAATAATGTAAGTATAAAATAACCATTAAGTGAGATATCTGAGTAAAAATCACAATTTAAAAGAAATAAACCTGAATCACAATTAAGATCATGGAACTGTTTGGTTGAAGGTGGTAATTTGTGCCAATCAGTAAAAATTGGTGCTCTTGAGAGTATTTATAATTAATATGACATAATTGAATGATCATAATTTGAGTCCTTTAATCATATAATGACCCTTATGATACCACAACTCTTCCTTTTGGAATCATCATTGTGACTCAGACTTTATTTCAAGTCCATCCCCTTTATGGTTCAGATTTTCTGTTACCCATAAATTGCATTTGAGTTGTTAAAAAAATATAAACAATGAAAAATAAGAATTTGTATAGTTTTTTTTTTAAAAAAAAACTCTTGTTTGCTTTTGGGGGGCTTTTTCAATTCCATTTGGAATAAACAGCACATTGAGGTGTTATTAATATGTAAATTCCCCAAATTATGTCATCAATTTATGAGTTTTTAATATAAATAACTCCTTCAGAGTTCAATTAATGCCTTCATGGCACAAATACTTCTTCTTTTCAAACAAGCTCCAATCACTTTTTTGTAATTGAAGAAATATTTCAAATAAATTGATCTTTTTTTTTTTTTTTTTTTAATTAATTATTTTTATTTTATTTTTTTGAGTGGAAAAAATATTGAGCCAACTTAATGGCTCTTAAAGTAATACTAGAAGAAAAAATATGATGAAGATAAAAATAATATTTTTGAGAACTTGACTGGGATATGCCCCTCATTCGCAGGTGAAATAAATAAATAGTTGAATTTTGGAATAAAAAATAAGATAAAAATAAAAATAAAAAAATATGTTCAAAAGCTTAAGTCAGTATATCTTTCCAATTCTTTTTTTTATAATGACATAAAATTATAAAGTAAAAAAAAAATAAAGTAAAATAAAACCTCAGGTAGTTTATAGTCTTGCCTAGGACTTATCGTCCTTTGATAGTCCTTGTTCAATCTTTTTGAATATTCTAAATATGCAGTTTATGGTCTTGCCAAGGACCATTGGTTGATTTTTCTTTCATTTTTTTTGAGTCCTTGTTGAGAATTCATATGGTGGGCAGTTTATTGTCTTGCCAAGGACCATTGGTTGATTTTTCTTTTTGTTGATATTCTTGATGATATCCTGAGGAATTTCTTGATCCTTGAAGGGGCAGTTTATGGTCTTGCCAAGGACCATATCTTGTGTCCAGGCACTTCTGTTTGATACTTTTGGTTTTCATGACATTTGATTTATCTTCAAAGCCAAGTTGTAAATTGAATTCAACAGTTTATAGTCTTGTTAAGGACTACTTTTCACTTTAAAAGCACTTTCAATGTTATAAAATCAGACAAATATTTTCATTATGAACACCTGTAGCATTCAAAATGAAATATGTCAGTATAATATTTTATCAAATATAATAAAAAGCATAAAAAAATGCCAGTTTAAAGCCTTTCTTAGGGCTTTGCATTGTCCTTTATAGCCCTGTAGCCATATCCAAATTTAAATATGTCAGTTTAATTCAATATTAAAAAAGAAAATGAAAAAATTTCAGCAGTTTAATGTCTTGCTGAGGACACTTTATTGCTGTTTGCTTTTCACAGCCCTGTAGAAATGAGAACTCAATTAGCAAATTAAATAATCAAAATGAAAATTAATACATGAATAAAGCAGTTTTAAGCCATGCTGAGGGCTTTTCTTGTTATTTATAGCCCTGTAGCATAAAAAAATTAATAAAAAATAATTTTAATTAAAAAAAGAAAACCCAGCAGTTTAAAGCCATGCTGAGGGCTCTTTTTGGTTTATTTCATCCTCCTTAATTTATGAAATATATATATTTACTACTTTTGTTTTGACTCTTTTGTTTTGTTTTGAAATATACCTGTATCAAAAATAGAAAAAATAATGTTAGCATTGATAAAGGAAAAAAAAGACTCAAATAATAAATAAAACCAAGCAGTTTAAAGCCATGCTGAGGGCTTTTCCTGTTTTTTTTTTAATTTATTATTATTATTTTTGTTAATTTTAATTTTAATTTATTTATTTATTTTTTGATTTATTTTCTTCTCCTTTGTAAAAGAAATCATCAGTAAATTTAAAGATATTGAAGAAAATATAAAATAAATAAGCAGATTATTTATATTCTTTTGTCAGTTCCATTCATTCAGTTTATTATTATTATTATTTTAGTTTTTTTTTTTTTTTTTTTTTAGAAAATAAATGAACAAAAGAAAGAGAAGAACCATCAGTTAAGCTTAATTTTTATAAAAATAGAAAATGAAAAATAAACAGTTTAAAGTCTTGTTTAGGACTTTTATTGTTTTTTTTTTTTTTTTTTTTTTTTTTTTTTTTTTTTTTCAAAAATAAAAAGACAATTTTAGCATTGATAGAGGAAAGAAGAATCAAATAAATAACATCAAGCAGTTTTAAGCCATGCTGAGGGCTTTTTGTGTTCATTATTTCCTCTAATTATCAAACTAAAGGGAAAATCAGTAAAAAAAAAAAAAAAAAACATAAAAAATAAAATTTGAGCAGTTTAATGCCTTGCTCAGGGCATTTTTTTTATAGCCCTGTAGCAATGGAAAATATGAAATGTCAGATCAAGAAAATAGAATACTAAAAAGAAATCATCAGTTTAAAGCCTTGATGAGGGCCTTTTTTAATGTATTAACTGAATAAAAAAAAGTTAGTAATTTAAAGGCCAATAAATGAAAATTAGCCAACATTATCAAAAAAAAACAAAAGAAAAGCAAGACAAGCAGTTTAAAGCCTTGCCCAGGGCTTTTTTATTTCTTTTGTTTCCTTCAATCATTTCATGGAACTAAAGAAAAAAAAATAAAATAAAATTTCAGTGAATTAAATAATCAGTAATTAAAAAAACCTAAGTAATGAAAATTGATCAGTTTAATGCCTTGCTCAGGGAATTTAATTTTTTATTTATAGCCCTGCAGAATTTCAAAAAAAAATAAAAATAAAAAATCAGAATTATGATTCATAAAAAAACTAAGCAGTTTTAAGCCATGCTAAGGGCTTTTTGTTTTTATTTTCCAAATCATCAATAAATGAAATTCCAACAGTTTAAAGTCATGTTGAGGACTTTTGTATTTAATTTATGAATACATTAATCAAAAGAAAAAAAAACATCAGTAATATTCATCTTTTAATAATGAAAAAAAAATAGAAAATAAACAGTTTTAAGTCTTGTTCAGGACTCTTGTTTTTTATTATTATTATTTTTTATTTTTTAAACAAAAGAACTTCTTTTTGTTAGCTCCAATAATTCAATTTATTATTATTTTTTAATATTTTTTAGGAAATAGTTTCTCAAAAGAAAAGAAATCATTAGTAAAACTCAAATTTAATTAATATAATAAGAAATAAACAGTTTAAAGTCATGTCTAGGACTTTTATTGTATTTAATGATTTTTTTTTTTTTTTTGTTTTGCTTATTTTTATACCTTAAACCTTTCCTGTACTTGTGATTCAGTCGGGTTAGGTGCTTTCTAGTCAGAAGGTAAGGTAGTCAGCTTGACCGGCTGATCTAGAGGTTGTTAAAAACCCTCCAGAGGCTTCGGGTAGGCTGTTTCTATCTTCGATCACCTTGAAAAGCACTTTATTGTGCTTTTAAACCACTTCGCGTGGTTTGTTCTTTGATGTGTGGACGTTTTAAACACTTTACTCTATTAGAAGTTTAGTCGGTTGGGCTGTATAGTCCTCTGAGGTGAGTTCCGTGGCTGATTTGTAACTATAAGGGCCATTGGCTTCCCCTGTAAGGCACCACACCTCATCGGATGGCTGTATTTGGGGCTGTGATTTGTTTTTTCATATCTTTTAGGGTGTTGAAATTTAAGCCGAGCGTAATCAGGCAAACCGATTTGCACCTCCTGGGGCTCATGATTACTTCGGATGGTTCATTATTTGGGCTGTTACAGGTATTACCACACCTTTTCGGTGCTGAGAAGAAGGTTGGGCGGTTTAGTTTTGGTTGGAAGACCTTTTGCACCCTTTAAGCAGCTTCGGACTGGAAGCTTTTGGCTCATTAGGTGCAAAACCCATGTGATGAAGTTTGAATGCTTCCCGTGGGTAGTTTGTTATTTGTTTTAATACTTATATACCCCTCATGGGGCTTAAAATGTGGTCGTGCAATCTTGGTATTGTTTTTGAGGTGGCTTGAACAATCTGTAAAGTGCCACACCTCATTGGGTGGCTTTATTTGCTTTTTACTGTGAACCAGTCAATCGGGTGGGCTGTTGTAGTGTTGATGGTTGTTGATAAGCCTCTGTGAGGCTCCAAACCTCATCGGGTGGCTGTATTTGTGCTATTAAAGGTGTTATTACACCTTTACAGAGCTTAGAATGAGTTCGGTTGGCTGATTTTGTAGTCAGAAGGTATCTATACACCCTCAGCTGTGACGCGAGCTAAGTAGGATTGTTTAACTGTTGATGTGTGGTCCAACGTCTTTGAAAGGCTTTGGGTAAGGTGGTTTTGGGTCTCAGGAGTGCTTCCAGGTAGTTCGGGTGGGCTGTTGATGGTGTTGCTGCACTTTGAAATGCTGTTTGGAATTTTAAATTGATCGGTCTTGTTTGTTTTGGATCTTTTAAACTGTTTTGATTCTTTCTGGTGATTCAAGCTTTCAGGCGGAACTTCTGGGGTCCTGGAGGTATTTGCTTGGCTTCCAAGCTGTCAAAAAAAACTCCTTGGAGGTATTAACCTTCAAGAGGTACATTGTTTGATATCCTTTTTAAAACCTGCTGTCAATCACGAAAATCAGCTGGATTTGGTGTATCTATTTGGATGTGGTTTCTGGATTCCCCGCAGTGATGATGACCGGGTATACAAATGGTGGTGGCCATAGAATCCTTTGTCCAAGCTAACTCCGCTTACAATAAGATGTGTTTTTGATTCCTCATCATCGCAACCTTTGCAGTGTGATAGAGCTAATTCCACCCAAAATCAGACTTAGCTGGATGTATTACTTCCTTTTTTTTTTTTTTGATGTTCTTCTACCAAGCCAAGGTAGTAGTGCTCTCCAAAGCATCTGTTGTGGTACTATCTTGTGTTTGGTGATGAAGTTAAGTTGGCTTGCAGCCAGCTTCATCAGTAATTCCTTTTGTCTAAAATACTGCAGTAAACAGCATAAATTTTCTATTTGGGCATGGTATTAGGGTTGTACACTAATGTCTTCTGATTGGAGTTAGAGTGCTATGTACTGCTATTTTCTGAGTGGAGTTAGAATGACTATAATCTATACCTGCTGAGTGAGAAACCAAAAGTCAGCCTCAATAGAATTTTCCTATAAATACCCTCCTCCTCTCTGCTTTCTTCTCTTTCCCCCACTTTTTTGTTTTTTTTTTTTTTTTGAAAAAATACTGAAAAATAAACTCAATAAAATAAAATAACAAAACCCAAGTAGAATGGAGAGTAAAATATAAATCAAGTTAGACTTTAAAAAAAGAAAAAATGAATTAAAATTAAAACAATTAAATTTAAATAAAATAGATAGCTGAAAATTAAATAAACCGTAAGCGGATGATCTATCTAGGAGTAGTTTTATAGTTAAGTATCAAAAAGATTTGAAAAAAAACTTCCTCTATCACTTCTCCTTTTATTAATTTCTCTCTTTTTTTTTTTTTTTTTTTTTTTTTTTTTGGATTTATTAATTTATTCATTTTGTTTTTTTATAATAAAATAAGAAATAAAATAAAAGGGATAAAAAATAAGAATAAAATAGAAGGAAATAGATCTCCATTATCGTGTGAGTTTTTTATATAGCTAACATCTACTAATATAAAATCAATTGAAACTAATTTTTTGTTTTTTTTGAAAGTTCTTTTCTTCTGAGAATTACTGGTGATAATTATTTACATATATATATGTATTTGATCTTGAGCAAAAAGAAATATAATTATAAAAAACCTTCAATATCATGGAGGTTTATATTTTAATTTTTCCTTCTAAGCTCATATGAATTGAAGGTTGTTTAATGTTTTTTTTAGCTTGAAAAAAAACTCAATACTAATAATAAAAAAAATGAAATAAGAGTAAAATAAAAAATGAAATAAATAAATAGTAATATTAATGGAAAGGGATGGGTTAAAAGTAACAAAGAATTGGGCACTTAGCAGGGAAGATTTCTTTTAATTCCTTTGACCAATTATCTTCTTCACTAATTTTTGTTTGATAAAATTTCCTCCTCTCCACTTTTCTCTTTTTAGACTTTTAAACAAGTATTCTTGACAGATAGAGTCCCAGTCTTCTGTATTAAATTGAGTTCTATGATTTGTGATTCTGAGGATTGCTGGTATAAGTGCTTCTTCCCAATGATATTCCCATATGGCATTTTTTACCATATAATTTCTTGAGATCTTGCTGATTGTTCCACTTTTAATTTGAAAATCCTGGAGGTTAAACCAGTCTTGGCATTCCCAGGTCCTCCAAAATAGTGATTTCCTGAAGTTTTCATCCATTTTAAATATTTCATCCCAGTATTGGTTTCCAAGGTTTCCTTCAATTCCATCCCAGGTCAGTAATTCCAAGAATTCATATTTTGTAAGGTTGAATCCAGGTAATTCTTTCCATGGATGAGGTATGACAAGTTCTGATAGTGTTTTTTCCTTTTCAAAGATGTCCTCAAACTCAATGTATGGAAGTAGTATGGTGGAAATATCAGGACAGGGTTCTGGTTTTATTTTAAAGAACCAGTCAGGATTTTCCTCTATTTCTTGTTGATTAATGTAATTGGTCCAAATTTCTTTTTCTTCTAGCCAGCTGACATCTGTGTCCGATGACCAGGGATTTTCTTCAAGTAATGGCCATGATTCCATTTTTGATGGATTTGGTGTATTTTGAAGTGTTGATGGTAAAAATCTGAAAATTTTGTCAGGTTTATTTATCACAATACTTTGAGGGTAGGTTTAATGGGTTTTGGATGATAATTCTTGGGTAAGAATTTGGATATTCCTCTTTGATAAGGCAGGAGGTCACTGCCTAGTGATTATTGATTTTTCTTTGGGGTGAGTGAAATTGGTTATTTTGGTTGGTAAGAAATTATTTTCCTCTTTGATAAGGCAGGAGGTCACTGCCTAGTGATTTGGATGATTTGTTATTGTGTTTTTTATTGGTGAGTGGAATTATTGATTTGATTTGATGAGAATTGATATTCCTCTTTGATAAGGCAGGAGGTCACTGCCTTATGATTAATTAAATTTGAATCTGACTTTTTTCTTTGATTTTTGATTTTTAGAGCTTTTATGTGTCTTCAAGATGGGCCTTGATGGTTTGAAATTTAATTGTTCCATTAATTCTTGAGTAATTTGATCATTGGTTTTGTCAGAAACCTCCAAAAATTTCAGCAATTCCTTGATTTCTTCAATTTCTTGGTTTCTTGATATTGATGAAGTATTCTTAAAGTGCCAAAGGTTTTCTTTATTGAAATCTTCATCTTCTGGTGACCAATGAAGCTCTTCATTGATAATTTGGTCTTCTTTTATTAATTCTTCCCCATAGGATCCAAAAATTGGTGAATTGGCCATGGTGGAGGTGGTTGATATATTTTTTTTTGTAAGGTTTTTTTTTTTTTTAAGAAATAATTCGTTGATGAATGTCTTCTTTGTTAAGGCAGGAAGTCACTGCCCTTTGAGAAGAATGAAATAAAAAAAAGAAACTAATGATACATTTTATGAGTGATACTGATACATTTTTGAAAAAAATCTTGATTTTGTTGGTTTTACTCAAAGTTGAGCTCCCCCAAGTGGGAAAGGTGAGTGTCTGTTGCGCAATCTGGTCAAAATAAGGTCTTTGAGGGCTTCAACAAAGTTATTTCTTTCCTCCATCTCTGGTTCTGATGGAAATTCTGACCACCATAGGTCTTCATCAATGAATATATATCCATCTCCAACCCATTTGAGTCTTCCAGTTTGATATGTTGATCCATTTAATCCAAGGTACCACTGGGCCTAAATTTGATTGAAGTAAAGTCCTCTTCTTGGTAGTGTAGCCATTTCAAATATTTCATCCCAAAATTTGTTTTCAAGGTTACCTTTAATTCCTTCTTCAGTTAATATCTCTAAGAATTGGATTTTGTTCAAGTTTGCTCCTGGAAGTTGACATAAATATTTATCTTCACATAAAATTTCTTGAGCTTCATCCCCATAAAGGTCTTCAAAGGTAATATATGGCAGATAAAGGTAGTTGTGTTCATTTTCTAGGATGGATTCTGTTTCATCATCTTCATTGGGAGGTTGCTGGATGAATTCAGGGTTTTCCAGTTGCCATTCATAAGGTTCTTCTTGGTTGTTCAATGGTCTGTCCAAGAAGTTTATATGGTATGTGTCTTTTAACTTTTTGTCTCTTTCTTCAATAATTTTGAGGTCTTCTTCAATTTCATTTAAAATTTCTTCATCTGAGAGCTCATGATGTTCACTAAATCTGACTTTCTTCTTTTTGGGTTTAGGTTTGAAAGGGTTTCCATGTATTTTCTCATTTACATCCACCAAAATTTGGAATGTTTCTTCCTTATTGTTAATTGGCTTGTAAATTATATTGGGTAATTCATCTTCAGAGGTTGAGTCTTCAAGTTGTCTTTTGAGGTTGTTTGGCCATTGGGTCTTTTGTAAATCTTGACCAAATTCATCACTTTTTGGAGATATGGATAACTCTTGGGTCTTCTGGGTTAAATTGATTATGGTATTGTCTCTTTTTGCATTTTGAAACTTCTTTCCTGGGTTATTTCTGACCAATGTTGCCATATTTCATAAATCCATTCCTCTAGGTGGACCAGTTTGCCATCCAAGTGCTTGAGGCTTGCATATTGGCATGCATAATCTTCTTCCATCAGGTTCTTGATAGCTCAGTATTTCTCCTTGTTTGTGAGAAAAATCCAGCCTAATGTTATTGTCTGCCAAAAAGGGTCTTCCAAGTACTGTATGGACAGATCCTTTTGCAATAAAAAAGTGGATTTGAGTTTCTTCACCTGAAGCCAAAATGATTGGAGTAAATTCTGATAGTGCAACCAATGAAGTGGTATGTCCTCCAATACCTCTGAGGTTCATGTTAAGATTTCTTGTTGTGAGTGAGGCTTTGATTGCTATTTCTTCTGGTATGATGTTGAGTTCTGCCCCAGTGTCCACTAATGCTCTGATAGGATATTCTTCCTTTCCAATAAAGATTTCCATAAATCCCAAAGGACAGGCATAATGAATCTTGGGCTTGGGTATTTCTTTGAATCCAAATGATAATAATCTTTCTTGAAGGTCCATTGAGTTGAGTGACTTAATCTTTTCTTTGTCTTTTTCTGATAATTCCTGTAATTTATGGACAAAATTTGGTGACATCCTCAAAATTTCTTCAATGGTGAGGTTGATCTTTTGTTGCATAATTTTCTTAATAATTTTGTCAATTTCCAATTTTGTTTCAACTTGTTTCTTTTGAGGTTTTCTGAGCTTATTTTCTTCTTTCGGAATTTCCTCATCTTCATTCTTATTGGCAATATTCTCAATTTCCTCCTCATGCTGGTCTGGTTTTGGAATATTTGAATTTTGGAATTTAGTGGGAATTATTACTCTTTCTTCTTCCTTTTCTTCTTCAATGTAAGATCCTGGAATTTCTGCCTTTTTCTTTGGCTCTTGATTGTGGGATTGTCTTTCCAACCTTTGTTTTGTCTGTCTTAGTCCAATATGTGATTCAAAAGGGTCATTGGCTGAGGAAATGGTAGGTGGTTTCCAGTTTGACCAATCTTCAACATGAGCAATTGAGGTTGTTTTATCATCTGGTTTCTTTTCAGTGGGCTTAATCTCTTCTTCTGGTTTTTGTTTTACCACAGGTTTCTCCATATATTTCTTGTTGAGTTCTGCTTGTTCTTTTGCAAAGTCCCTGACTATGTCTTTGGCACTTTCATTTCCTTCCATAGGTACTCTCTGATAGTTGGGGAAAAGGTAAGATGCTCCTTGGGTTCTGACAATTCTTCTGTCCAGATCTTCAGCCAGGTGAGTGCATCTAGTTGCTGTATGACCTTCTTCCTTGCAGTAAGCACATTTCATTGGTGGTCTTGGAGCCATTTGAGCTGGTATGTATGGTTGGTAACTGGATGAAAATGGTGGTAAAGGATTCCTTGGTCTGTATGGCTGGTTATTTTGAGGTAATCTTTGCTCTTGATGATTGTTCCAGTTCCTTCTTGGTGGATTCACTGCTTCTGAAAGGCTTTTAAGTTGATTTAAAACTTCTTTAACTGATTCTTTTCCCTCATTTCTTGGTTGAGGTTCTGGTTGTGGAGGATTTTTGATCTTTTGGGTGAGTTCTTTTACTTGTTTTAAAACTTCATCCCAGCTTTCATCCTCAAATCTTGTTTTCTTTTCTGGAGGTTTTGGTTTAGAAAATTCCTTTTGTTGAATAAGTACCTTGGCCTCCAAGTCCTGTTCAATGTATAATTTCAAAATATCCAATCTTGGTATTATGTAACCTCCATCCAAGGCTTGAACCATAGCTCTGTCTTTAATCATTTCTTTGTAAATTGATTCTTGAACACTAGTGGAAAGGCTGGCCAATATTTCCTGGTTATGATTGATGTCACCTTGGATATATTGGTATCTTTTGAGGTAAGTGATGATTGCTTCATATTCCCCAATGAATTTTCTGTATTGAGTCATGTTTCTTATTCCACCTTCTTGTTGAGTTTTTGTGAATAATTCAGTGATTGAGGATAATCTGTATCTTCTTTCAGGTGAGACTGTTCCCCATCTTCTTTTCATATCCACTTTCAATTGATCCCAATCAGCTGTTTCATATCCTGGCATTCCTTCAATATGATAACTGATTTCTTCATCTTTTGTCCAAAATGCTATTTGTCTTGCAATATCTCTTCCACTTGCACCTTCAATTTCTGCAATATTTTCAACTTTCTTGATGAATCTTTCAACATCCTTTCCATCAAACCACAGATTATAGTCCTTGGCTCTGATTTTTACTATTGGAGTAGTATTTCTTGGAATTTCTTGATGTAATGAAGTTGGGCTTTGAGCAGAAATGTTTACTCTTCTTGGTAAAGTACTTGGTCTTTGTTCTGTGTAGGGTGTTGATGTGGCCATGGGTCTTGGGTAAGGTGAAGGTGATCCATGTTGCCTGAATGATCTTGGAAGGGTGGTTTGTTCTTCAAGTGGACTATTTTGTGGAGTATAACTTGATGATTTATTTTTCCCTTCCTTTTTGATTAGTGCTAGTAATTCTGCTTGCATTTCTAGCATCTTCTGCTGAAGTCTCTCTGTTGAAGACATTTCTTCCTGTCCTTCCACAGTTTCTTCATTAAGGTTTTCTTCCTGGATTTCTTCAATACTGGCAGGTAATTTTGATGAAGGTTTATCCATTTTTGATTGATTTATTTCTTCCTTTGATTCTGGTATTGAGTTGTTGATTTTATTCCTTTCAAGGAGATCAATGAAAAATTTCTCCACAACCTTCAAGTCCCTTTTATTGGTTCTTGGTGTTGCAATAGGAAAATTAGAATATTTTTCTGATTCCTCTCCCAATTCTGTTTCTTGCTTTGGTGGATAATAGTAATGGTCAGAGTGAGTTGATGATTCAGATTTTTGAGATGATGGTTTGGACTGATTTTGATTATTTGACTCCAGTTTTTTTTTTGTTGTAAAAGATATTCTGGAGTAGTTAAGTTTTTTTTTTTATTTTAATTTAATTTTTATTGAAGTTGAGGTTATCTGGCCACTGTTGGGACACCAGATGTGGGAACTCCTCTTGTGTGGGATTAAAATGAGGCAGTACCTGGAGGGGGAAATCACAGGTAACTAGTTTTGAATTGCTAATAACTCCTGTAACCAAGGGTGGCAAGGGTGTGTTGCCTGCCCCTCCTAAAATACTGAACAAAATCTTCCTTGGAGCTCACAAACCAAAATAAAATTAGTAAGTGGCTTTACAACTGCAGAAGACAAAATTCAGCAGTCTCAGATCAGACCTATTCAATAAATAATATGAAAAATAATGTCAGTATTTTTTGGTTAAATTTGATATCTTAATGGAATACTTGTCTGTTTAATTTCAATATTTTTTTTTTTTTGGTTAAATTGAGATGAGTGGTTTCTTCTTGGTGATAAATCCTTGGTAGGATGGGTTGTTTAAGGTTTTCTGAAAAATTTGATGGGTGTTGATAAAGGTAATTTTGTTAAGTTAAAGTTTTAATATAGTAAAATAATTTTTGAAAGGTTTGTTATTTTTTTTAAGAGTGGTTAATAATAAGATAAAACTGTATTTGTTAAATTTAAAAGGTAAGATTCTTTGATATTGGATTTTTAAAGGGGTAAGTTATTTTTAAGTCTTGATAATGGTTTTAATTTTACTGGATAAAGTATTTTTGATAGAGTAGTAACCCTAATCTTGGGTACTGGGTAATTTTTGATTTTATTTTAATAATAATAAGATTCCCCTGAGCTTAGCTACTGGGCAATCTTTAACACTATACTTCCACTGAGCTTAGCTACTGGGTAAGTAAATTTACTATAATATACTGGAGTACCTCCCAGGTGAGGGATGACTTATTCCTGTGCTTGTAATGTGCAGAGGATATATTGTGCATAGGATATAATGTGCATGGGGGGGATTTTGAAATTTGGGGGGAGAGAGCCCCTCTATTTATACCTTTTGGGAGCCCAGGGGGCCCTCCATGGGAGCTGTCTTTTTCCACTTTAATTCCTCTTGATTTCATCATGTGACTCTATTTTTGGTGAGGACCTTTCTTGCATGGGTCAGGTGATTTAAGGTTTGGTGATAATTTTCTCTCTGCACAGCCTCCATTAATCACATGATTGTCTTTTGGTGAACTGATTATGATGTGATATTCTTGGACTTTCCTTGCATGCATGAGGTGATTTCATTTTTGGCTGAGGATTTTTCTTGTGTACAGCCTCTTTTCTGTCACATGATATTCTATTGGTGGATGCAGTATCACATGATGACCTTGTAATTACTTTGCATATGTCCTATTTTAGGTTTGGTAGAAGTGGCTGTGTAATTTATGCAGGTGTCATGGTTGTTTTTCTTCTTTTTGAACTTTAAAATGGAGTCAGGTGATAATTTCTTGCACTGGTGAATTTACTGTTATGTATGAGATGGTGTGATTTTTTTAAGTTTGACACATGCTGTGCATAGTCATGTGGTTGAGATTTAATAAGAATTGTGTACTGCATGCAGCCTGTTGTAACTAGCTTTGGTTTGCATGAGGTGATTAGTGGTGTATGTAATTATGATTCTGTTTTAAGGTTTTAAGTGGTGTTACTGTGGATATAAGATAAGGTACTCCTGTGGCTGTGTTGTAAATGAGCTGCAGGAATTCCATGGAGTTGAGCTTTGCATCATGTGACTTTTCTATGTGGAGTTTTAGGTTGCTGTGTAATTCATGCAGGTGTCCTTTTCTTGCTGCATGAGTCCTGTGGGTATAAGGGGGTGTAAAGCTGGGTGGGGTGTAATTTAAAGGGTGGTACCTTATTTGTTGTAACTAGTGTACTATATGTAACTTGATTTTTTACATATGAATAATGAAATTGAATAATTTATTTAAACACATACACTTCCTTTTGGTGCCTGTGCCATGGTTTTATGAGTTAAACCCAGCTTCTTGCTGTAAAATTGACCTTTTGGTGTAAAATTTGAGTGTAAGTCTGCCTGTAGGCTGGATTTCCTGCTGTTATAGGGTACTATGAGCTTGAGCCTGGTGAAAAAAATGGTATGGAATACCACAGTATTGACAAGAATAAATTGGCAGCAGTGTTACTTAAACCAATACCTCAGAATAAGAAAGAAATGATGTCTTCTCTAGTATTTACCAGCTATTATAGGCAACAATTGAAATACTTTGAAATTCTAGCCAAGTCACTCTATAGAATCTGTGATGAACAAACAATATCTGAGATGACACAGGAGAGAATTAAACCTTATGAGAAGATAAGGAAAGCTCTTACAGAAGCACCTTTAATCCTCATGCCTGACTGGAATATTCCTTTCAAATTGTACATTGATGCATGTGGAGATGGATTAGAGGCAGCCCTACATCACGTACAGATTATTGATGACAAACCTATAGAAGGACCAGTTTGTTACATCTCAAGACAAATCAAACAAACAGAAGCTAGATATGGTGCAAGCCAGATGGAGTGTTTATGTTTGGTATGGGCACTTGAGAAATTTCACTATTACCTTGATGGAAGTGTTTTTGAAGTGATAACTGACTGTATTGCCATGAAATCACTTCTTAACATGAAAACTCCCAACAGACATATGTTAAGATGGCAACTAGCCATTCAAGAATATAGAGGCAACATGAATATAGTTCATAAAGCAGGAAACATTCAAAAGAATTCTGATGGACTTAGCAGGTGGGCATTAGCCAATACTCCTGATAACCCAGCTTATGTACCTTTGGAAGCAGAACCCCAGATTCCAATTGAAGGAATTGACATAGCTGATATTGGGACTGAATTCTTTGAAGAACTCAGAGAATCTCATAATCAGGACAAGAATTTCCATATCTTGACTTCCTTATTAGATAAAGACTGAAAACATACATCTTTAGTAAATGCACTGGATGAAGTTTGGAAGAATTCCTATTCTGAAGGAAGATTTCACTTGTTTGATGGGATTATTTACCACAGAAACAAACATTCTTGTGTAATGACATTTTGTAGCAGACTTCTTATCAATACCATTCTTCATGAATGCCATGATAGCATCTACTCTGGGCACCTGTCAGAAGATAGAACACTTAAAAAAGTAAAGAACTGTGCATGGTGGCCATCTTGGAGAAAAGAGACCATTGAATATTGCCATACCTGTGACAGATGCCAAAATGAAAACAGGAATACAGGCAAGAAATTTGGACTTATGATTCATATTCAAGAACCAAAATCCTCTTGGGAGGTTGTTCGCATAGATTGGGTTACAGCACTTCCTCCAAGTGGTGACAAAAGTTATAATGCTTGTTTAGTCATTGTAGACAGATATAGCAAAACTCCCATATTCTTACCATGTCACAAAGATGACACTGCTATGGATACAGCTCTTCTTCTATGGAGTAGATTTATTTCTCATACAGGGTTATTTAAGAATTTTACAAGTGACAGAGATCCCAAATTCACATCTGCACTTTGGACCAATCTTCACAGATTTTTTGGGACCAAGTTATCATTCTCAACAGAATATCAACCTCAAACAGATGGATTGGCAGAAAGAATGATTAAAACTCTAGGGACATGATCAGAAGATTTTGTGCTTATGGGTTAGAATTCAAAGACTCAGATGGCTTTACCCATGACTGGTGAACTCTGATACCTGCATTATAATTGGCATATAAGACATCAGTCCATTCTTCCACAGGTCAAGCTCCTGCTATGTTAGAAAAAGGATGGAATCCAAGACTCCCAGCAGATACACTGAATAAAGACGTGATTGACATTCATCCTACAGCTTCCAGATTGAAGATAATTCTTGATAAAGTGAAACATCATGCAAAACAGAGTATGAATGCTGCTTTTGATTATGCAAAACAGAAGTGGGACAAGAGTCACAAAGTATCAGACTTGAAAGTAGGGGACTTAGTTCTAGCTTTAACCTTGAATTTTAATAATATCAAAGGCCCAAAGAAACTTAAATATTCTTATGTAGGACCTTTTGTTATTGTTTCCTTACATGGAACCAATGCAGTTAAAGTGGAATTGAGTGGTGAATTGGAAAATAACCACCCCACCTTTCCAGTCAGCTTGATAAAACCTTATCAACCACCTGACAAAGAATTGTTTCCTTTAAGGAACCCAGCCAACCCCTTTAGCTGTACCACCAGTGGAACAGAGTGAAGACAGAAAGATAAAGAAAGTCAGAAAAGAAAGGAGACTTAGGGGTAAAAATTAAAATAATATCTTGTCAGATATAGGAATTCAGTACATGAAGATGAATGGCTGGCAGAATCAGAAATACCTGACTCAGATAAACTCTTAAGAAGATTTAGACATGAAAGAAGGCCACAATCCTGAATATGTCTATAAATGTGCTTTATATTCCTTGATCTGAGTAATGTAAAGAGGTTGGACAGTGGAAATTAACCCCCTTTGGGGCCTTTTTTCTTCTTTATACCATTGGTAAAATTGTAGTACAATTTTATTTTTTGGTGGGAGGGAATGTGAGCCTTGGGGTATATTTTACATATGTCAAATAGGCCACAATTATCTTCAAAACAAACTCTGAACTATGCATAACTCATAATTCATGCATATATTCAAAATTCATCCTTTTTGATTTCAGAAAAGATGAATAGCTTTTTATTGAATAGGTAAATCCATAGATTTAAGGCCAGATTTGGATTCTACACAGCATTTCACCTAGGGTAGCTCCATAGAGTGAATAGGCTCAAATCAACTCTTTGAGGTGGTAATATGGAAAATACTTGAATACCACATAAAATATCTGTGAAAATTTTTGTTTTTCTCAATTTCACACCAAAATAATGGGAATGTGAGAAATCCCATGTTACATATACACTAAGAATAGTCTTATGCATGTTTGTGGCACTTAATATTATGGTATTCTTTCATGTACTTTTGGTACACCCATAGTGGATATCTTGAAGCTTGAATTTCTATTTTGACGTGAAAAATAGTCAAGGGGGACAAAAGACATCAAAGAGAGCCAGGGTACCCAGCTTCTGAGGCCTCTGAGGCATAGACAGCTCCAAAGCTTGGATCCATGGCTGATATTGGCCAAATTAGTAAGCTAAAAACGTTTGGGAACTTCTACCATGTTACTACTTCAGTAAATCATAAGAAAATAGCAATTAACCTGCTATTTTGATGTGCCAAGGAGGTAAAGAGCAACTTAGACTCCTGTAACCATGTCTATTCTTAATGAATTTCCATGGATAAACCCCAAAAGAGTAATTAAAATGCTTTTTGGACTAGTATCCATTGATTTATCTCATAGCAACCAGCCATATACTGCTATTTGCAATTCTTTGTAGAAATGAGGTAAAAACTTCAAAAATTCATCAAAATTACAGTTCTTAATTAATCTTTCTGAAGCTTTGAGTACCAATTAAGAACTGTATAGTTCATATAAAAACCAAAAAAGTATACTTTTATATGTAAAATTAAGAGTTTTCCTTACAGTCCATTTTTGAAGATTCCACATGAAACACAGAATCTTAAAAAATTTACAGAAAGCACATTCTGAGATGAAAATTCCAATAACATTAACAGCTTTGAGAAATGGTTTATTATTTTGGAATAAAAGAATATTTACAGTTGTTACTGCTTTTATTATTAACCATAAATGGGTTGGTAGTCATGTAAAAGCCTCAATTAAGTAATTATGATAATCTTATGTGACAACAGATGATGCAATCAGTAATCCAAAAAGGTTTATGGTTTTCTCACTCACTGGTATTTCAGGTTTCTCCATGGAATAACTCTGTGAGCTGTCTTAGACTTAAAAGAGGCCTCCTATTGCTGTTTTTTCCAAATCATCACATTATTTAAATATACCTTTAGTACCAATAAGTAAGTATTAGCTAAAACCTTTCTTAAGTATTTTATTCTTTCAGAAATAAATCAGAAAGACGTTAAATCATAGAAATCAACTATATAGTGTAGTATTATTGTTATAAATCAATTTTAATCCATTAAATCCACAATTATAAATAAAATCTCTCTAGTATTATCTTCTAAAAGGTTCATTGGATTAATAGTGAGTGATTTATCATAATTCTTAAAGTTTTCCTCTAGTAATAGTTTTCTTCAAGAGATATGTTTATAATTATTTTTGTATAAGATAATTATATATCAAAATAATTTTATTATTTTAATAAGAGAAGTTTTTATTAATAAATTTTCTTGTAATTGAATCCTGTAGACAATTACTGCTTACTGTTATAATCACTAGTAGTGTATAACACATAAAAGAAATAATTCTTTAATTATTTAATTTTGGCTATAATAATTTTTATTATTATATTTCATAAGAACAGTCATAGTACTGTTGATTAATAGTAATATTATCAACAGTTTCATAGACACATCTTACACTTAGGAGATATTTTTTATGATATTTATATGGCTTTTTAATTGTTTTAAAAATTCAGGTATTTAAAAAGAATAACCTCTCCTTGAGCTGTTATAAATGTCTCATTCAGTGGTTTCTTTTCTATTTTCTAGGAAATAAAAATCTGGGGTATTATTAGTAATGAAAAAATTGCAAAAAATATATAAATATTTGGTTTAGTCTAGCGAATGTAAAAATTCTTAATTTAAATATTTTCATTTTGAACTTAAGTTGGTCTCTCTTGTGGTAGTATTAATTTCCTAAAGCTGAAATTTCACCCAAGTGTTAATTTACTTATTCTATATCGAAGTTTCAGGATCCTTGAAAAGAATTATATTAGTTAGTTTATTGATACATATTTATCTTTACAGATTATAAGCCCAATAGACCACACGTAAGGAGTTCTTCAGCTCAAGAAATAATAATGAGAATTTTTTCTTGGCTGTCCCAATATCTAAGGCCACAGTTTTACTCCAATAAGATAGTCAAAGATCTTGTATCTCCTTCTGATGAGCCCAAGTAATATTTCTCAACTAATAAGGATTAATATATTTTATTCAAATTGAAATATTAGCTTTATTTTTTCCTTTGATAATTGGTATTACCCAAGGACTGTTTTGGAAATTTGTTTAGCTTTGTGATTATCATTCAAGAATATTGAGAATTTCTTTTTTTTAGGCTATTTTGTTGAGGGATTATGTAGTTCAGGTAATTATTTGAGGTAGTTTTCATCTTTTCAATTCTTTCCATAATATTTTTTCCTGGTTTCTTGTTATTTTATATACTACTAGATATTAGTTGAATTGGTCTCTGAGAATTACTTAAGCTTTTGTTAGAGGTTACTCATTATCTAAGTAGCAATACCTTAATCAGTTACCTCATCTGAAGGTCACCTCTGCCCTAAAAAAAATCAATATTTAATGGTCTTTTTCTATGAAATCTGTGATATTGTATTTGATTTTTTTGTCATTAAGGGTTATAAAAAGAGATTGTTTATGTGCCTTGATTATAGATAGTTTCTGGTTGAGAGTACACTGTTAATGATGCCCAGAGATTTTGTGGAGTAACTGGGAGAAAACCGCATTCTAACATAGCTATGATAGTTTCTGGTTGAGAGTACACCATTAATAATGCCCAGAGATTTTGTGGAGTAACCGGGAGAAAACCTCATTCTAACATAGCTATAAACTGGCCTAGATTGTCATAATCTTAGACAATCTCCACCAGTGGTGCTATATTTCAATATTTCACAATTTATCTCCCACACATTCGTAAATCATACCCAAGCAGTCTTTCTAAATGAAAATTATTTTCAGCTGGTTGCTTATAATTCCCTTTGGGCTACCAAATTTAGGAACTCAATAGCTCTCAAAAAAACAAAATATTTGTGAAAGTCATTTTATCTTTCTACTTCTACCCAATATGTATGTTTCTTCCTCATTAAGTTCTTTTTATTATGAAAATTTTTCTCTTTGAATCTTTTTATACCAAAATCTCAATACCCCACATCAATCAAAAATGGATTCAAACATGGACCCAAGTATCCTTCCTGGGGATGAACCACCCTCATGAAGAAGATCAACAAATGCTGATGATTATTATTAATCTTCATTTAATTTTATTTTTTAAGAGGGATAAAAAACAAAGTCAATAGGAAAACTACAATGATGTATAAAATATAAAACTGTTAAAATAATGGATTGAAGCTTCAGAGGACTCATTAAATTGAACAAATCAGACCAACAGAAACTTCTGGAAATATGTATTTCAAATATACCAGAAGAACATCCCTCATACACAACAGACATAAGTAATCCTCAAGAGTTTTTGGGGTCCCTTAAACATTCTATAAGCAAATTTAGTGGATGTATTCAGGAAATTAAACAAATGAGCCAAAGTGGAATGACTTCTCCCAACCAAATTTCAAAATAAAAAAATTATACTCTGGTATTTACTAAAATCCCTTTGTAAATATGACAGCATACAACAGACTATGATAGGCGCCTAAAGGAAATAATCTAATGGAATATTTGGAAAAGGACACATTCAACTGCAAGGAGACAAAGTAAAAAACCCAAGAGAAATTAGCATTGTCAACACCAGTGAATCTGATACATCCTAGCCCATTAGCCAAAAGAAAACAAGGTTTCTGATTTCTGAGTCCAAAGAAAATCAAATGAAAAGTCCAGTTGAATCTAAAAACCTCATGGAACTAAATTAAATCCCTGGATGAGAAAATTTTAGCACTAAAACCGATTTCCAAAGATTCCATTATGATTAAAAGCCATAGAAATAATGGATGGGAAGTAGCATGATCATTACAAGATGAGGCAGGAGATAATACTGAAGAAAAAAAGGGAGGACTTGTCAAACTCAGGAAGGGTTGGGACACAGAGTAAATTTTGTTTCTGTATTTTTTAACCATGATGAAGTTATTTAGGTTTATAATTTCTTGTTTATAATGAGTAATGTTGTAATTAATTGAAGAGGTATTTGCAAGTGCTGTGAACAAAAAATCTAATTAAAATGAAACTTTTTTTAAAATAAAGTGGTTTTGGATTTAAAAATTGGAACTCTTGTTGTAATTTGAATGGAACTACTCTTGATTATAACAGTAAGCAGTAATTGTCTATAAGAATAAATTACAAGAAGTATTGAAGAATAAAGCTTTTTTATCAAAATAATAAAATTATTTTAGTATATAATTATCTTTTTCAAGAATAATTATAAGTATATTTGTTGAAGAAAAATAATACTAGAGAATAATCATAAGAATTCATTAAAAGAACTCACTAATACTCCAATAAAACCTTGAAAATAATTGGTAGAGAGATTTGACAGATGAATTGTGAATTTAGAGGATTAAAATTAATTTATGAAAGTATTACAGCAAACTATAGCTTATTTCTATGCTTTAATGTCTTTCTGATTGATTCTGAAATAATAAAACACTTAAGAAAGTTTTTAACTAAGACTTACTTGCTGGTAATAAAGGTATAATTGGATAAAAGGATGATTTGGAAAAAAACAGCAAGAGGAGGCCTCTTTTAAGTCAAAAACAGCTCACAGAGGCATTCCATGGAGAAAAATGAAAAACCAGTGAGTGGAAAGGCAATTATTCTTTTTTGATTACTGATTGCATCATCTGTTGTCACATAATATTATCATAATTATTTAATTAAGGATTTTAAGTGGCTACCAACCCATTTATTGTTAAGAATAAAAGGAGTAAAAAAAATAGATCTTCTTTAATTTATAATAAAAATTTATTTCTCAAAGTTATCAATGTTATTGGAAGTTTCATCACGGGATGTATTTTGTGTAAATTTTTGAAGATTCAGGGTTTCACATGGAATCGTCAAAAATGGACTGTAAGTAAACCTTTTAATTTTACTTATGAAACCATAATTATTTTTGCTTTTTTTATTAATAATACCATTCTCCATTGGTACTGAAAGGTTCGGAAAGATTAATTAAGAATCGTATTTTTAATTAAGTTTTGAATTTTTTTACCTTATTTTTATGTAGAATTGCAAATAACACAATATAGCTGATTGCTATGAGGTAAATCAATGAATACTAGTCCAAAAAGGGTTTTAATTACTCTTTTAGGGTTTATCCATTAAAAATAATGAAGAATTGACATGTTTACAGGAGTGCAAGTTGCTCTTTAGCTCCTTGTCACATCAAAATATCAGCTCATTTGCAATTTTCTTATGATTTAATGAGATTTTAGCTTGGTATTAAAGTTAAAAAATTTTTTAGAATACTAATGAGGCTCTGATAAGCCATGGATCAAAGCTTCAAAGCTTTCCACTCCCAAGAGGCCTCAGAAATTGGGTACCCTGGCTCTCCTTGATGTCTTTGGTCCTCCTTAGCTATTCTCACATCAAAAATAGTAATTCAGGCTTCAAGACTGATATCCACTATAGGTGTACCAAAGCTGTATGTGTACAGTTTGTCTATGAAACTCTTGATAATAGTAACAATACAAGAGTACTATGACTTTCCTCAGTCAAAAAATATAATATAAGAAAAATTATAACCACAAATTAGATATAATTATTAAAAAATAATTATATTATTAAAAAACAATTATATTATTAGAAAAAATAAATTTAATTATTATTATATAATATAATAATAAAAAATAATAATTATTATAATAATTTATAATTATTCTATTATTTTTATAGTCACTGACAGTTATAAGAATAAGAAGTTTAAAGCTCTTAATGAGACAATTAAACATGAAAAATATAGATATTTAACCACTTATGAATAATATAAATACTATTTACAAAAAGAAATTATAAAACACACCGTGTAGATATAATTCTTATAGAAAAATCCTGTATAAAAAACTAATAATAGATAAAAAAATATAGAATTTTAGAGAAAAATTACTTATAATATATATTTAATACAACAATTCAAATACAAAAGTTATTATATTAAATAATTATTATAAGTTAAAAAAACGCCAAAATCAATATTTTTGAAAGATAAAACAACTTTTCATAATAAAAATTATGATTAAAGAGCTTTTAAGAGGAATTTGTGGATTTTAAAAGATATTTTAAAGGCAATAATTTTATGAAATAAAATGTACTATTTGGTGATTACAAAAATAATCTGAATTCTATGATTTAAATTCATGAATTTAAAATAAATAAAGAATAAAATAAATTGAGAATTACTTTAATAATAAGATTTCATATGTAATAAAACTTTACCTGTTTAAATGTCTAATATATTTTGATTGGATTGAATTGATGGACAAAAACAGTGATTAATAGACTCTTTTTATGTCTTCAGAGAAGCTCTCATGATTCATAATGGATATAGAGGGTGTGCTCAGGTCAAAACTGACAAATCATGCTTAAAAATAAAGTTGTTAACTTAAGGTAGCTTATTTTTAATTCCAACTTAAAGTTACTGGTGTTATTCTTAGATCCAAGTAACTTGAATCCTCATTTAAGTTGATTATTTTCATTTTTAACATAAAAGAAGTTTATTTATATTAAATTTCATCACATGAACAACTTAAAAATAAAGTTTCAATTAAAAATCTCCTAAGCTCAATTTTTAATTGATTTTTTAAAGAAATCTTAATTTTCTCTAAGGATAATTAAAAGAGTAATTTTCCAGTCTTATTACCAATAAAACCTGCTTATAAAAGATACTTAAAACTTAATTTATACACAGATAACATTGAATTGTAAGCTGTGTGAAATTTTCAAGCAAATCAATTAAGAGTTGTATTTTTAATGAATTTTTGAAGTTATTGCTATTTTTCCACGTAAAATAGAAATACACACTAAACCTTAGCTTTTGATAAGGTTTTGATACTTGTAAATTTAAAGTGTTAAGCTTATTTAAGATTTGAAAGCTCTCAAAACTTTAATTTCAAGCTTGCATATTGGGAATTACCCTTTGGCAGCTTGAAATCCCTGTCCAAATTGGGATAAAACCAGTTTAAGCTTTAAGGTTGGATCAAAGTCTAATCTTAAATTTTAAATAAGGTTGAGAATCCTCCAATACAGGCGGAAAACGTTAATTGAATCCTTGCAGATGAAAAAAGTTGGGTACCCCAGCTCTGTTTTGTTTTTTTCCTTTGTCCCACAATTTTGCATGGATTTTGCCCTTTTATTTACTTGAAGCCATACTATGGCCTTGAAAACCTTTAAATTGAGCTCATGCAGGATTTAAATTATGTATGGCAAATTATTAGCCAATACAGTAAATATACATAACACCTCAATTTTGACTTAAATTTTGGTAAGTTTGCAAAAACCTTATGCAACTTTAAATTTAAGCTTATTTAAGCTTAAATTCAACAATTTTGAAAAAAAATTTAAAGAAGTTAAATTAGTACTGTGAGATTCTTAAATCTTCCAATAACTCAAGAAGTACGCATTTTTAGGTATAACACCCTATGGGTGTAGCCTAGGTTATTTTAGGTGTAGAATCCAAAAATGACATAATAATTATAGCTTTGTTTATCCCCACACAAGCTATACTTATTTTTTGTTATTTTTCATTTTAAGTTCAACTGAAAAGTCTGTTCAAGACTAAATCAGCTGTATATAGAGCTATTTGTGGCCTTATGGGTATGTCATATTGTAAGATGTGTCTATGACACTGTTGAGAATATTACTATTAATCAACATTACTATGACTGTTCTTATGAAATGTAATAATAAAGAATTATTGTAACCACAATCAAATAATTAAAGAATTATTTCTTTCATGTTTTATACACTACTAGTGATCATAACAGTGAGCAGTAATTGTCTACAAGAATCAATTACAAGAAGAATTTGATAATAAAAACTTCTTTTATTAAAATAATAAAATTATTTTAATATATAATTATCTTTTGCAAAAATAATTATAAAGATAATCCTTTAAGAAAACTATTACTAGAAAAAAAACTTTAAGAATTAAAAATAAATCACTCACTAATACTCCCAAAAACTTATTTAAAGATAAAGCAGAGAGTTTTGACGCAGAATTGTGGATTTAATGGATCAAAATGAATTTAAAGCAATATTACAACAATATATAGCTGATTTCTCTTATTTAACGTCTTCCTTATTTATCCTGAAAGAATGAAACACTTAAGAAAAGTTTAACTAATACTTACTTGTTGGTAACAATGATATAAATGAATAATGTGATGATTCTTTGGAAAAACAGCAAGAGGAGGCCTCTTTTAAGTCTGAGACAGCTCACAGAGGCGTGCCAGTGAGTGAGAAAACAATAAATTTTTTTGGATTATTGATTGCATCATCAGTTGTCATGTAAGATTATTATAATTGCTTAATTGAGGTTTCTACATGACTACCAACCCATTTATGGTTAAGAATAAAAGGAGTAAAAAGTGTAAATCTTCTTTTATTCCAAAATAGTCATTTATTTCTCAAAGTTATAAATGTTATTGGAAATTTAATCACAGAATTTATTTTCTGTAAATTTTTAAAGATTCTGTGTTTCACATGGAATCATCAAAAATGGACTGTAAATAAAACTGTTAATTTTACATAAAACAGTATAATTATTTTTGCTTTTGTATGAATTATAAAGTCCTTAATTGGTCCTGAAAGTTTCAGAAAGATTCATTAAGAATTGTATTTTTAATGAATTTTTGAAGTTTTACCTCATTTCTACATAGAATTGCAAATAGCAGTCTATGGCTGGTTGCTATGAGGTAAATCAATGGATACTATTCCAAAAAGGGTTTTAATTGCTCTTTTGGGGTTTATCCATGGAAAGTCATTAAGAATTGACATGGTTACAAGCTTCCAAGTTGCTCTTTACCTCCTTGGCACGTCAAAATAGCAGGTTATTTGCTATTTTCTTATGATTTACTGAAGTTTTAACATGGTAGCCAGTTCCCAAAAGGTTTTAGTTTACCAATTAGGCCAAGATCAGCCATGGATCCAAGCTTTGGAGCTGTCCATGCCTCAGAGGCCTCAGAAGTTGGGTACCCTGGCTCTCTTTGATGTCTTTTGTCACCCTTGCCTATTTTTTATGTCAAAATAGAATTTTAAGCTTCAAGTGAGATATCCACTATGGGTGTACCAAAGGTTCATGTAAGAGTACAACAATATTAAGTGCCCAAAACATGCATAACACTATTCTTAGTGTATATGTAACATGGGATTTCTCACATTCCCATTATTTTGGCATGAAATAGAGAAAAACAAAAATTTTCATGGATCTTTTATATGGTATTGATGATGTGATATTGAAGTATTTTCCAAATTACCACCTCAAAGAGTTAATTTGCGCTTATTAACTGTATACAGCTACCCTAGGTGAATTTTTGTATAGGATCCAAATCTGGCCTTAAATCCATGGATTTACTTACTAAATAAAAAGTTATTCATCTTTTCTGAAATCAAAAATGATAAATTTTGAATATATGCATGACTCATGGGTTATGCATAGTTCAGAATTTTATTTTTTAAATAACTGTGCCCTATTTGGGTATGTAAAATATACCTCAAGGTGCACACATATATACCTCAGAGGCTCACAGTATGTCATAAAACTGCATGTTTAATTGCCACAAATGTGGACCTTTGAGATATGACCACATACCTCAAAATGTCACAAGAAATATTTAAAATAATTATACCTTTAAAAATAATTACCTTAAAACTATAAAACTGCCATAAATAGGCATAAAACTTGGTTTAACTTGAAAACCAATGAATAAACATGTGAAATAAATTACACCATTGGAATTTCCATGGTAAAATACACATATACCATTTTATGGCATATCTGTAAAGTCAATATTTAATGAGTTATAAGTAATAATACCTTATAAAAAACATGAATCCTTAATTATTTCAAACGCCAATGAAACAACATGTAGGGTAAATGGTACCATTGTATTTTCCATAACATTTTACACATAAAACAATTAAGAAGCTAATCTCCAAAGTCAATAATTAAGGAGTTAAGCTGAATATATGCACTTTTTTGGTCAATGCATATATTCAAGGATTTTAGCTAATATCTTTTGAAATATACATGATAGAGTGATGAACCAAAAAGAAAGTTACCACGTAATTACTGTAGGAATACAGAAATGGACTTCATTACACATGTTATAAACAAGGTTAAAACCTGTACTGGATTATTGATTAAAATCAATAGAGCTGTAGACCACTTTGTTGTGAAAGTGGTCCAAACTTAAAAAGAAGTAGACAGTTGGATTCTACTAGTTTATTTGTGAAGAATGATGTATTGTTTATTAAAATACTCAAGGTATAACCCCTTGAAATCATGGTTTGAAGTTTAAAATATTAAATTTCGACAGAAAAGATGAGTTACAAGAAAAATCATCAAAAATACAGTTTTGATGATTTAATGAAATTCTCTTGGAAGTGTACTAAGGGCATGCCAATCTATTAGAATCCTCTTTCAGAATAGCTGTAGCATGTATGACTTAAAAGGCATTAATGATCAAAGTTTAAGCTTAAATTTGATCATCTATGATCACTCACTGTAATCTTATTTTAAGTTTAACAGTCATATAAGTGATAAAATTGATTAATACTATTAGATTATGATTAATCCTAATAAAATCCACAAAGCTTAGGCTTCTGCCAAGCCTATGACATCATCAAACTTAAAGTTACAGTGATAACTTCAAATAATGGCGTAATTATGAGGTAAGATGGTTTGATCATGATGTAATCATCACCAAGCATTAGAATATTGATAAATTCTAGTAGAAAGCAACAGTAAACATCTACTAGAAGCCTTCTGGACTCTAGGAGGGAGGTATTTACTATAAATAGAGCTCTTTTTACTCTGTTTTCCCCTCAGACGCTTACAAAACACTAAATCATTAAATCAAAAGGTAATTTCTTTATTCTTTATATATAAAACTTTTATATTATTAAATACCAAAGATATTAATATCATAATCATCATCTCTGATGTTATTATTACAATTATTTAATTGTTTTGTTTAAATTTCTCTTAAAAACCTCTATTCCATGTAAAATCAAGAAAAATTGTAATTTCTCTTGAAATTTATTGTGACTACAATTTGAATAAGTTTTATTTATATTTTTTGGCATAAAATTATTCAAAATTATTATATTAAGCATTAAAAGTAGGTTAATTCTCTTATTATAATAG
This sequence comes from Austropuccinia psidii, assembly GCA_023105745.1. NCBI lineage: Eukaryota > Fungi > Basidiomycota > Pucciniomycetes > Pucciniales > Sphaerophragmiaceae > Austropuccinia > Austropuccinia psidii. The sequence goes on from JALGQZ010000013.1 coordinate 39,608,339, forward strand.
TTTTTCTCTCTATTATTACTTTAATAATTCTATAATTAATATAACTAGTATTTATATTAATTTATAACTTTAATATTAGGGGGTGTCAAACCTATGAGATCCCACATTAAAAAAAGCGTGATTTGAGACCAAAATCCCACATTCCAAAATCAGTGATTTTGTCTCCCAAAAACCACTTTTTCTAACTCAGTCCCCCTGGGATTTTGCAAAATACCACATTCTTTCCTATATTTATTTAAACCAAACCACTGCCTTTATCCAAAAGTCAATTTTAACCCAACCCCTGGTGTAACCAATTAACCAATCCATTTACAATTCCATTCAATATTCCCCTTTCTTAAATTACTCAATTACTGATTTATCACCCACCACCACCATCCTTTCAATGCCACGTCACCCAATGAAGACAAATAAATTCACTCCCAAGATTTCATCTGGTCTGCCCCATCCTTCAGGTAACTTAACTTGGCCAGATTATTTATGTATTATCAATTGGTTGACATATATAAATCAAACTTTGATGCATGTTTTGGAACTGGTGGCTCCACATCGGTTGGAAGGCCACCCTCAAGTAAAAAGAATGGATTTCATCTTATGGCCATTGAGGTCAATAAAAATCACGACACCGGTTGAATCTCAGTGAAACAAGCATTTGTGACCAATGGCATACATATAAGACAAAATACACAACAGCAAACAAGTTTGAGAATCTAACTGGGGCAGGTATAACAGAAGAGGATGAGAAAAAAGGGCTGCATAATATGGCTGATAAGCTTGAAATTATGTGTCCATGTTTTGCAGAAATGGATTCACTATTTGGCCATAAGCTGAATGTGACTCCACTAGCAACATATGATTTTCAAGAGGCTGGATTTATTTCAAATGAGGATGAAGAAGAACCAATGGAACATGAAGTAAGATATGATACAATATTTTATTATTTGTGCTAAATTCTGATGTGTTGTTTCTTTTCAGGTTTCAGCAATAACAGAGGAGAGAACAATCACGATTCAACCAAATATGGATATTGCTGAAGATAAAGAGAATGACCATGTGGAAGAGCCCAAAGTAAGATTTCTTTCATCAAACCAATATGAAACAAATTGAATCTGAAATATTTTTTCTGTAGTTACAGTATAAGATAAATGGTTCATCCCAAAAGAGAAAACATAGTTCCAGCTTCAATCTTAATAATACCAGTGGCTCACAGAAGAAGTTGTCTGATGTGTTGTCTCCAAGTTACTCACAAATAATGATTGATCAGCAAACATTTCTGTAGGAGATGGTTTTATTCTGATGTTCATGCAGAATAATAATAGTTCTTTCAGGGAGGGAAGCTCATGAGGAGGCCCGGTTAGAGTGGGATAAACAAAAATGGAATGAAGAAAGGAGTGCTCAGATTATGCAAACTGAAGAACAGAGATTAATGAAGGAGATGGAAATTGCATTTGAACAGGAAAAAAATTCTGAGCGTAGAAAGCTGGAACAGTCCAAAAATAAAATCACAACCTGATTTTGATATGGCCAAAGAGGCCAAAAAACTTGATTTTGAGAAAGAAAAATGGCAAAAAGATGTTGAGATGTGTGAAAAACAACAGAACATGGACTTTACTATAGCGGAATTGAATTCCTCCCATCCAATTGCAGATTTAGAGTGTATTCTAAATTTGATTAATAAAAAGAGTTGAATTAAGTGTTCTTCGTTAGATATTATGCGTGTAATATGAGTGGTGCCATTTGTTGACAGAATTGGTTTTCCCAAATAGGGTCATTTGTTATTTTATGGGTAAATGATGGTTTGATTTGCAATTTTGCGGTTGATTAATTCAACACTGGAGGTGTCTTCTCATATAAGATGGGTGTGGATGCCCATTAAAATGATCAATCTCAAAGGATGTTGTTGTATTTGATGGCATGTTTGCCCTTTGAAATTATTTTTGTGGCAATTGATCAAATTTAATATGTCCAGTTACAAAGCAGAGGCTATGGACATTTGTCCTTTTAATCAACATGAATCATATTTTGAAATGCTGCAAATGTAATGCTAGTAAGAGAAAAAATTACCTATTTTTCCAAGGTTGAAAATGATAGATCGCTTTTTCTTATCCCTTGTTTGAAAATTCACCACATGTCTTTTGCATAAGATTACTAAATTATTCATTTTGGTAATCTTTTTCAACAGTCTTTCTTTTTAAATAAGTTCTCCAAGTTATAATTGATCAATTGATTTCAAAATTACCAGTCTTATTAACAGAATTTTTTGTTTTGGAAGCCATTCAGGTTTTCCATAGTGACAGTTCTTGTAAGTACATACACTGTGACTGATCTTAATTTTCTTGCACTGATGTTCTTTCCAACTGCACCGATTTTATTTGATCAAAAAGCATTGGTTGGGGTCCTTTGGTGACTGTTTTGTTGCATAATATTGGGCTGTTTTTGATAAGCAACGGTAAGTAATGTACATCCTTTGTTTTGTTTTATTTATGTAATTGATCATTACATAAATTCCTAATGCTCACTGTACCACCAAAACCACCTCCAACACCTCCACCACCAATCGACCACCATCTCCTCCAACAATCCACCACCATCTCCTCCAACAATCCACAACCACCTCCTCCAATGATCCACCACCACCACCACTTCCAACAATCCAACACCTCCACCACCACCAACACCAACAATCCACCACCACCTCCTCCTCCAACAATCCAACACCACCTCCTCCTCCAACAATCCAACACCACCACCACCACCTCCAACACCTCCTCCACCAATGATCCATCAATACACCACCACCAATCCATCAAACCTCCAACTCTATCACCTTCACCTTTAATCCACCATCAATCCACCTCTACCCTCTTCACCACCACCTCCACCACCCAACTAACATGACCTCCTTCTCCAACATCTCCACCACTGACCATTCCCCCTTTTTGTCATGTGCTTTTGTATGAAATATTGATTAATAATTTTGTTTTATACACTTTTTTTTGCTTTAATTTAGAGGAGGAATAATTCATATTTAGCATATATTTAGTCTGAAATCATTATGTCACCATCCAACAATAAACTCTCCCCTTCTTTAGCCTTTCCTCATCAATTATCTGATCATTTGACTGTTGGGACTCAACCAAATGACCATATGATTGTCAATGAGCTGAATGTGCCCAAAATCTCTTTAATTCATAATGACGTGAAGCCTGTTGGGACTCAACCTCACAATCAGAATGACTTAACAGAAGAGAATTCTCTTAATCATAATCACCCCAATACCAGACAACAAAGAAGAATGCTTTCTTATATGAACCAAACAGCAGGCCATCTTGGCCTTTATAATCCCAACTTCTCCATAATTACACTAGACAAGAAGAAAAATGAGAATGCGTCCTGGTTAAAGCTTCCTCAACACAAACTGCTGCCCAGACCCTATGTACTTATCAATAGACATAACAAGCCTTATTTACCTATTTTCATGTATCAAATTTACCCCTTCAGCAGTCCAACACCAGTCTTCCATAAGCTTCAAAAATTGAGCATAACATTAAATAAGCTTGCAAACAACCGTCACAATATCACCACTAACTCTGATATGCTTGATGGCATTATGAAAGGAATAGGATTTTGTCAGGGTTCAGATTCTGGTAAATCTGCTGGGGTTTATTCAAGGAAATTGGGCTTGACTAAAAAAACAATTGATGAAGATAATGAGCAATGGTCAACACTTCAAGAATTTGATGAATTCATTCACTCCCACATTCAAGGATTTTCAAATAATGCACTTAATGACAATCAAGAAATCATGAATGCAGCCAATTTGCCAAACTTCAGCCAACTTGAATGGCATGCCAACAAATCACCCAATTTCAAACCTTATTCAAATGTTATAGTTACTTTCAATGGCTTCCACAATGAACCACGTACTGATAATAAGGAAGTCAATTCATGGATGTATGGTATATTCTCTTTTATCAACAAAAACAATTTCATTCCAATTCCTACAGATTTCACACCCTCTGGGCATGGATTATCATTTCCCAACCACAAATCTATTTTTAATTTTTCCAAAAAAGAGGGCATTGTTGAAATACTCTGGAAAACATCTGAACTTCTTCATCAAACAACCAAGCCAGAAAAAGAATTGCTTGAACACCAATCCATCACCCACTTTGGTTGTTCTTTTCAAATCAACAAGAAATTCTTTCTCACAGGAAAAAAATTCAAACAACTCAGCTCTGAAGAAATCAAAACAAAAGTCAATGGCCAAATCATGCGGAATGAACAGGATAACAAAAGATTACGTAAAAATTAGAAATTGTAAATATTTTAGATTATATATATTGACACATTTGATAATTATGACTCAATTCCAGTCTTAACATTTACCATTCCATAGACATCAATTGAAAATTTATTACAAATATAAGTCTTCAGATAATTCTCTTTGAAAATAAACATGTTTTATTAATCTTAAAACATGGTCAGCACTTGTAATTCATCTATTCATTTATTCCTGAACCAATCTAAAGTGTAGGGCTTGACTCTTTCACACATATTCAAATGGCCTTTTTCATCATCTTGTTGTGTGATATTTTGGAGATCGGGGGGGTCATTATCCTCATATAAATCACTCCATTGGTCACCTACTTGTGCTAATATATTATTCAATATAACACAGGTTACTACCCACTGTACAAATAATTGTACCTCTTGCACATTACGCATTTGATTTCACATTTCACACAAAGATGATCATTGCCCTTTCAAAACACCAATGGAATGTTCAATCCGTACTCTTGATCTGGCCAAACATAGATTGAATTTTTGATTATCTTCTGAGTGTGATGTTACACCTTTGTATGCTGGCACGATCCAATGGGAGCTTGCATAAGCTGAATCTGCAAGTAGATATTGATCTTTTCTGTAATATTCATGTGGATTTTTGCCGATTTGCATATGTTGGTGCACATTTGGATCATGAAGAGAGCCCGCACAGCCAACATGTAGTGAAATAAATACTCTGTTGACATTGCAAACTAATTGAATTGACATTGAATACCTAAATCACATCTATTATCAGCTCAAAAATGGTTCAATAAGATATGAATAGCATAAATACCTCTTCTTGCAATCAAAGTATGCCTCACCATCTCTGGGTGGCCTTTGAGACAAAGGTATAAGACTAACATCTATGAATCCCACACACCCAGGAAACCCTTCAGCTTGCATTACTTGGGAAGTCTCCAATTGCTTTTGTGAATTCAGCCACATAATATATTTATTTTTATACTTGATTAATGCTTTGATTATACACTGTGTATAGAATACAATGGCCCAATGACTAACTCCAAATAGCATTCCTAGCTTTCCCAAAGAGGCCCCATTCCCATTGGATCCTCATCGTGCTAATGCTACAGCCAATTGTATGGCTGGATCTCTTTGTTTAAATCTTGATGAATTGTGAAAAATTGTATCATCTTGAATCAAGGTAACTAACTTCTGGAAAGATTCATGAGTAGTACGGCAAAGTTGTTTGAATTTATGACTTGATAACTGGACCAAATCACTGGAGCTGTATATATATGCAGAAAGATTTTTTTTGCGGGGTGTAAGATACCTTTGGGTACTGAGATGGTGTAACAGTGATACATCTTCTTCAAGGTCTGAATCAATATCGGATTCCATTACAAGGATATTCTGCATGATATTTAGTTGATGAAGTAATGGGATTCTTGCTGATGTTTTTGGAATTTTTTGATATTTATATATTTGAATTCTATTGAAAAGAATTGGGTCTAAAGAAATTTATTCAAAGCTAAACTCCCTGGGTGAGGGTTTTGTGCACCATTTTTAGAAATTCAGCCATTATAGGCTGGGATTTCAAGGGTTATAATTTGGGAATTGCAGGCAAAAATATAGGTTTTTGCATGTTCAAAATACCACTGGTCAGGGGGTGTGTTATTTGGGAAATCCCAGAAATTAAATTCCGCATTTCAGGAAGAAAAAATCAAGATTTCAAATGCAGGATTTCATAGGTTTGACACCCCCTATTAGTAATATTATTGTTATTAATTGTTTTTTATTAATAGAAAACAATTTTTTACGCCTTTATTATCTGTTGGTAACAATAATAAAGTGCTTTTAAATATAGGGTGTTGGTAAACACACGTAAGCTTTTAGTAAAAACACGTAAGCCCTTACGTGTTTTTACTAAAAATATTAAGGCCAAAAATGACAATAACAATGCCATTTATGGAATTTTTAAGGCTATAAATGCCATTAAAAATGCCATTTATGGAATTGGTAAGGCTATAAATGACATTAACAATGCCATGAATAGCATTTTTAAGGCCATTAACAATGCCATGAATGGCATTTTTAAGGCCATTAATGCCATTTATGGCATTGTTAATGTCATTTATAGCCTTAAAGTTTCCATAAATGGCATTGTTAATGTCATTTGTGGCCTTAACAATGCCATAAATGGCATTAATGGCCTTCAAAATACCATAAATGGAATTAACAATTCCATTTATGGAATCAATAATGCCCTTTATTGCATTTATAATGCCATTAATGGCCTTAAAAATGCCATAAATAGCCATATTTCATTGAAAAACCACCCCTTATGTCTTTTTAACATATAATTACGTGTTTTTACCATAAATTGGTAAAAACACGTAAGGGCTTACGTGTTTTTACTAAAAGCTTACGTGTGTTTACCAACACCCTAAATATATTAATATATTTATTTATTATATTACTATATTTATTTAATAATATAATTATTTTTACGCCATAATTATAAGAATTCTTTGTTATTATAATTATTTTTATCTTATTTATTTTATTTATAAGGACATTCATAGTACAATAAGTAAAATATTAATAATTTTTACTTATTGTTTCATAGTCAAACCTTACATAGATATACATTGTATTTATAAGTCCTGATGCATTCTTTCATTGATAGAACTATTTTTCTCCTAGTTTTGATCTTGTCAAATAAAACCTAAATTATTTCTTCTACAGAGTTTCTTTGAAATATGAACATGGATTATTTTTTGCTTGAAGTACCAGCTTGATTATTTGATCTTATTGATAAAAAACTAATTCAGTTATTTTTCCTTGTAATCTCATTAATAAAGTATTATTGGTAAGGTTGAATCTGGTAGTTAAGGTATGGAATACCAAAACAGATATTGATTTTCCAATGCTGATATTTTTAGAGAAATAAAGGTTGTTGCATCCAATATCTTTTTCCAAATAGATTGTTATAGATTGAATCTTCACTGAGACAATTCTTGTACAGTCTCTGAGCACCACCTACATTATCAAAAAAGTGATTACTGTGTTTTTCTGCCTGAGACCCTCCCTGAAAACATTGGTGGGATTCCTCTAAATCAAAAACGTCAGATAATTGTTGATTTATGAGCAAAACTTGTGTTGTCATTGTTGAAATAACCTTGATTATTTTGAGATCATCCTTTGAATAAAAGTATTTGAGCAATGAGGAGTGAGAAAAATAAAAAAAAGAATGAGGAAGAAAACAGAAAATTAAAAAAAGATGTTGGAAGTTACAAAAACACTTTCTGTGAAAGCCAGTTTCTAGCTATGCTGAAAATTGGCACAGCAATATGTGTAGTTATTCAGTTATTTATCTCCATCCAGCCTTGAAACCCTTGTGGATATGCTTTTACTAGCTGACCATATCATAAGCTACAACCATGTGTAAGCTATCATCCCAACTGTACTCAATCAGTGCACTTATTTATGTACTTCCTTTCAATAATTCTTTCAATTTAAGAATGTTCTTGTTGGGGACTATTGTATAATTCTTGCACATAGGATATTCATTCCCTTCATTTATTTTTTGTACATTTTTTTCATATTCTTTCTGACATGTACCAACTCTAAGCTTCTAATATTCAATAAGAGCGAGAGAAGGATGTAGTGAAGCTAAAGTCATTATTTACAATGATATCAACCTTATAAAATATTAAACAGACTTTTTTTAGGCTTGAAGAGTTACTCAAACCAACAACATTGTAACATTGGTTTTAGAATAATGAGTAGCAGAGAGTGCTAATTCATAGATTTTTATAATTTTCTTTGCTAATACTTTTCTATTCATTGGTCTCCTTCAACTGGCTGTTTTGTTGACGTACTTCAATAAAGTATTTATTACTCTCATGTTATCACACTTAGCTCCTCTTCTTACTTCACAATTAGTTCGAAAAGTCGTTGCTTTTTCTTTTCTTCTCGGTTCAAGCTTATAATTACCCACTTCCCCTTGCGTTTTGTCAGTCCTAGACAATAATCAAAATCAATCGCTTAAAGCTGAAGTGTTTTCTCTCCTTTTGACCCATAGTAAGTAGTTGTCAACAATAAGCTTTTTGTCTTTTATTCAGTTGTAGTTCAACTATCAAGTTTCTCTTTCGATTCATTTGAGACATTTGGGTTTCCTATCCTAAAAGGACTTCAAACAACTTGATGCAAGAGAATTGTGATAGGTTGTTTATTGCTTTGGAACTTAATGAGAAATAGTAGCAGTAATAGGACGGAGACCAGACAGTAATTAGTACAATGTGAGTAGTATGTATCAATAGATAAAACCATGCACCTGTGTATAACTATATGAGTGTTTGAATTATATCCCTAGTGATATAATTGCACAGAACTAAGAGTACGTCTAAGAAGACTAACATAGAGAAATGATAAGCATAGAACAAATAGGATGATACAATTAAATCAGCTACCTGCTTAATGAAATGTCAGCTCCGTAACGCAACTATTCTGAACACCACACAAGTTATCTTGTTCTTTCTAAGAACAAACTACAACTTCATCCATAATGTCTGAAACAAAACAACTAAGAAAGACAACAATTACCACATGTCAACTCTGTCAATTATTCAGAGCTAAACATCTTTTGGAGAGATAGGTAGCAATCTTCCCTTCCGTAGATAATCATTGCTCAATCCCTTACTTCATAACACTTGAGAGGCAAGACGCAATAACCTTAGCCGATATTTGGAGCATGAGGAGTGGAAAACACAATGTAACCAAAGACTAACGAAGTAAAGACAATAAAGACCTGAAAAAACAAAGGCTTTATTTATATATAGGTGGCCGATGATTGACCAAGATTTTGATCTCTAGATTCTTCAATAACATCATTGTCTGCGTTTCAGTCTACTACTTGTTTCTTAAAAGCGACACCATAGTGACTCTTGTCAGGTATCTATATATAAGATATATGGGTTCTCTTTGTCAACTTCAATGAACTTCTTACCTTATCAACCCACTTGCGAGTTCTTAAATTGATTTTATATTTCTAAAAAAGAGTGCAACATGAGAGGACAGAGAAACTGAATAACGTCTTTATGACTGTGATAGCGACACCAACGGAAGTTTAAGACGTCATCTAGTTTCTTGTCCTTCTGTTTGTTCACATCAATCAAAGCCGCACGGTTGTACCCCTTTCGTACGTCAATACTAGGCTTAAATTTAAAATAGACTACATCTCTCAAAATGGGGAAAAATTTGCACAGTGATTTCAAATCCAATCAAAATCCATATTCACAATAACAATTGAAAGTAAAAACCTCGAGGGTTATCGCTTTGAGGACTGGAAGCTGACATGTAGTGTGGAAATTGGAAGCTAGCTGAGAAGAGGTTTCTTTAATTTGATCAGAAAGGGATATGTAAGGAATGAAATTTTGAGGATGTTGCAAGAAAAAGTATCATATTAGAAACTGAAGCCTAAAGATGAGAAGGAAATACTCACGTTGACGGTTAAAATTCGACGCATATCGCTTCTTAGAATCAATAAGGTAAAGCTCTTGATTTCGGGTAGGGTCCAACTTGCTGCCGTGAAGTTCCCTGACGTAGAAATCGAGTTTTAGCCAATAAAAAGTGAGGAAATGAAATCCAAAAGCATACCTTGGAGGGCTGATCGTCCGCATTGTCCTCATTGTGCTCAAACATCTGATGAAATTCAAGTACCCTAAACAACATAAACGAAGAGCCGCAGCTGCAGAATAGATGCTTTTTTGAAGAAAGAAACACACCTGTATGCTACGTCTATGAGGAGGTAGACAATTAACTCTTAATTGCAAGAGAAAGATTGCCAAAAACATGAAAACGAAGGAGGAGCTACCCGATGTCTTCCACATTTTTGGTTGAAATAAAATAAAAGGAATCTGGTAAGAAGGTGACTAATAACTTGATTTGTTTTATACGTGGACACAAGCTTATATTTGTCCCAAAAGATGTGCTTGTCAATTCCAAATCAGCAAGGGCACATCAATATAAAAAAAAGGATTATTCTTGTGAGAGAGTAACGTTTTCCCTAATCGTGCGTGAGGAAGGTCTTATTTTATTTTATATTACCCAGCCGGATGATGTTTTTCAAGGAGCCCCAAGAACACACGCCTAGTTCATTTTTACAAGTGGTGGAGGTGCTCTCAATTGTTTTGTAGTGAGAATTTTTATCTCCCAACAGGAAAATTTGTGTCCCCAAGGTAGGCCATTGGAATTTGAAGTTGCTACACCTATTACGTCGTGCTCAGTATAAAACTGTATCGTAACACCGGCACTTTTGGCTTTATGACATTCAAATGACATACTGTACGAAGGAACATACAATATTGTGTGCGCATTTTTGGAATGACTGTTCACGTAAAATTTGCTACAGTCTTGACATTAGCGTCTTGAGCACCGCACCCGATACTAGCAGCTAAGCAGCATCGGACAACCCAAAAAAACAAAAAAAAGGGAATTGCAGTAAAGAATCTACTGTATGGCAGACCCGACGTCGTGTACCTCAAAGCCAGCAGGCAGGAGTCAAGTTATAAAGAGGAATTTATCTGTGTGACTCATACACAAACAAAGCTTGGCCCGTCCAACAACAATTACAAAACACAGTATTATAAGATACAGCACATCCACAAATCAAATTCCAACGCCATGATTGATCCACACCTGTTGATGGAGCAATTTCGCCATGACATTGACCTGCCACAGCCCATAATTTTTTGGTTTTTGATGTATGTAACCTATGAAAACTTATGGTGCATTTTCTTATGGAAAACTAAAATTGCAAAACATTAAAGCCTTTTGAAGATCTCATTCATGACAAAAACTCTTGTAAAAACAACAAAAAACTTGTAATGAAATATGATATCACAATCATTAGGGAAAAAATGACACAACCTTTTTAGATATTCTAAAATCAAGCACTCCTTACTGTTTTTCATTGCTTGAACTTAAAATCATGAGCTGTAAAATTCCAATATCTCACTTGCAGAATAATCATCAAGTGAGAAGGAAGAAATGTAACATGGTTTTATAGGAATTGTGTTCTGTTCTTTAGCAATTGGTAGCACTACATGCAGTACTAGTAGCTGTTCAATTTCAACCTCCCCTACCTCTTGGGTAAATTCAATTTTTCAAAACTTTTGAAAGTTGAAAGGCTTCTGTAGGAATTTTATTATTCTTTATTTAACAGTTCACCTATCAATGTGTAATTGCAATGAGGAATGAGGCTGACTTCTTCCAAAGAATTTCTTTGTTGCTTCAATTATGGCTCAGATTAAGTGACTCCAATATCATTTGGAAATAAAATTATTCTTGTATATTTTTTTGAGTTATTTTATTTTCAAAATGATAATGATTTTTTGGATTTACATATAAGAATGATTGTGTAATTAAGAATAATGATTCCTAAATTCTTAAGATGATGATTATTGTTTAATTTTCAAAGCAATAACATTTCTGCTATTATCAAAATAGCAAGAATTCTGTAAGTTTTTAAGTAATTACAATTGAGTTAATATTATAGAAATAATAAAAATTCCTTGATTATTGATATGATAGAAAATGACTGATGATTGGAATAATGACAAATGTGGGTCTGTGTCTCCAGACAGAACATGAACATGACCTTCAAAGACCATAAATAATGGAACCAAATCTGAGTCCTGAGTAGTATTATGAGTGCAAGATTACAGCTCATAAAGGTACAGGTTTTAAGAGAGAGTTTTCCCTGTAAGAATATACAATGTTCATCCATATTGGATTAGCATTGGCCAAGCTATAACAGTATCTATTATTCTGGGTATTAAATGGTTTTAGGGATTTATTTTAACCTCTCAGCTCTGTCACAACCATGGCAATTCACCTCCTTGGATCCCCATATGGCATATCAAGCGACAGTCCTTTTATGGCCAATTGGCCATATCCATCACCAGTGGCCAATATGGCCACATCATCATCTTATGGACCATTTATGGCCATTTGTGTTTTGGGGCCTTCATGGCCCTTCACCTGAATCCAGAAGCCATAGTGGCAATTTATGCCCAAATGGGTATTTCTGGTCATTTCCCTCAAAACCTGGGGAAATGGCCCAAATTTCTGTTTTTGGCCATTTGGGCTCATAATGCGCATTTTGTGCACTTTTGCAAATTTTTGTGCACTTTGACACAAAGTTTCCAAAAGACACTTTCCCGCCTTTTGGGCCAGTTTTTGGCTCAGAAACACCTTTCCAAGCTCTGAAGCCATCACATCAATCTTTTTCCCCTCTGCCTTTCCATCTCAAGACCTTTGAACATAATCTTTTTTCCAATGAACCAATATGCCATATATGATGTTATATATCATTGTGCATCATTTTTCAACAGCAATTCAATGGTGGCAATATCAAATGGTCATTTCAACATTCCAACATATCATCACCTCATCAAGGCACCCAATCATTCAGAGGAATCATCAAGGCTCAAGAGCAAGTGTTTCAGCGTCAAAGACCAATCACACCATCAAGATGTCATTGGATAATTTCATTCACAGTATTCCTCCAAGGCAATACTGTTCAACAATTCTCAAGGTATTCAAGAGGCAGTTCATTCAGTTCATTCATTCAGTTGTCAAGTGTCAAAGCTCCACCCAATCCATCTTGGCAACCACCTTCATTTCAATACAGTCTTAATCCACCAAGAACTGTATTTCATTTTCAAGTATGGGAAATTCATTCAACCCAGTTCAATCTCAATATTAGCCAGCTGTATCAATTCCCAAAACAATCAATACAGCCTCAAGGATCAATTCAGATCAGTTTTCAGCCTGAAGAACTCAAGCTCCCAACTTTTCACATATACCGGCTACCCTTTCCACCCTGGGTGGTTTTCCCCAGTTAATTAATATAGTTTGATTTTATTTTATCTTTATTTTCTTTTCATTCTGTTAAGCAAATACTGATATTATCAAGTCAGTCATTTAGCACCTTCTCTTTTTCTTTCTTTACCTGTCAATGGATATTTGGTGGTCATATCCTTACTAATTCCATTATTCATTTTGGCAGGTTGAAACAGTGATTAAGGACTTACTTGGTTGGCTCTTTGGCCATTTGGCTTCTCTTTCCTCTTATTGCATCCCATCTTGTACCTGCATATTTCTTAGAGGAATTTATTCTTTTATTTTTATTTCTTTATTATTTTGAAGTCTTCCAAGTGAGTTCCCCAATTGCTGAGTGCCAGGCCACTCTTGTTTTCTGTCCAAGAGCCCCTGTGACATTATATTAATTAACTAATAATTTCATTTCATTCTGTTAATTCTTTCTTTATGATTTTATTCACTCATTTTATTGAAATTATGACTCTTTAATGTTTATGAACCTTATGATTCATTGTCACCTCTCAATTTTCTCTCATTCATTCTTCATTCTGAAAATTCAAAGCTGACCCAATTTTATTTTTGGTTTTTCTCTTTTTAAATATTATTCAAATCATCATTTTAATTCATTAATAATTCAGGCGTCATCTTAGTTTTCATTTGGTTTTCAAATTTTTTCATCAAATTATTCAGACACATTATTCACATCAAGATTTTTATTTGATTGATTTATTTGACATAAATTGATATTGACCTCAAGAAAATTGATTGACCTGAAGATTTCATTGATTTTGCTGATTTTTCACATCAAGAATTTTGACATAAATTGATTTTGCCTCAAGAATTTATTTTGATTGATTTATTTTCCGCAAGATTTTGATTTTGATTGATTTTATTAATTGATTTATTGACTTGAAGACTTCATTTTGATTTGATTCACTGATTTACTTCAAGACATTGATTTGATTTTGATTGATTGACGTACCTGAAGATTTTCTTTTAATTTATTGATTTTTATTGATTTTCCTCAAGATATTGATTTTGATTTTTGACTTCAAGCATTATTTCAATTGCCTCAAGTTTTTATCCTCAAATCTTGATTATTTTTCATTTTATTTTCATTTTTATCCTGAAATCATGCCCATCCAACACTCACCTCCTGCAAGGCAGACAAGATCTCAGGCCAGAACTCAAGCTGTTCTCACTCCAACTCCCAGGGCTCCTCTTGATGGCACCCTAGTAGTTTCACAACCGAGGGCCAAATTGGACAGAGGACCCACTTTGGAAGGAGCAGCACCGTCCAGGAAGGAAGGAAGAGGGCTGTCACAGCCAAGGAGGCAGGGGCATTTCCAATCATCATCAGCAAATCATTATATCATGGATACCCTTCAAAACCCAATCAGCAAGGGGGTTTCATTCAACAATTCACCCAATACAGTTTTCATACCTCAATACAGTTCCATACAGGCAAGACTCAAATACAGGATTCACCAAATACAGGCCTGTCATCAATACAGGTGCAAATACCTGTATTGACTGTATCACCTGTATTGGATTCACCAATACAGGATTCAATCCCACATCCAACTTCTTCCAGCATACAGACAAGTATCTCAACACTCAAACTCCAAGGCTGGTATTTCTCACATATACCAGCCCCTCTTCACCCACCTGGGGGTTTTTCCCCCAGTTAATTAAAATAGTTGATTTATTATTTAATATTATTTTATTCTCACTTTGGAATATTATTTTATTATTTATTAAGTTAGTCTTAGCCTTCCCTCACCTGTTCAGTAGAGTCCTGGTGGCCATATCCTTATTAATTCCTTTTCTCTTTTCTGAACAGGTTGAAACAGTGACTCAGGATCATTTGTGGTTGGCTCTTTATTATTGCTTTTGCTTTGTCTCTCTTATCTTTTATACTTATTATTTTATGACTAGGAATTTATCCTCTTACTCCATTACTCTCATCATTTGAGTGTTTCCTTTTGAGCCCTCCATAAGTAAGTCTGTTCACTGAGTGCCAGGCCCTCTTCATTTAGAAGAGCCCCTGTGACATTATTTTAATTAACTCATAATTGCTTCTTTTCTTTCATTCATTTTATTCATTTCTCTCATTCTTCAATTATGATCTTTTCATGATTTTATGATTTTTATGATTTTTATGATTTTTTCTCTCTCATCAATTTTCATCTCATTCTTTTCATTCAAATGAAAATTGATTCTCATTCTCATTTCAAAATTTCTGCTGACCATTTCACTTTATCATTATCATTCTCATTTCTCTTTTTTGTCTGAATTCAGGTTTATCAGGTCATTTGAGTGGAATTATTTGGGTTAATTGATTATTCATTCAGGGATTTTATTGATTTGGGGTATTCAGTGATTTTGGATTTTGAAATTTCTCAAGAGATTTATTGATTGATTGATTCCTGAAGACACTGATTTCACCTCAAGATTTTGAATTGACTTTGATTGAATTGATTTGATTGACTTGATTTGACTACTCAAGATAACTGATTTATCCTCAAGATTTGATTTAATTGATTGATTTGAATTTGATTCCTCAAGAAAATTGAATTGACTTTTGAAGATATTGATTGAATTCCTCAAGACTTAATTGATTTGATTTTGATTGACTTGATTTGACTTATTGATTGAAATTGATTATTCATAAGAATTTGACTTTGTCATATTCACTCTTCAAGATTTATTCATATTGATTCACTTCAAGATTATTGATTGATCTCTCAAGTTCATCAAGATTTTCATTTGATTGTTTTGGTCAAGCCTTATTTTATTCAAAGTATCATCAAGTTTTTATTCATTCTTCTTTCATGATGCCAGTTCAGCATAGTCCCCCAGCCAAGCATACTAGATCCCAGAAGATTCCAGCTGTTCTCACTCCTACAGCAAGGGCTCCTCTTGACCGCACACCATCAGTTCATCAACTGAGTGCAAATTTGGACAGAGGACCACCAATGGAAGGAGCAGCACCCTCAAGAAGAGGTGGAATGAAATCTAGAAGATCAAGATCCTTTTCTGGACTTTTGGGTGGCTACCCTGGCATGTCTGAAGGTGCAAGAGCAAGATTAGGGGAAGTTGAAGATGAGGAGGGGGAAGAGTCTGTGGAAGAGGATGATTCTGGGGAGACTGAAGTGGCAGATGCCTTGGCAAATGCTCCAGAGGTGCCTCAGGGTTCTAATCTAGCCCTTTCTAGTCAACCTCCTGTCTCTCAAACTGAACCAAGTCTCCTCAAGATTATGGAGCAAATGACTCAGTTCATGGGACAACTCACTCAAGCAGTTGCCCCCAGGGACAATTCCAAAGCCCCTGCTTTCAAGACTCCATCCATGAAGGCACCTGATTCTTTTGATGGTACTCAAGCTCATAAGCTGAGAGGATTTGTCCAATCCTGTCAACTAATTTTCCATAATGATCCAGCAAACTTCTTCTCTGACAGGAAGAAGGTTTTGTACCCAACTTCTTTTCTTACTGGTAGAGCTGGCAAGTGGATTGAACCTTACCTCTCAAATATTTCCAATGAAGACCCTTCCTACCTCCTCAATAATTGGCCATTATTTGAATCTCAATTATTCACTCTGTTTGGTGACCCCAATGAAGTCAGGAAAGCTGAACAAGAGTTGGACAATTTGAGGATGAAGGAAAGTGGTCATGTTTCCTTGTACATAGCAGATTTCAGAAGCTTAATGTCAAGAATTGGAGATTGGGGGGAAAGAGCTTACATTCATGTGTATAGAAGAGGCTTGGCATCAAGATTGTTGGACCAATTGGCTTCTCACCCTGGAACCTTTGACACTCTTCAAGAACTTATGGATGTCACTTTATAATTAGACACAAGATATCATGAGAGGCAAAAGGAAAAGGGCAGTCATCAAGAGAAGAAGCCTCCAATCATTGGATCCAATTTCTCCAAGCCTCCTCAAAGTTCATCATCCAAGAAGCCTTATCACAATAAGAATAAGAAGGGGAAGAATTTTCAAATGTCCAAAGACAAGCCTCATGCTGCTCTCCTCAATAAGGACAACAAATTAATTGGTTCTGAAAAGGAGAGGAGGATTAAAGAAGGCTTGTGCAATTATTGTGGTGGAAAGCACCCATTTGAAAAATGCTTCAAGAGGCCTGAGAATAGGCAAGGATCATCAGAAGGCTTCCCTAGCAAGCAGGGAAAAGCCTGAGTGGGAATCATGATGTGTTCAATGGTTCTCACTTATTTCCTTCAAGAGCACAATTGTGCACTCTGAATACTAGTGTCAATAAATCTTTAAAATTTCTTATTTTTTCTTCAATCTCTGATATTTTTTATAGTATTCTCATTGATTCTGGTGCTACAAACTCCTTTATTGCAAAGAATTTTGTTCTCAAGTACTCATTGACCATGTCAGAGCTCCCTGAAAAGATTCCTCTTTTCATTCTGGATTCCAGTGAATCCACTTCCTTGTTCACCACCCATTATACCAAGTGGGTTGTTTATTTACCTTCCTTCCCAAGCTTTGAATGGGATTTCTTTATCATAGATTCACCCAAGGGAGAAGACCTAATATTGGGATATGATTTTCTTTACCATTTCAATCCCATTATTGATTGGAAAAATGGATTGATCACCTATCATTCTAATCATAAGGATTCTAGTGGTATTATTCCTTCTACTAGTAATGACTTTTGCACTGCTGTCAACAGTGTTGCTCTGGTTGGTGAACTTAAGACACCTTCCTTTCCTCCTTCTGTCCATAACCCCTCCATTTTTCCTTCTCAGTCATTACTTCCATTAAGAGATGAAGTCTTCAAAGAGATAAAAGATGTTGGAGAAGATGTTGCTATATCTTCACTTCATCTCTTTCAAGGGGATATGGACCTTCCTCCTTTATCTTTTCATGCCTCCCTGGAGAAGCAGTGGGATGAGGAGGAAGAGCCAGAAGAGATTGAAACTGTGCTGAAGGTAGTCCCTCCTGTTTATCACAAATATTTGGATGTATTCTCCAAAGTGAAAGCAGAGAAACTTCCTCCACACCGTGCCTGTGATCATCATATCGAACTGGAGGGTCTTCTACCTCCAGTTGGTGTTATCTACTCTTTATCAAGAAATGAGTCAGAAACACTGCGGGCCTACATTTCAGAGAATGTAGAGAAAGGTTTCATTAGACCAAGCTCCTCCTCAACAGGAGCACCTGTCCTTTTTGTTAAGAAAAAGGATGGTGGTCTTCGTTTGTGTGTTGACTACCGCAAACTTAATGCTGTCACTAGGAAGAACAGGTTTCCTGTTCCTCCAATGAATCAGCTTCTTACCGTATTCAACGGTGCTACTATCTTCTCCAAGATAGATCTGTGTGGTGCTTATAACCTCTTGAGAATCAAAGAGGGGGATGAGCACTTAACTGCCTTTAGAACCAAATATGGCAGTTATGAATATTTGGTTATGCCATTTGGCTTAACCAATGCTCCAGCTTCATTCCAAAATCTTGTGAATGATATCTTTGCAGATTATTTGGATGTTTTTGTTGTAGTGTACTTAGATGATATTATGGTCTTCTCTAGCTCTTTGGATGAACATGTTAAACATGTGGCCTCTGTTCTCCAAAGTCTGAGAGACAATAATTTGTTTGCTAAAGCCTCAAAGTGTGTATTCCATGCCTCAAGTGTGGAATACTTGGGCTATGTTGTTTCAAGTGATGGACTCAAGATGGATTCTTCAAAGGTTCAACAAATCCTCAATTGGCCTCAGCCCAAGAACATCAAGGCCCTCCAATCTTTTCTTGGCTTTGCCAATTTTTATTGTTGTTTCATTAAAAATTATTCCAAAAAAATCTCTGCTCTCACTTCCCTTCTCAAAAAAGATTTTCCCTTCATCTTCAATGAGGAAGCTCTTAGCCAGTTTCAGATACTCAAAGAAGCTTTCACCACTGCTCCTATCCTCTCTCACTTTAATCCTTCTCTTCCAACTATTGTAGAGACTGATGCCTCTGATTATGCCTTGGGTGCTGTACTGAGTCAGGTGAATGACTCAGGAAAGCATCCCATTGCATTTGATAGTTGCAAGCTCTTACCAGCTGAACTCAACTATGAAATTCATGACAAGGAACTCCTTGGCATAGTTTGGGCTCTCAAGCGCTGGAGAGCCTTTCTCCTTTCTCTTTCTGATTCCTTTGAGGTCTTGAAAGACCATTGTTCTCTCCAATATTTTATGTCCTCTAAAGTCCTTACTCGTCGTCAAGCCCGTTGGGCTGAATTTTTGTCTGAATTTCACTTTGTTATCACTTACCGCCCAGGCAGGCTGGCCACTTTGCCAGATGCCTTGTCATGTCGGGACGACGTGTACCCAGAGAGGGGGGTGGATTTCATCAGCAAGAATCCTCAAAACTTTCATCAAGTTCTCAAGCAAAATGAAATTCAAGAGTCAAGATTCTTTTCCATAAAAGTTGAAATGTTTTCAGATTTAGTTGATCAAATTCAAAGACAAGTATGGCAAGACAAAGATTATAAGGAAATCCTCAAGAAGTTAGCAAGAGGAGAATCAGTCCCAGACTATTCTCTTGAACCTCAAGCAAATTTATTATTGTTCAAAGATAGAGTAGTCATTCCAAGCAATCATGAAATTCAATTGGACATTCTTCAAAAGCGTCATGACTCACCATTGGCTGGCCATCCTGGCCAGGAGAAGACCCTCAAGCTCATCAAGAGGGATTTTTATTGGGCTGGCATGAATCAAATCATCAAGGACTATGTGTCCTCATGTCAGCAATGTTCAAGAAACAACAACATCCACCATAAGAAGTTTGGATTACTCAAGCCTCTTCAAATTCCATCTGGTCCTTGGAATTCCTTATCAATGGACTTTATCACCCAATTGCCCTTGTCAAGCAACTTTGATTCAATTTTAGTAGTTGTAGACAGATTTTCAAAAATGGCAATATTTATTCCAACTTATTCAACAATCACTGCTTTGGATTTAGCTCAAATATTCATTAATCATGTCTTTTCCAAACATGGTCTTCCAATCAGTATTGTCAGTGATAGAGGTTCATTATTTGTTTCATCATTTTGGACTCAATTGTGTCAGCAGCTCAAGATATCAAGAGATCTTTCAACTGCCTTTCACCCTGAAACAGATGGACAGACAGAGAGGATAAATCAGATTCTAGAACAGTATCTTCGGATGTATGTCAGTCACCATCAAGATGACTGGCACACCTGGCTCCCTCTGGCTGAATTTGCCTATAATAATGCAGAACATTCATCAACAAAACAGTCTCCATTTTTCACTATTTATGGAAGAAATCCCAGCTTTGATTCAATTCACATTTCTCAAGATACACCTGCTGGAAAGTTATCATCAAAACTCCAATCAGTACAGCAAGTTGTCAAAGAAGAATTAGAGTCAGCAATAAAGCGTTTTAAGAAGTATGCAGATAAAAATAGAGCAATTCCACCTGATTTCCAACCTGGGGACAAAGTATGGCTAGCTTCCAAGAACATCAAGACAACAAGACCCACCAAAAAGCTTTCAGAAAGATGGCTGGGACCCTTTGAAGTTCTCAAGAAGATTGGCAGGCATGCATATCACCTCAAGTTGCCTCAACAATGGAAGTCAGTTCACCCTGTTTTCCATTTGTCCTTATTAGAACCATTCAAGCAATCAACTATCCCAAATCAACACCAATTGCCACCACCTCCAGTAATAGTGGAAGAGCAAGAAGAATGGGAAGTGGCTCAGGTTCTGGACTCAAAACTCAAGAGAGGTTCATTATGGTATTTAGTGGAGTGGAAAGGATTCAATGAAGACCCAGAAAGAACAACTTGGGAACCAGCTTCCAACCTTACCAACTCCCCAGACCTTGTCAAGGATTTTCACACTTTGTATCCAGACAAGCCTGGCCCAAATGCCTCAAGAGTTTGATTTATGGTGCTTGGTGGGGATTGGAGTTTATGAAAGTAAGTTCCTCTCCTGGCATGCACCTTTAAGGGGGTATTCTACCCAAATTTGTTGTAAGCATCACCTTGGCCACTTTGTGAGCACTTGTCAATTCTTTGGACAGGTTCAGAAGGCCTTGCAACATCATACCCTCAAGATTTGGACCTTTTCATCAAGATATGGCCCAATCTTTTCTTTTATTTTCTCTTCTTTCTTTAATCATGCCATAAATCATCTTTCAAAACATTCATTATCAAATTCATCTTATGGCATATTTCAATTTTCATTTATGGTCCTTGGTGGGGAGTGGAAGTTATGAAAGTAAGTTCCATCTCCTGGTATGCATCCCTGAGGGGTCTAATTCTTGTAAAACATTACCTTGGCCACGCTGTGAGCGTCAAATGCTTGATTTCATCTTTCAGAATCTTTTGGCCAAAAATCAAGCAACTCACCACAAGAAGGACAGCCCTCAGGCATTTCTTATTTCTTTCTTTACTCTCTTTTTCTCTCAATTCTTTTTCAATTTTATTTTTTTATTTTTTATTTCATTTTCTTTTACTTGTATGATTTATTTTTCATTTCTGTTTTCAAAAGCAGCAATCATAACTCCCATATCTTGTTTGGGGAGTGAATTTATTTAATAATCAAGAGCAAACACTAGTAATGGTAAAGACCAGCTACAGATAATCCTCATCAAAATTTCTTCAAGGTTTCTTTAAACTTTATAACCAAGGCATCTCCAAATCACAAAAGGCGGGGAACCAGAGGCAGTGGAGTCAAATATGAATGTCAGCCTTGAACTCATTCCTTAAGATCAAAATTGAAAGCCAAAACCCAATCAGCAAGGTGTTTATGGCAATTGACCAATCAAGGAGGGGATAAGAAGAAGATATTCAAGAAAAAAATCAAGTTCATAGAAGAAATTGTTTCAAAATGGCCCAATTGGCCAATTTCATCAAGATATGCACTTTGGCACAATTGGCCATATTAGACCTCAAAACATCAAAACAGCCATTTTTCATCAATTCTTATCATAATATGCTTAATTGTGCATATTGGGTGATTTGCGCATTTTTGCGCAAAAGGGCCTTTTTTCTTGTCAAAAGCCTTCAAAAGGCCTTTTTGGCCAAAATCATTATAATTGCGCATTTGCGCACTTTGCGCAAAATGGCGAAAACCCACTTTTAGGCCATTTTTTCACAATAATTCAGTTTTTTCATCATTTTCACCAATTTATGCCACATATGGCATATTTGCAAATTTTTGCGCATTTTGCGCAAAAATGCGCAAAATGGCCAAAACCCACCTTTAGGCCATTTTTTCACAAGAATTCAGTTTTTTCATTACTTTCACCAATTTATGCCAAATATGGCATATTTGCGCATTTGCGCATTTTGCGCATTTTTTGCGCAAATTGGCCAAAAAACCCATTTATTCACATTTTCAGGGATTTTGGCCAGGACTACTCATTTGGTCCAAAATTTCAAATGTTGGCCACCTTATGCCAACACTCTAAATTCAAAATTATGATGATTTCAAGTGGTCTTGGGACAAAAAACTCAAATCAACCACCTTTCAAAAGCCATGAGGACTCAAGAAAAGTTGATGAAGACACTCAAGACAAGATTAAAGAAATTTTTATGAAGATTGAAGGCAGTTTTGAATGAAACAGAGGAAATTCAGAATCAAAATCAAGGGGAAAATACCTACAAATAGTCAAATGAAGATTGGTTGAGTATTGATTGAAGAAGAACTTTTAAGGGGAAAATCTTAAGGAATTGGGGGAAAGAACTGTTTGAATTGATTGCAAGCTCATCAAGACTCACTATACTTATGGTGCTCAGAGCTCACCACTTTCAAGAGGGGGATAATGTCACAGCCAAGGAGGCAGGGGCATTTCCAATCATCATCAGCAAATCATTATATCATGGATACCCTTCAAAACCCAATCAGCAAGGGGGTTTCATTCAACAATTCACCCAATACAGTTTTCATACCTCAATACAGTTCCATACAGGCAAGACTCAAATACAGGATTCACCAAATACAGGCCTGTCATCAATACAGGCGCAAATACCTGTATTGACTGTATCACCTGTATTGGATTCACCAATACAGGATTCAATCCCACATCCAACTTCTTCCAGCATACAGACAAGTATCTCAACACTCAAACTCCAAGGCTGGTATTTCTCACATATACCAGCCCCTCTTCACCCACCTGGGGGTTTTTCCCCCAGTTAATTAAAATAGTTGATTTATTATTTAATATTATTTTATTCTCACTTTGGAATATTATTTTATTATTTATTAAGTTAGTCTTAGCCTTCCCTCACCTGTTCAGTAGAGTCCTGGTGGCCATATCCTTATTAATTCCTTTTCTCTTTTCTGAACAGGTTGAAACAGTGACTCAGGATCATTTGTGGTTGGCTCTTTATTATTGCTTTTGCTTTGTCTCTCTTATCTTTTATACTTATTATTTTATGACTAGGAATTTATCCTCTTACTCCATTACTCTCATCATTTGAGTATTTCCTTTTGAGCCCTCCATAAGTAAGTCTGTTCACTGAGTGCCAGGCCCTCTTCATTTAGAAGAGCCCCTGTGACAAGGGCCCAGAAGATCAAGTTCATTTTCAGGAGTAGTTGGCGGATTTCCAGGAACTTCAAGGACCATTTTCAAGGGTCCAGGTGAAGATGGTGAAGAGGAAGAGTCTGATGGTACTGAAGGTGTCCCTGCTCCTGTGGAGGCATCCCAAGGTACTGGAAGGCCAACTCTAGCCCAGTCTAATCAGCCTGTCTCTCATCATTCTGAACCATCTTTATTGGCCATCATGCAACAAATGACTCAGATTATGGCCAATCTTTAAGCAGCTTCATCCTCTGAAGCATCAAGACCACCAGCCTTCAAGACTCCATCTATGAAGGCACCAGAATTCTTTGATGGGACTCAACCCTTCAAAGTTAGAAGCTTTATTCAGTATTGTCAACTGATTTTTCATAATGATCCAGCAAAATTTGCTCAAGACAGAAAGAAGTTCCTTTATGCCACTTCATTTCTCATTGTCAGGGATGCAAAATGGATTGAGCCTTATCTTTCCAACCTCACCAATCAGGACTCCAATTACCTCCTCAATTCTTGGTCTCTATTTGAATCTCAACTCTTCACTCTATTTGGTGACCCAAATGAAGTCAGAAAGGCTAAAGCAGAATTGGATTCACTAAGAATGAAGGAAGGTGGCCATGTATCCTTATACATAGCTGATTTCAGAAGTCTTGTCTCAAGAATTGGAGATTGGGGTGAAATAGCTCTCATCCATCATTTCAGGAAGGGATTGCCATCCAGGATTTTGGATCAATTGGCCTCCCATCCTTCAAGAATTGACTCTCTTCAAGACTTAATGGATATTACCCTGGAGCTTGATTCCAGGTACCATGAGAGGAAAAATGAAAAGAGTCACCATCAAGAGAAGAAGCCAGAAGCCTCAAAGTCAAGTTCTTCTCATCCTCAAAATTCTTCAAGCTCAAGTCAAAAGAAGAAGAAGAACTTTCAGAAGAGGGACAAGCCCCATTCTTCTTTATTGAATAAAGATTTCAAGCTCATGAACTCTGAAAAAGAAAGAAGAATTAAAGAGGGTCTTTGTACCTATTGTGGTATGAAGCATAGTCTTGAGTCCTGTATCAAAAGGACTCAAACAAAGCTTACCCAACTGTCAGGCAAATTTCCCAGCCAGGGAAAAGCCTGAGTGGAGACCATGTTGTGTTCAATGGTCTTCACAGTTTTCCTTCCAGAGCAAAATTGTGCATTCTGAATACTGGTGTCAAAAATTCTCTTAAATTTTTTGTTTTTTCTTCTCTCTCTGATATGTTTTACAGTATTCTCATTGATTCTGGTGCTACCAACTCGTTTATTGAAAAGCAGTTTGGTCACAAGTATTCTTTCACCATTTCAGAACTCCCAGAGAAGATTCCCCTTATTATTCTTGACTCCTCAGAGTCTCCTTCCTTATTTGTTACTCACCATACTAAATATATGGTTGAGCTCCCTTCATTCCCAATCTTTGAATGGGACTTTTTAGTCATTGATACTCCCAAGGGAGAAGAACTCATATTGGGCTTTGACCTTCTGAATCATTTCAATCCATATATTGATTGGAGGCAAGGGCTGATCACCTTTAATGCTGATCATAAGGACTATCATGATCCTTCAAAATCTTTCAGTAATGACTTTTCTTCTGCCAAATCATGTGCAGCTCTGGTTGGTGATTCTAGAGCACCATCAATTCCATCTTCTGTCCATATTCCTTCCTTTAATTCCCATCAGTCATTGCTATCATCTGGAGATGAAGTCTCCAAAGAGATTCAAGATGTTGGAGGAGATAGTTCTGTATCTTCACTTCATCTCTTCTTTGGGAATATGGACCTTCCTCCTTCATCTTATCATGACTCCCTGGAGGAGTTGTGGGATGAAGAGGAAGAGCCAAAAGAAATAGAAACTGTGATGAAGGTTGATCCTTCTGTTTATCACCACTATTTGGATGTATTCTCCAAGGTGAAAGCAGAGAAAATTCCTCCTCACTGCGCCTGTGATCATCATATTGAGCTGGAGGGGTCTCTACCTCCAGTTGGGGTGATCTACTCTTTATCCAAACAAGAGTCAGATACACTCAGGGCCTACATTTCAGAGAATGTAGAGAAAGTTTTCATCCAGCCAAGCTCCTCTTCAACAGGAGCACCTGTCCTCTTTGTCAAAAAAAAAGATGGTGGCCTCCATTTGTGTGTTGATTACCGCAAACTCAATGCTGTTACTAGGAAGAACAAATATCCTGTTCCTCCTATGAATCGGCTTCTTACTGTTTTCAATGGTTCTTCTATCTTCTCCAAGATTGATTTGCATGGTGCATATAACCTGCTCAGAATCAAGGAAGGTGATGAACATTTGACATGTTTTAGAACTAAATATGGCAGCTATGAGTATTTGGTTATGCCATTTGGGCTCACCAATGCTCCTGTCTCTCTCCAAAACCTTGTCAATGATATGTTTTATGATCTTCTTGATATATATGTTGTGGTTTATTTGGATGACATTATGGTCTTTTCCAAACTTGAAGAAGAACATGTCACTCATGTGTCCACTGTTATTTCCAGACTCAGAGCCAATAACCTCTTTGCTAAGGCCTCCAAGTGCCTGTTTCATGTTTCTAGTGTAGAGTATCTGGGTCATGTTGTTTCTTCTGAAGGCCTCAAGATGGACCAAGCAAAAGTCCAGCAAATTCTCAATTGGCCACCTCCAAGAAACCTCAAGGCTCTTCAATCATTCCTTGGCTTTGCCAATTTTTATCGCCGTTTCATCAAGAATTATTCAAAGAAGATTAGTTCACTCACAAGTTTCCTCAAGAAAGATTCCCTCTTTCCCCTC
This sequence comes from Austropuccinia psidii, assembly GCA_023105745.1. NCBI lineage: Eukaryota > Fungi > Basidiomycota > Pucciniomycetes > Pucciniales > Sphaerophragmiaceae > Austropuccinia > Austropuccinia psidii. The sequence goes on from JALGQZ010000013.1 coordinate 39,634,858, forward strand.
AATGAGGAAGCTCTTAGACAGTTTCATAAACTCAAAGAGGCATTCACCACTGCTCCAATCCTTCTCTACCCACCATTGTAGAGACTGATGCTTCAGATTATGCTTTGGGTGCTGTACTGAGTCAGGTCTCTGACTCAGGAAAACATCCCATTTCATTTGATAGCTGCAAGCTTCTCCCAGCTGAGCTCAATTATGAGATTCATGACAGGGAGCTCCTTGGCATAGTCTGGGCTCTCAAGTGCTGGAGAGCTTTCCTTCTTTCAATTTCTTCCCCTTTTGAAGTTCTCACCAATCATTCATCACTTCAATACTTCATGTCATCAAAGATTCTCACTTGCCGTCAAGCCCCCTGGGCTGAATTTTCATCTGAATTTCATTTCTCAATCACTTACCACCCTTCCGGATGCTTTGTCACATTGGGACGACATTTACCCAGAGAGGGGGGAGGACTTCATCAGCAAGAACCCAATGAATTATCAGAAGATAATTAAGCAAGATCAAATTAAAGCCTCAAAGCTCTTTGCAGTCAAGGTGCATTCATTTTAAAATTTGATTTATTCAATTCAGAAGTCATTATGGCAAGATTCTCAATATAGAAGTATCCTTGAATATTTGGGTAAAGGTAAATCTGTCCAAGATTTTTCTCTTGATTCCTCTTCCAAACTTCTCCTTTTCAAAGATCAGGTGGTGGTCCCAAATGACCCCACAATTCAACTCAATATACTTCAAAAGCAGCATGACTCTCCTCTAGCTGGACACCCTGGCCAAGAGAAGACTCTAAAACCTTTCAAGCAGGATTTCCACTGGTCCGGCATGACTCAATTCATCAAGGATTATGTCTCATCCTGTCAACAGTGTTCAAGAAGCAAAAATATTCATCATAAGAAGTTTGGACTCCTCAAGCCTCTTCCAATTCCAAGTGGTCCTTGGATTTGTCTTTTAATGGATTTAATCACTCAATTTCCACTGTCCAATTCCTTTGATTCAATTTTAGTCATAGTGGACAGATTCTCAAAAATGGCAGTTTTTATTCCAACAATGTTTTCAATCACATCACTAGATTTGGCTCATTTATTCATCAAGAATATTTTCTCAAAGCATGGCCTTCCTTCAATCATTATTAGTGATAGAGGTTCTCTTTTTGTTTCTTCTTTTTGGACCAATCTTTGTCAGCAGCTCAAGATTTCAAGAGATCTGTCAACTGCGTATCATCCAGAAACTGATGGACAGACAGAGAGGGTAAATCAGATACTAGAACAGTACCTTTGGATGTATGTCAGTCATCATCAAGATGATTGGAACACCTGGCTCCCTCTGGCTGAATTTGCCTACAATAACTCTGACCACTCTTCAACAAAACAATCACCGTTTTTCACTGTTTATGGAAGAGATCCACAATTTGACTCAGTTCACATCACTCTAGATACTTCTGCTGAAAAGTTATCAACAAAAATCCAATCAGTACAGCAATATGTCAAGAGAGAACTTGAAGTTGCCATAAACAGGTTTAAGAGGTATGCAGATAAAAGTAGAGCAAGTCCACCTGTTTTCAATCCTGGTGACATGGTATGGCTTTCTTCCAAGAACATCAAATCAACTAGACCCACCAAAAGATGGTTGGGTCCTTTTTCAATCTTGAAGAAAGTCAGAATTAATGCCTACCACCTCAAGCTTCCATCTCAATGGAAATCCATCCACCCAGTCTTCCATATATCCCTCCTGGAACCAGTCAAGACATCAACAATCCCAAATCGGCATCAAGAGCCTCCTCCTCCAATCATCATTGAAGAATAAGAGGAATGGGAAGTCTCTCAAATACTGGACTCAAAGCTCAAGAGAGGAAAATTATGGTATCTGGTGTAATGGAAAGGTTTCAGTCAAGACCCAGAAAGATCCACTTGGGAACCAACCAAAAACCTCAAGAATTGTCCTGAACTTGTCAAAGATCTTCATTTATTATATCCTGACAATCCTGGGCCCAATTCTTCAAAAGCTCGATTCATTATGGTGCTTGGTGGGGAGAGGAATTACCAAAAGTAAGTCCCACTCCTGGTATGCACCTTTAGAGGTATTCCACTCTTCTTTTTGTTGTAAGCATCACCTTGGCCACTCTGTGAGCACTTTGCAATTTTGGACACAGATCTTTGGCATGGCTTGCAGCTTCATTTCCAATCTTATGGCCATTTTCACTTGGTACAATGGGCCATTCACTTTTCAATTCATTTCCAAGACTTCAAAATTCAAATTCATTCCTTCAACATTTTTGTTTTATTTTTATGGCACTGGCAGAAGTGGTAACTACCAAAAGTAAGCTCCTCTCCTGGTGTGCACTTCCCTGAGGGGTCTACAATCTTGTCAAAACATTGCCTTGGCCACTTTGTGAACACCTGGCATCAAATTTCTCTTTCCAGGTCCTTGGCTGATTTCAAAATCAGTTATCAACCTCTGTGATGAAGATTGGAACCTCCTCAAAATTCAATTCATTTCTCTTTTTTGTTTTTCTCTTTCTTTTATTTTCATTTTGATTCTTTATATTAAATTTTATTTTCATTTTCATTTTATCATATCAAAAATTCACCTCAAACAATATTCATTCATTACAACATCATCAAATCTTTAAGCAAATATCAAAAGAAGATCAAGCAAGTCCTGTGTCATATGACAAATTTTTAATATCAGTTATTAGTTTATTTTTCTCTTAAAAGAACTCTCCTCTATCCCACTCTCAATCTTTCTAATAGCCTCAACAGGCTTCACCTTGTATTGGTGCTCAGGAGCTCACCATTTCAAGGTGGGGGGTACTGTCACAACCATGGCAATTCACCTCCTTGGATCCCCATAGGGCATGTCAAGCCACAGTCCTTTTATGGCCGATAAGCCATATCCATCACCAGTGGCCAATATGGCCACCTAATCATCTTATGGACCATTTATGTCCATTTGTGTTTTGGGGCCTTCATGGCCCTTCACCTCAATCCAGAAGCCATAGCGGCAATTTATGCCCAAATGGGTATTTCTGGTCATTTCCCTGAAAACCTGGGGAAATGGCCCAAATGGCTTTTTTTCGCCATTTGGGCTCATAATGTGCATTTGCGCATTTTGCGCACTTTGCGCATATTTGCGCACTTTGACGCAAAGTGTCCAAAAGACACTTTCCTGCCTTTTGGGCCAGTTTTTGGCTCAGAACCCAAAAGTGGCCAAAAACCCCAAAGGACCCAGACACACCTTTCAAAGCTCAGAAACCATCACATCAATATTTTTCCCCTCTACCTTTCCATCTCAAGACCTTTGGACATAATCTTTGTTCAATGAACCAATATGCCATATATGATGTTATATATCATTGTGCATCATTTTTCAACAGCAATTCAATGGTGGCAATATCAAATGATCATTTCAACATTCCAACATATCATCACCTCATCAAGGCACCCAATCATTCAGAGGAATCATCAAGGCTCAAGAGCAAGTGTTTCAGCGTCAAAGACCAATCATGCCATCAAGACGTCATTGGATAATTTCATTCACAGTATTCCTCCAAGGCAATACTGTTCAACCATTCTAAAGGGATTCAAGAGGCAGTTCATTCAGTTCATTCATTCAGTTGTCAAGTGTCAAAGCTCCACCCAATCCATCTTGGCAACCACCTTCATTTCAATACAGTCTGGATCCACCAAGAACTGTATTTCATTTTCAAGTATGAGAAATTCATTCAACCCAATTCAATTTCAATATTAGCCAGCTGTATCAATTCCCAAAACAATCAATACAGCCTCAAGGATCAATACAGATCAGTTTTCAGCCTGAAGAGCTCAAGCTCCCAGCTTTTCACATATATCGGCTACCCTTTCCACCCTGGGGGGTTTTTCCCCAGTTAATTAATATAGTTTGATTTTATTTTATCTTTATTTTATTTTCATTCTGTTAAGAAAATAGTGATATTATCAAGTCAGTCATTTAGCACCTTCTCTTTTTCTTTCTTTGCCTGTCAATGGATATTTGGTGGTCATATCCTTACTAATTCCATTATTCATTTTTGCAGGTTGAAACAGTGATTAAGGACTTACTTGGTTGGCTCTTTGGACATTTGGCTTCCCTTTCCTCTTATTGCATCCCATCTTGTACCTGCATATTTCTTAGAGGAATTTATTCTTTTATTTTTATTTTCTTCATTCTTTGGAGTCTTCCAAATGAGTTCCCTGATTGCTGAGTGCCAGGCCACTCTTGTCTTTCTGTCCAAGAGCCCCTTTGACAAGCTCCCTCAAACATTTTTGCTGTGAGACACATAAAATTTAAATGATTTTTTATCTCTAAGTGGGATCTTTTGTATCAAAATCTAGATTTACTTCAGGAAAACCTATAAAAGAAGTGGGTTGTATCCACCTTTAAATACAAATTGTAAGGGGTGGACATGAAAATTTGATTAAAATCAAGTAGTTTTCCTGTCCTTGAAATTTGTACAAGGTAAAAATACTCAAAAATAGTCAAGAAATTTGAATATAAATAAAAAAAAGCCTAGAATGATTTTTTAAACTTTCCAACTTTCAAAAAAGAAATGTTATAAAGATTTAACGTTTTATCAAAAATGAAAATTCATCTAAAAATACTTTACAATGATTATTCTTTTGGAATTGATTAAGAAAAGAACAGGAAAAAATTCATCAATTATAATATCAAATATCAAATATTCTATTTTAAAAAAATTCTCAGTAGGAAACAGAGTGGATTTGCAAACAAAGTGACAAATCTTACAGTGATGAAACATGCTTCTGTTCACTTTTGGGGGGTATAAGGGTTGGAATGATCATAAAAGTCACAAACTATTATTGAAATAAGTGCTTAACATCTTTATGGCAGCTAAGATTATTTAAAATTGATGGTTTGAGTCTCTATTAGATGGCTTAATGGATTATTAAGCTTTTAATAAGAGGAAAAGATGGGGAAAAGAATAAATCCTTTTATAGCCACCTTTTTCTTCCTTCAAAATCAAATTTCAATTTCACAAGTTGTGAGAAAAATATTGGCCACAGAAAAGCCAATCATTGCATCTTGACCCTTGATTAAGAGAAATAATTGCCTTTTCTAGCCATTACCCTGGTAATAGTTAGTTAAACATTTACAAAACATGTCATAATGTGCTTAACAAACCTTCAAAACATTTAAAACTGCTTTAGTGAGGCTTATTTTCACTGGGGGGTTGTTTTTTTCCCTCTTGGAAACAGTTAAAACTTCCCTTCTTGGTATTAAAACCTCATCATAAATTAAGTCACAGATGCTGTAGTTACATACTGGGCCAAAAATAATGCAGATTTGTATGAAGTTTGAAATTCCATTTCATTGAGAAAGGAATTTGGGGAAGTATGGAGCCCTTGGAGCTATGATCCCTTGCCACCCGAAACTTTATATTTTAAATTTATTTATTTTTTAATTACTCATAGATTATTATCCTTAAGAAATTAAAATTTTAATTAAATCAAAAAATTACAGCTCAAAGCTTCAATTCTTAATTCCTAACATGTAAATTAAATTCCCCATACCTGATACATGCACAAATCTTGAACTTTGAATTGAAAATACTTTGGTTCCTGATAGCTTCTAAGCTACACACCACAGCTTAAATTTTACACAAAAACTTATTTTTAACACCAAATTTGGTTTGATTTACATTATTTTAAATTGAGCTGAGAATTCTACAGCAAAACTCTATTTTTTCACTTTTAAGCTTCAACTAATTAATGTAAAAACTTTTCACCAAAAGAAGACCCAAGGTAATTTTTAACAAGGAATACAATAATAATGTAATTTTTTACTTTCCATTTACTAAATGAAAATATATATCAAATTTTATAACTATTTTTCACAAAAATATTGAAATTTCATAGATTTTATTATTCCTTTCACTTTTACCTGATTTTTATGAGTAAAATTGTAAAAATGTTTTCTTTTGATCCTTAAGTAATTTATATGAAATTTTCTAAGTAAAGCTTAGTATTAAAGTTATCTTTTAAGATATATTTTCATTTTTTTTATAAACTAATTCATAATCTTTATGATTTTTTGTTAAAATTATATTTCAATCTTATGTTGATATTTTGTGACCTTTTGGGAAGGTGAAATTAGCTCTAAGGATTACATTACCAGACCCTTGAGAAATAATATCACTTAGTAAAATTGTTATTTTCAGTGCTCCTGAATCATATTAGCATCTTGGTAGGCTCATTCATGTCCTTTTCTGCTAGTCATGCATCTTCATGAGTGGTATCTTGTTATCTGACTTGAAATTCCCTAAGTTTCTTTTTTTATAAATTTACTTTATTCAAGAGAATTAGTTATTATTATGCTACAAGAACTTCAACTTTAAGCTGTATTCCAAAGTATTTCATTTATTAAAGGAAAGTTTTCATAATCATAAGCTTGGTAAGTTTTAATAAGACTTACAGGGAATGTGGGGTGCTTGTTGCTCAACTCTTCAAAAATATTAGAGCTTAAAGATATGGGATATATTTAGGCTCAGTATTTTTTTGAAGAGTCATGTGGTAACTTGGGGTTCCATCCCTTTTCAAGAATATCAGCGGTTCTATTGGAACTAGAATGTATTGAGTTTTTGCATGTAAATTGTAGTGAAGGAATATGTTTACACAAATAATTAGTGCGACAATCATAATCCTTAAATTCCAATTCATAAGCACAAAAACTTCTCACAATATTCTTCAATTTATGTATCATTCTTTGTGCTGGGCCATCAGTCTGAGGGTGATAAGCAGTAGAGAAAGATAATTTGGTACAAAAGAGATTATGGATTTTGAATAAAGCTGAAGTGAGCTTGGGGTCTCTGTCACAGATGATATTTTTTTAATATACCTGTCCATTATAATACTCTAATTCATATTAGAAGAGCTGTATCCATTACTGTATCATCTTTGTGACATGGTAAAAAGATTGGTGTTTTTCTAAATCTTTCTTCAAAAAGTGCAAATTCAGAATAGATTATCTCACCACCTGGTGGTAGTCCAGTCACCCAATATAGATGGAAAATTTCCCTTGGTCTACTTGGCTCCTGGATCTTGATAATATTTCAAAGTATTTTTCCAGTGGATTTTCTTTCAACATATATCAGAGTTCTTTCAGTATTCTACAATATAATTTTTCCACATATCCCACTAAATGTACTTCTTTAATTTTCTCATATTACTGTCTTCAGAAAGTCATTTGGACAATGGACTGTCATGACATTATTGTAAAACAAGATTAATACGAGTCCTGTCAAACATTTTAATCACCAAAGTGGGATTTTTTACCTATGATGAATTATACCATCAAGTAGATGAACTCTTATTTCACCATAAGAATTTTTCCACATTTCATAAAGAGAATTTTGAAAAAAAGCCTCCTTGGTATCTTTAACCAGGAATCGAAAAATGATTCTTCAGTTTTTCTCTTGTAAGTAGCTTTTCCTGACCTCTTCAAATAAGGTTGAGTTCAATTTTGTAACACTTATCCCTTCAATGGTTATTTGTGGTTCTGCTTCATCTGTTAAATATGAAGGATTATTGATTTCATATGTAAAAGGAAATATTATTAATTGATCATCATTTTTATGCATATTTTCTCTATACTTTTGTATGGCTATCTTCCACCTGATAATGTGTCTGTTGGGAATCTTCCTATTCAGGAGTTATGTTTAAGAAGTGAAGTCTGTAATGATCTCAAATAAAATCCTGCATCAAAATAATTCAGTTTTTGAGTTCCAATACTAAGTAAAGGAATTCCATTTGACTTTCTCCATATCTGTATTATTTAGTCTCTATCTGCATTGATATGAAGCATATTGGTCTCTCAACAGGTTTGTCATTCATTATTTGTACTTGATGAGGTTTTTGTCCCAGCATGTCTACAGAAAATTTAATATATTATAAAGGATAGCTTATAGTCTGTAATCAGTAATACAGGGGAAGCTGTAAAGGCTTTCCTCAGTGATTAAAAAGCTTCAAGTATGTCAACCATAATTTGAAAGACTGTTTTCTTGTAAAAAATTCTCTACATTGTTTTAGCAATTCAAACAAGGTCCTCAATGGTCTGTTTTTGATAAAAAGAAAAAACTAAAAATTATTTATTTTTCAATTTTTTGGCATTAGCTTAAGTAACAAATCTTTCACATTATTAGTGACAACTTCTAAGGAAAATGCAGATACAACATGTTGCAGGGTTTTAAGCTATTTAGTTACACAATGGCAGTTTTTCAAATATATTTTCATATCAACAGAATGAATACTTTTCTGAATTCTGGAAAGTCTTGAAATATTTACTTTCCAAGATTTTTATCAAAAAATCATGTAATCTATTTAATATATGAGTCATTCTTCTGAAATTTCTTCAGTAAAATTTCATTCATCATTCTTTGAAAGTGTAAAGGTACATTCTTGATTCCAAGGGAAATACTAAGAGTTTCATAAACTCCACAATAACAATTGGTCTTTGGTAAACCCACATACTTTCTTTCATGTTTTTACAAATTTCTGGCCAAAAGAACATACGTTTATGGTAAAACATGAAAAAGAGTTTTTTTGAGAAAATCCTCCAACTAAGTTTGGGGAGATTATTTGTATTTATTGATTCATTTTTGTGCTGAAAGCCACTGAAAAATACAAAAAACAAGAAATAAATACAAATAATATAATCAAACATAGTTGAAGGATATTCTTGAAAAATGTTTTTTCATGTTTTACCATAAAACTATATGCTTTGGGCCAAAAATTGGTAAAAAAATGTAAGACCTTACGTATGTTTACCAAAATGCTGACTTGGGTTAACCAAAGCCCTAAAGAATAATTATCAGATATCCCCTTGCTCTAGAAGTAGTTCAATTATGATGGAACTCTCTCAAGGAATACATAGTGGTAATTTAAACTTCTTGAGATATTTTAGTTAAGATAATTTGGATCTTTGGTATGGGGTACCTTTCTGGGAAAGTATATGTATTTAGTGTCCTAAAGTCTCCTACTATTCTAGAGTTTCTATTATACCATGCCACAATGACAGGTGTATCTATTTCCACTTCCTCATTATGGACAGCTTTCCTTATTATACCTGACTCTAAGAGTTATTTAATATGAAATTTGAGAGCTTCTCTAAATTTTGGGATTTTTGGATATGCAGGTCTCCTTAGAAGTTGTGTATAATTTCTGTCAATATTCAGAACAATGATAATATTAAGCTATTTACCAATAATGTCCCCATAAGGGCTCCTTTTTGGATTAAAGACAATCCTTATTGTAAAATAAGAGAAAAATATTTCATTCTTTTGCTTTTATGTTAAGCTTGGGCTAATTTCAGATTGATGAAATTGGTCACTTTTTAATTTTTCAAATTCATGGTTGACATTGGAAGAAATTTTTCCTATGGAAGTTTCCTTTTTGAGTGATAAAAAGGCAGATTTTTGGAACTTACTTTTCCCAGTGGTAAAATATATGTCTTTGTTGTTATGAAAATCTATGCCATACATAATTAAATAATCATTCCTCAATATAAAATGAAGGCTATGAAAAATGTGTATGACAAAAGATTTAACATAAATTCTCAAATTCCTATTTATATGAGGGAATGTGATAGAAGTCTCAAAAATTCCTGGTGGGATCATGGGTTATTGTCACTTTTAATGTTACTTCCATTAGAGATTGGTTTTCAAAATTGAAGACACATTTCTCAAGAAATTTCTTACCCACAAAATAGAAAAAGGTACTTGGCTCTGATAAAGTTTTTTCAGGTTGGTTATCAATAAAATCTTCTTCAATGCATGAATTTCCAGAATTAAAACCTTTTCCTCTTCTTGTATTGGTTTTCCTGAGTTTTAAATCCTGAATTCCTCAGAAATTTGTCTTAATATAACTTGTTTGAGGTAAGTGTGAATAAGACTACATAATTTCAAAATTGGAATTAATATCCGCAATATCTTTGGGAGATTCTAAAAATAAGGAGGATTGATAATCTGAACTTTCTTCATTGATGTTATATTTTAGTCCCTCTATTTAATTAATATTAAACTACTTTATTTTTGCTCTTTGAAAATGCATATGATAAAGCTGTAGAGCTTTGGAATATATGGAGTTTTCTAAAAGCTTCAACAGTTCTTTTATAATTAGAGTTTTCTTTGGAGTATTTCTCCACAGAGTATTTTCAAGGGGCTTCAAGCCTTTTTGTAATAGTCATTCTTCTTGAAACATTTTTTTCTCTAGTGGTTACTTCTTTTAATAAATTAATCATTTCTTCTGTTGATGACTTAAGAGTATTCCTGCTTTTGACAGAATGCTCCAGGTCCCCCCAAATTGTCTTAAAATTCTGCTATGTATTGATAATTCTCACATGTGAGGATATGATTCTCTAAGTCTGTCTTTCTGTTGGAAAAACAAAATTAATTTTGGTTTTCTAAGAATCAAATTTTCCAGATTAAAAGGCTTTTTATATTTGAATATCCTATAATCATTGTACCATTTATCAATTATTTGGCTTTTCCACTAACTTCAACTTTGGTTCCCATGAACCTTTCTAAATTTGAGATAATATTCATTGGAATATTTTAACAATGAAGTTTTAATAATGGCTGTAATGAATCCTTCCTGAATTTCAAAGTCTCCTTTTATCATAGAAGATACCTCTAATTAATTCCATATGATCATATTCACCTTCAGAACTGAAGTGTGGCTATTATTTGATTTTTGGAAAATATTTGAGAAGTGCATGCCTTATAGATGGATATAAATTATACTAAGGGGCTGATTATTACTTCTTAACCTTAGAATCATCCATTTCTAAAACAGATGAATTAGATGATACTATTGATTAATTTTGTTGAGGTGGTGTAGAAATGCCTGGAAAGGTATGCAATGATTTTTCACTTTATTTAATCTTATTTCTTCTGAACCTTGTGGTGTTCCTCGAATCATTTTGAGAACTTTGTATCAAATAAATAGATATAATTTTATACAATCTTCTTTTATTTTCATATCCTGAAATAATTCTGTCTTTATATTATTATCAGCTACATATTGGTATATTCTATTTGATTACTTTGCCATATATTTCTGCTTATGAACAACTGAATTATTATGGTAAATGGTGTTTTTCCTTATATCAGAATTTATTTTTAAATAATCTGAAGAGTACTGGTATTGATTTCTTTTGAAGAATTTATTGCCCAATTTATTATTGCTTCAATTATTTTATCAATATTTAATTTGTAATACTTTGATGTCAAGTATGGAATAATAATACATGGTGTGCTCAATTGTTCTGAAATTTCTCTATCTTTCTAAAACTTGGATTTTTTATCTTGATATTGTCACAAATATATGAATTGTCATAGGAAATATTCTTTTTCACTAAAAAAATTGATAAATACAAATGTGGAAGGCTATCCATTAATTTGGAAATTTTTTATTATACTCTTATCTGGTTTCCTCCTTCTTTTGCATTTTCATTAAATTTTTGGACATATGGAATACATTCTCCATGGAATCCCATATCCTTGACTGTAACACTTTATCATTTGTGCTTTTCCCTTGTCCTTTTTCTTTGGTTCTGGATTCTTTTCAAAATTAGAATCTGTCCCACTGGCAACTGGAGCGGTAATTGGAATTGGTTTTGGCATACCTTTTGGAGGTTGAGAATTGTTTTTTATCCATTGTTTGGTTTTAAAAAGAATATTCTTCTTTTACATCAATGGATTTCACACAGTGAGTAATTTAAAATTTTTTGGATGTCCAAGAAGCTTCCTTACTTCCAGATAAGAGCTTATTAACCTTTCTTAAGTATATTCCAATATTTGATACTCTATCTCTACAAGAGAATTGTCTTATGCCTTCTTAATGACTTTATATATGTCCACTGAGTCTTCTCGTGGAGATTTCAGCTCCATTTTATGGAGATATAGTACCATAAGAATCAGAATTGTAAAAATTGGTCATATTTCTGTCATTCAGATTTAAGACTAACCGTTGTCATTCTGTGGCTAATTTTCCTCTTACATTATTATTTTTATTGCCTTTCTTGGAGCTTGTTGAGAGGTTATTGGTTGAGGTACTTTCCCCCAGCCTGGTTGAAGGCATAACTATAAGAAATAGTAAACATTATCAAGACAGAATCAAGAAACTAATTTTGGCTAATTCTATGGCTCTTTAAAAAGTATTACTGATTTCAAAATTCATAAATTCAGAAGAAATTGGTTTACTATTACTTTTTAGAATAATAGTTCTGTTGTTTCCAGAAACAATAGAGCTTTATGGGAAATTTCTGGTAAAAACTGTTCCTGTTTCAAGATTTTTGGATTTAGATTGGTGTTAGACACCAAAAGTTAAAAACCTTATTTTCTTGACAATAAATCTTTTACTTATTTATATAAGGGGATATTAAAGAAAAAGCTATCTAAGCCTCACTTGTAATGGAGAAATTTAGATTTTTTTTATTAATTTTTTCTATATTATATTATAAGTATCATTTATATTATTTTATTTCACTTATAAAAGAAACAATATCAAAGAGTAAGAAGGATATTTCACAAGTGAAAAAATTTCTGGGCCCTTGAATTTAAGGTTTGGGTATGAGACTTTGATTAAAATAAAGTACTTTATCCATCCTCAAAGCTGTACAAGGTTAAAATACTCAAAAATAGTAAAAGAATTTTCACATAAACATAAAACAAACCCAAAATTCTTTCTTATAATTTCTGAGATTCATAGAAATAATATTATAAATATTTATTCTGCTAACATGAATATAAATTTATCCAAAAATACTCTCCATGAGATATTTAAGGCTAGAAAAGAATTTTTACAAGAATAATTTATTTTATAATTATTTTAAAAAATATGTGCAGGAAATTAATTAATCAAAATATTGAATATACAATCCTTTTGAAAGAAAAAAAATCCCAAAAGTCAGCAGAGGGCATTTTAAAACAAAGTGACAAGCTTTACAATGATGAAAGTTGCTTTAATTCACTTTTAGGGAGTACAACAGTTAGAATGATAATGAAAGAAACTATGATAAAAATACTGGCTTTACCTAGCTGTTATGGTCATTATTCTTTAAAATGGATGGCTTAATGGCTTATAAGACTATTAATAACAACAAAATATATTAGCATGAAAAAAGATGGGGAAAAGAGGACATTCTTTTATAGCCACAATTTTTCTTCCTCAAAATTGAAACTTTCTGCAACCAGCTGTGAGAAATATTTTGGAAAGATAAGATCAAATTATGGTATCATTAGCCCTTGCTTTAGACCAAAAAAGGGCTGATTTAAGAGAATTTTTTCTATTTTAACCCATTTGAGCTATACAAACCCACCATTACAATAGCAATAATCGGTAAGGCTGTGGAAACACATCATAATGTGCTCAAGGACTCCTTTAAACAGCTCAAGATGCTTTGGCAAGTTTCTTTCCAGCTCAATGTCTGTTTTACCCTCATGAAAAGAGCTAAAAATTCCCTGGTTGGTACCAAAGCTAATCATCAATTGGGCTACAGACCCTTTGATTCAATACAAGGCCAAAATTAATGAAATTCGGTGTGAAGTTTTGAGATTAAATTCCTGTAAGCAAGGAACTTGGGGAATTATGGCTTCTTTGGGGGTACTATTCCTTTCCACCCAAAATTAAATGTTTCCAATTGATTTTTTCACTAATTCCTCATAATGTATCATAATTGAATTTTTTTCACATGTAAATTTAAGCTCACTTATGTGATTCATGCACACATATTGACATTTCAATTGAAAATACTTCGATTCCTAATAGCTTCTAAACTACATGCAACAATTAAGTTTTAACACAAAATTTTATTGTTGACCCCAATGGTGGACAGTTGTTTATTCCAGTTGGTTTTACAACACTTGAATTATAAACCCACTTTGATTACTGCACCCCAAATCTTTGGGGGCTTTTGAAGCACAAGGGTAGTCCCAACTGGAACTGACCAATCACAGGATTCACTGAGAGTCAATAGGTCTTCAAGCTGTTGACCCACCATGACCCACCAAATAAAATCTCAGCTCACTCCTCCTCCAAAAAAGCTTTGTAACCCTCTTTTCCTTCACCTCTTGCAAATATTTCTATATTATTTTTTTGGATGAGTAGACCACTTAGAAGCCTTCAGATCTCATCTTCCAAGCTCAATATTTCTCCCCTTTGGGATTTGGAATTATATAAATTAAGCTCACAAGTCCCTACTGAGATAAAAGGAAATCATTATGTCCAATCTTCCTCTTGGAAATAACTTTCAAATGACTTACTGCAATAAATTCCCCTCCTTTTCTTCAAGAAACCTTGAGCTTCCTTTTAAGCACTTGATTTCAATTAGTTCCTCACCATTCAGTATCCCTGTGAGCCTCAGAGGTATTTTCATATTCCCCAAAGACCACAAATAACAAAATAAGATACAAATATGAATAAAATAAATTTATTTATATTATAAAAATAAAAGTTGAAATATAAATACAAATTTATATAAAAAAATAAAAATTTAATTATAATTTAAAATAAAAATCACATTAAATTTTAAAATTATGAAAATGCATCTTTACTTGAAAAAATTAAGTAAAAATGAATTTTTCATAAAATTAATTAAATTAAAATATTCTTGGTAAAAAGTTACATAAAGTATATTATAACCTTTTATCCAATAAATAAACTTAAGAAAATTACTTCACCATTGGATTCCTCATAAAAAATAAGGTGGGGTCACCTCTGGGTAAAATTTCTTTAACTCAACTCTAAATAAGCTTAAATTAAGTTTTTAGTATTTTCTGTACAGAATTTGAAAATACTCATAACCTTAATTCAATTCACACCACATGTGGTGTTAACCATCAATTTTTGTGTTAAAATTGAGGTGTTATGTGTAGCTTAGAATTTATGAGGAATTCAAGTATTTACAATTGAAATGTCAAAATGTGCATGTGTATTACATAAGTGAGCTGTAATTTAAATATGAGGTATCAATTATTACAGTTGTGTACTGTACAATTCCAATTGAATTGCATGTGTAAAGTACAAATGTATTACATGATGAGGAATTAAAGAAAAAATAAATTGGAAAGATTAAATCTGGGGGGGAAAGGAACTCTTGCTCTAAGAGGGAGCCAGACCCCCAAAATCCTTTCTCACAGGCATGGGATGTCAGAATCCATGCAAAGGCTCATCAATTTTGGCCTGGAATTGAGCCACAGGGTCTTTAACTCAATTGAGGATGAGGTTTTGATATCAACCAGGGCAGTTTTAACTGTTGCCAAGAGGGTAAAGCTACCCTTAAGTTAAAACAATCTTAGTAAAAACAGTTTTAAATGGTTTTTACGTCTCTTAAACACATTGAGATGTGTTATGAAGGCTCTAGACCAGGTATTACTATAGTAATAGCTGATTTAAGGGTCTAAAATGGCTAAAAATAGCCAAAATTGGCTGAAATCAGCCCTTTTTTGGTCTAAACCAGGGTTCAATGATGCCATAATTGGCTTTTATGTTTTCAGAGTGTTTCCCACGACTGACAAGAGTAAAACCTACTTTTGGAGTAAGAAAATTTATGGCTATAAAAGAATGTCTTCTTTGCCCCACTTTTCTCTCTTCATGTTAGAATCTTTTCCTTTTATAATTAGTTTAAACACTGTTAAACCAATAACTAAAATATTCAAACCACCCTTTTTAGATCATTTTAAACCTTTTAACAACGTGAAAAAATCATTATAATCATTGTTTGTAACTCTTATAATCATTTTTACCCCTTGAACCACCCCATAAGTGAATTAAGGCATCTTTCATCACTGTTAGCTTTGTCACTTTGTTTCCAAATTCACTCTGGTCACTTTTGGGTGTGTTTTATCTTTAAATACCTTTTTATTTAATAAATTTCTTTCTGTTCTTTGCTCAATTAATGACAATTCAAATTGCTCTTGAAGAAATTCCTTTTGTAGCCTTAAATATCTCTTGTAAAGTATTTTTGGACAAATTTTTATTTTTGGTAAAACAATAAATCTTATAATATTATTGCTTCATAACTATAAAGTTAAAACAATAAACTTTTTGAGGACAGGAAAAGTACTTGATTTTTATCAAAGTTTCATATCCACACCTTACATTTGGGGGCCCAGCTGTGACATTTTACCTGTGACATAATTTTTCAATCTTTTTAAATCTTTTTTCTTATATTGGCAAATTTAAAAACATATAAAAAATGCTTATAATTAAAAAAAAATCCATAAAAAATAACCTTTTTCCATATTATAAGTGAGGCTTTATTTCTTCATTTCTCTTTTTTAAAAAGAATTTTTTTACTTAATCAATTGGATTTTTCATTAATTTTAGTATCTGACAACATGTTAAGACAAGAAAATATTGAAACAGCCTCAACAGTAACAAGCATTATTCCTGCAAGTACTGTGTATCCTGACCATAATAGTACACTTATTATAACTCAGAATAATCAACCTGAACCAATTTCTTCTGAATTAATTAGCTTGGATATAAGTAATACCCTTCAGCAGGCAAAGAATTTGGGAAATAGTAAGTTTTTTGACATCAAATTACGATTTTAACCTTTTTAATCATAAAATATGCCTTCAACCAGATCAGGAGCCAGCTATAACCCCTCAAGCAGCTCCCAAAAAGGTCATAGATGTGATTATGGCAGAAGCCAATCAGTTACAGAAGCACAAGGGTCAGTTTATGACCTCCAAATTAATAAATTATGTCATTCTGAAGCTGATAATACTATTTTACCTTCAAACAGAGCTGACACCACCACAAGAAGCCTCAGTGGACATTTAGAAAGCCAGCCAGAAGGCTTACAGCAATCCAATGCAGCACAAAGAGTACCAAATCCTTGCAGATCTGCGGAAAAACTGCATGAGTTCTTACCTGACTGTGAGAAAATTCCTGGGCCATCCCAACACTTGCAAGTTACTCAATGGACAGCATCCATTGATGGAAAGGAAGAACATGTGTTTTTAACAGCAGAATGGAGGAAAAACAACCACCAACCAAGAAAGTGTCAAAAACAGCCCCAGTAGCCAGCAGAAGCAATTCCAACGTTAAAAAGCAGCCTCAAGCTCAAAACAAGGGCAAAGGAAAGGCACCAGCCACAAACCCTTACAGCCAAGGCTACAGAATCCCAAAATTTCAGCAGGATTCCATGGAAAATGTATTTCATATGACCAGAACAATGATGGAATTACAGAAAAAGTAGGAAGCCAGAGTAAAATATCAGAAATGATCTCTGGCATTTTTGATTCTATCCCAGAGTTGTATGAAGCTATAAATGATGTAAAAATGCATGTTTCTGATAGAAATTCATCCATTTGTCACAATCTTAAAACAAAAAACTTAAGTCTGAGCCAGATAAATGAGACACTTATGTGTTTTGAAAAAGTTTTAAGAGAAATTAAAACTTCCAATAATGACAGTTCATTTGGAAATAAATTAGATGAACAATCTGCCATTATTAAAGAATTGACAGACAAATATTCCAAATTCAATATTGATGACATAGTTGAAACAAGAATAAAACAAGCCATAAGTACTATCAAAGAGGAGAATAAAAGTGTTGTTGATAATATTTCAAAATCATTTACTGAAGTAAAGACATATACAATTGCCTTTAAAAATTGTTTTGAGACCTCACAAGAGGAAATATCAAAATTAACAATGAAGTTGGATCAGATCACTTCTGATAATAATAGAAAAACAGAACTATGGCAAGAATTAACACAAACAGAAGATGATCATAAAACTAATTTAATAAATTGAATACAAAATTTACAACATGAATTCATAAATCCCCAAAGGTGTAACAATAGTAAAATGAATGATATTGAAAAATTAATTCACACCTTACCAAGAATGTCTAAACCTTTGAATCAGAATGAGGGAACAAGAATTTCAAATCCACAAGTATTGGAGGTTGAAAACTCACAGTTAAAAAATGAATTTTACACTTCTTTTCATAACTTGGAACCATCAATGGGCCAAGCACTCCTTAAAGAAGTAACAAAACTCAAATAATGTCCTCACTTCAGTGGTGAAGGAGAATATGACCATATGGAATTCATCAGAGGTATTGGCAGGATTAAAGAAGATTTTGAATTACCAGAAAGATTTGTAACAGAAAGATTTACCACCTTGTTTACCAGATCAGCCCACAGATGGTATGCTGAATGAAGACAAGCACATGGACACCAAAGGTGGACTTGGTAGAAAACGCAAATTATCAACAAATGGGCCAATGATGGTTGGAGGTTTAAAGTGGAAAAAGCCTTTGAATCTGCCAAATTTAATGCAGATAAAGACAAAGATTTACCATGGTTTTGCCAGCAGAAAGACAGATTAACGGCATTGTATCCTGACATTTCAGAATTTATGATCCACAGAAAGATTTTCAGACAATGTGGAGGTGACTTGGAGCATGCTGTCAAAAGAAGGACTACTGAACAATCTTCAGCAGAAGATATCATTAACATATTATAACAGGTAACTGCAAGAACCAGGATTGGTTCTAGTAGAGTGAATCTCAAAACAAAGTTTAATACACATTGAAATGATTCTGTGGACAAAAATCCCAAAGAAAATTCTAATAATGTTAAGTTTAAATCTGAAGATATAATCAGAAAGTGCCATATTTGGCAACAAACCACCCACTTAGCCAATACATGTCCAAAGAGGGGGGAAAGCAATGTGTCAGCCTGTGACTCAAAACCAGAGCACAAACATGACAGCCAAAATACCATAAACCAATGGTATAGCCAAGATACAACCAAAACATGGAGCTGAGCCGAATCAGCTCAAAAGGTATCGAACGAAAGAGGAAACTCACCTCTTTCTGAAAATATAAGTCCCATCACCATAGGACAAGAAATAACAAAGTTATTGCTGAGCATAAACCTTAATTTTCACCTCTCATCTAAAATCTAGAAGGAGAGGCTTAACCCCATCAGATGGTTATTCAAAATGAAGCTCTCAGCCAAGGCTATCCAATGGTACCAGTCAAACTGAGCTAGCACCAATATTACTGGAGTTATGGTCAATTTCAGGCCAAATAAGGGTGAACAAAACATTAACCTCTCATCTAACTTCTACAGTTTTAGTGTGAGATACTTGAAGTGAGGTCTTATTGGAAAGAGCCCAATCAGGGATATCTGATGGTCTCATCCATTTCCCCATAGCTCAACTAGAACAGAAGTTATGGGGCAAATAAGCTCAATACAGCTTTTTGCCTATACCACGCAAATGTACAAAATTCTTGTACATGGGATAACTTTGCCATATTTAATGATACCCATATCAAATGAGGTACAATTGTGTAGAGCACATACAGGGCTACATGCAGAACCAATTTTGAAGTTGATATCTCAAGAATTGACAAAGGTATGGCTGTTTTAAGGTCAGATTCCCACCTGCTGTCATATACAGCCTTACCATGGGATAATATCCCATAATCATGAATATGAGGTGTCAAATAGACAAAGAAGCATGTTTCTACTTCAATACCTCATATGTCAGTCAATACTGGGGTCCCATACAGTTTCTGTACAGCATTCTATGCGTCATACATGTCAGAATCAGGCTGTGAGGTCCCCAGATGAAAATCTTCACCCTGTATTGGTGAAAACTGCCCAGATGTGGTTTCAAAACCACATCTGAGCCCAATACAGGCTATACAGGCGGTTTGAAAACCACAAGCCAGTACTAGAGAGTGAAAAAATCTTCACTTGCTCTACGTGGAAAGGTCTAGCACCCTTTCCACCCCATTTCAGGATAAAAAGGAGGCTTTTCACAGCCAGAATTGTTTCCTCATCCTGCTCTTGAATATCCTACATATTAAAATGTCAAAAACAGTTTTACTCTTGGGTAATAATCAGGGTATAATTATAATTTTACTTATTGTAGCTCTTATTATAGTAATCCAACTGGTAAGACTGCACCCAGGGTTCTCCATAGCGCTCACCACCACTATTTCTTCAATAGTAGAACCCTGTTATTATATTATAAACCATTATATTAAATTAAATATCTTATTGTAAAGTTATTTCCACGTGTCACAGTCATAGTTCTAGTTGCAAATAGCCTAATTACAGCTTCAACATAGACTCCAGCTGACATTTTGGGGGCCTGGCGGTGTTTTAAACATTTTTTGGACCCTTATAAGTGAGTTTTGTCTCTTATTTCTCACTTTATGACAATTTTTTATTCTTTTTAGGTGTAATATTTCTTAAAAATATATATATTATACATATATTTTTCTTTTTTTTGTACATATACCACTTTATACTCATATTTTAAGAGTACCTGTCACGTGGCTAATAACCCCAAGACCCTTGTTATTGGCGTGTTTTACATATAAAAACACTCAAGCCATTAATACAGTCTCATTTTTTAATTAAAATAAGACACCTCATACTGATAAACCAACAGTTGAGGCATGGTTGGACATATTGTTAAATCAATTGCCCTGTTACACACCACTTTTTGACAGTTTACACTTGCCAATTACAAGTTATTCTGTGAGATATTGGTATACAAACAGTATACCAAATATCAGTAAGCTGTATTTCTGACGTGGAAATGTTAATTCAAGTCACACTGTCATTATACAAGGGCACATTGTAATAATATACAAGCCCAGAGGCCATTCTTAGACATGCAAAGCCAGCATTTTTTTAGAAGTCTTAACTGACAAAGCCCTCTTTTTCCTGTTTTGATTCAGTGTAAGATAACTCCATACCACTTGAAAGCCAGTCACAGGCCAACACACCAGTGACACCCTCAGAACCAGAGGGCAGCAAAGGCAAAGGAAAGAGGCACAGTGAAGGCCTGATAACAGCAAAGAAGTGGACACCCATTGCCACACAGAGGAGTAGAAGACCACAAAATTCTGCATCAATACAAGGTAAACCAACCTTGATAACTTGTACAGGGAAAAGTACTATAATTAACCCAGTTGTAACCTCTAAAGGTAAATTTCCCAAATCAGCAGACAACAAATTTGTAAAAGGCACAGTCAAAGGTAAATACCCTAAGAACATAAAGTTTTTGACTGCTTGCAAACACTAACATGTCACCTGTACACCTCAGAGATCTTGTCTTCCAAAGGAACCAACCAGAGGACAGAGAAGGTTTGTCCAGAACCAGAAGACCTGAAAGAGGACACCTTGGACACAGTAGTGGATGGCAAAACAATAAGGGAGACAATATCAACCCTGCCATTCACTGTGAGCCTTGAGGTATATTTTACATACTCAAATAGGCCACAATTATCTTAAAAGGAAATTTTGAATTATGCACAACTCATAAGTCATGCATATATCCAAAATTCATCATTTTCAATTTCAGAAAAGATGAATAACTTTTTATTGAGTAAGTAAATCCATGGATTTAAGACCAGATTTGGATTCTACACAAAAATTCACCTAGGGTAGCTCCATAGAGTGAATAAGCTCAATTTAAGTATTTGAGGTGGTAAAATGGAAAATACTTCAATACCACATCATTAATACCACATAAAAGATCTGTGAAAATTTTTGTTTTTCTTGATTTTTAGCCAAAATAATGGGAAAGTGAGAAATCCCATGTTACATATACACTAAGAATAGTGTTATGCATGTTTTGAGCACTTAATATCATGTTATTCTTACATGGACTTTTGGTAAACCCATAGTGGATATCTCACTTGAAGCTTAAATTACTATTTTGACGTAAAAAATAGGCAAGGGGGACAAAAGACATCAAAGAGAGCCAGGGTACCCAACTTCTGAGGCCTCAGAGGCGTGGATAGCTCCAGAGCATGGATCCATGGCTCATCTTGACCCAATTGGTAAACCAAAACTCTTTGGGAACTTGGTTACCAAGTTACAACTACTGTAAAACACCAGAAAATAGCAAATAACCTGCTATTTTGACGTGCCAAGGAGGTAATGAGCTACTTACACTCCTGTAACCATGTCAATTACTAATGACTTTCCATGGATAAACCCCAAAAGAGTAATTAAAACCCTTTTGGGACCCATATTCATTGATTTACCTCATAGCAACCAGCAAAACACTGCTATTTGCAATTCTACGTAGAAATGAGGTAAAAACTTCAAAAATTCATTAAAAATACAATTCTTAATGAATCCTTCTGAAATTTTCAGGACTAAAGGAGAACTGTATTATCTATGGTACAATCAAAAAGAATTACAGATTTACTAGTAAAATTAAAAGTTTTACTTGCAGTCCATTTTTGGTTATTCTACGTGAAACACTGAATCTTCAAAAATTCACAGTAATTACAACCTGTGATGAAATTGGCAATAACATTGATAACTTTGAGAAATCAATGATTATTTTAGAATAAAAGAAGATTTACAAGTGTTACTCCTTTTATTCTTAACCATATTGGGGTTGGTAGTCACGTAAAAGCATCAATTAAGTAATTATGATAATCTTACGTGACAACTGATGATGCAATCAATAATCCAAAAAGGTTTATTTTTTTCTCACTCACTGGTTTTTCAGTTTGCTCCATGGCACGCCTCTGTGAGCTGTTGTTGACTTAAAAGAGGCCTCCTCTTGCTGTTTTTTCCAAGAATCATCTTATCAATTTATTAAATCTTTATTACCAACAAGTAAGTATTAGTTACAGCTATTCTTAAGTGTTTTAAATCTTTCAGAATCAATCAGAAAGACGTGAAATCATAGAATCCAACTATATATTGTTGTAATACTGTTATAAATCCTTTTGATCCCTTAAATCCACAATTCCACGTCAAATTTCTCTACTTTTATCTATCAATAAGTTCTTTGGAGTATTAGTGAGTCATTTATCTTTGATTCTTAAAGTTTTTCTCTAGTAATAGTTTTCTTCAAGAATTATCTTTATAATTATTCTTGTAAAAGATAATTATATATTAAAATAATTTTTTTATTATTTTAATAAAAGAAGTTTTTATTATTAAATTCTTCTTGTAATTGATTCTTGTAGACAATTACTGCTCACTGTTATAATCACTAGTAGTGTATAACACGTGAAAGAAATAATTTTATAATTATTTAATTGTGGTTATAATAATTTTTATTATTATATTTCATAAGAACAGACATAGTACAGTTGATTAATAGTAATATTATCATCAGTTTCATAGTCACATCTTACATTTGGGGGCCTGGCCGTGTTTTTTGAACCTTGTACCCTTAATTAATATATTTTTAAGCTCTAAAATATATTAATTCAATTAATTTTTTTCTTTCAATTTGAAGTTAAAATATTTTTATTTTTGAAATTGTAAGGTTTGACTATGAAACAATAAGTAAAAATTACTAATTTATTACTTATTGTACTCTGAATGTCCTTATAAATTGAATCAATAAGATTAAAAATATAACAATAATAAATAATTATTATTATTATGGCGTAAAATAATTATATTATTAAATAAATATAATAATATAATTTATATTATGAAAATAGAATATAATAAATAAATATATTAATATAAAATAATTAATATATTAAAAAGCTCTTTATTATTGTTACCAACAAATAATAAAGGCGTAAAAAATTGTTTTTTATTAATAAAAAACAATTAATAACAATAATATTACTAATATTAAAGTTATGAATTAATATAAATACTATTTATATTAATTAAAGAGTTATTAAGAGAGTAATAATAGAGAAATTATTATAATAAGAGAAAATAACCTACTTTTAACACTTAATAAAATAATTTTGAAATATTTTACGCCAAAAAATATAAATACAACTTTTTCAAATTGTATTTACAATAAAAATAAAGAAAATTACAAATTATTCTGGATTTTTACGTGGAAATGAGTTTTAGAGAGATTTTTAACAAAAACAATTAAATAAATGATTTAATCACATCAAAATAGATGATTATAGCAAGGTGGTCTTTGGTCTTTAATAATATAATGCTTTTATATATAAAGAATAAAGAAAATTACCTTTTGATTTAATTGATTTAATGTTTTTGATGCATCTGAGGGGAAAATAGAGTAAAAAGAGCTCTATTTATAGTAAATACCTCCCTCCTAGAGTCCAACAGGCTTCTAGTAGACGTGTACTGATCATATCCACTGGAATTGATCAATATTTTAAGGTTTGGGGATGATTACATCATGATCAAACCATATTACATCATTATTACACCATTATTTAGAGTTATCACTATAACTCTAAGTTTGATGACATCAGAGGCTTGGCAGAACCCCAAATTTCGTGGATTTTATTAGTTTTAATCATAAACTAATAGTATTCACCAATTTTATCACTCTTATGACTGTTAAACTTAATTGAAGGTTACAGTAGGTGATCATAACTGCTCAATTTAAGCTCAAACTTTGATCTTCAATAACTTTTAAGATTTACACGCTAAAGCAATTCAGAGAGTGAATTCTGATAGCCTGGCATAACCTTATTATGCTGCCAAGAGCTTTTCATTACATCATCAAAACTCTAATTTTGATGAATTTTCTTGTAACTCATCTTTTCTGTCGAAATTCAATATTTTAAACTTCAAACCTTGATTTCAGGGGGTTATACCCTGAATTTAATAATAACAATTACATCATTCTTCACGAATGAACTAGTAGAATCCAACTGTATGCTTTTTTTAAGTTTGGAACACTTTCACAACAAAGTGGTCAACAGCTCTGTTGATTTTTATCAATATTTCATCATAGGTTTTAACCTTGTTTATAATTTGTAAGATAAAGTTCATATCTGTGTTTGTACAGTAATTACGTGGTAACTTTATTTTTGGTTCATCATTCTATCATGTATAGTTTAGAAGATATTAGCTATGATCCTTGAATATATGCGTTGACCAAAAAAGTGCATATATTCAGGATAATTCCTTAAGTATTGACTTTGGAAATTAGCTTATTAATTGTTTTATGTGTGTATTTTCGTGGGGAATCCACTGGTACAATTTATTTCACATGTTGCTTCATTGGTTTCTGAGATAAATAGGGTTTTATGGTTTTTATAAGGTATTATACCTTATAATTCATTAAATATTGACTTTACAGATATGCCATAAAAAGAGTATATGTGTATTTTTGCATGAGGAATCCAATGGTATAATCTATTTTACATGTTGATTCATTGGTTTTTAAGTTAAACCAATTTTTGTACCAATTTATGGTATTTTTTGTATATTTAAGTAATTATTTTTAATGTATAATTATTCTAAGTAATTTTAATATAATTATATTAAAGGTATAATTATTCTTAATCTTTTTTGTGACCTTATTGGGTATGTGGTCATATCTCAAAGGCTCACAGAAATTGTTTTAAAATCTTTTTCATTGAGGAATTCGGTTTAATTTTATATTGTTTTTACACGTGGCTTTTTCACATCCAAAAACTTATGAAATTATTCTTTGAGTTACTCTGAATTAATTTTCATTCAAAATCTTAAATTTTAATTTTTTTTCTTTAAAAAGAATAATTTTTTTAATATTAAAAAATATAAAACTTATAAAAAATCTTTAAAAATATTTTAAAAAGTATAAAAAATAATTTTTCTCTTTTATAATATTTTCTAGTGTCTTTAATCAAATACTGTGCAGCTGGCAACAGACTCAGTAAAAGATATATCACTAGTCCAGAATCTGAAGACAGTATTGAGGTGCAGATTGCTAAAAGAGGCACCTTATTCAACTCAGAAAAAGCTAAATTACCACCAAAAGGTGTGTATTTTATCTTATATTTTCACCTTTTATCTTTAAAATTGACGTGAAAATGGTGCATACCAGAAATGGAAGCAACTATTCAGTCCAGCCAGATGGATGTGGACAAGGAAGAGGCAAGACCAAATCCAGAAGTGCCAAGTCTTCCACAAGAAAGACACACTTGGAGGATGCCAGAGTTGCCCCCCATTCCCCAATGTCTGTACCAACAGATTTTGACATAAATTCTGAGCCTGAACTAATTTATGATAATATTTCCAGGGCTGAACCATTTTCAAGTGGAAGCAATAGAAATATATCAGAGCCAGTACAAAAATTGGTTCAGAGCAGCCAAAGAAGAGGAGTGGGAAATCTGCCCAAGCCTTTGGCAGGGGGCCATGAACTCCTACTTACACATCAAGAGCTTTCTGGGTCAGGAGAAGACCATAGAGCTCTTAGGAGGTTGGAGACCCCTGTCTTTCAAAGACAAGGTCAAAAAGATAAAGAATTGGTGTAGGAACCAGAGTCTTTTATCCATAGACCAGAAGAAAGAGTTGGAAATGACTCCAACTTTGGAGACAGAGGCACCAGTGGCATCTACCAGCTCCAAACCAGCTCCAGAAGCATCCAAGGACAAGCCCAAAGGACCTCAAAAGAAACAGAGAGGTCCCAAGAACCATCAAGGCAAGGGCAAAGGCAAAGCCAATTGGCACAGACCTTACCCCCAAGGGTACAGGATCCCCAAATTGGAGCCTTCAGCAGTGGACAGTGTCTTCAATATGGCCAGACCTCTTATGGAATTCACAGCCAAGGAGCAGGAAAGGATGAACAGGACTTTTCCACGCGAATAACTGATGTACATAGAAGTATTAATGTAGAAATTGGCAAACTTGAGTCAAAGTTAAAGCAAATTACATTAGACATCAATGGTTTAAAGACAAATGACAAAAAACATTTTGAATGGCATCAATTGACAACTGTCACCCTTGAGTCAATTAGCAATGCTTGTGAAAGAATTGAGAACCAATGTCAAACTCAGAATAATGACACAGAGGATCCTTCCATTTTTAAAGTAAATGATAGACTTAAAACTCTTGAAGACCATGTCTTACAAATAGTTAAGAACACCAATCAATTTGCTATACATTTAGCAAAAAGTGACAGTGAGAGGCAGAAATTAAAGAATGAAATAATTGCAAGTGTGGAGCAAATTCATAAGAATCATGAACCACATATGCCAAGACATTCTACACCTTTGACTGAAGAAAAACTTTCTGTTAAGGAGAGTTTGACTCCATTCTTAGGAGAAAATGTTATTTCTGCAAAGGATATTCCAAAATTAGAAGAATGGCCAACATTCTCTGGTGAAGGAGAATAAAACCATATTGAATTCATCAGGACTATTGATATGTTGCAAGAAGACTTTAATATACCTGATGAAATCATAGTAGGGAAATTACATTGTTTGTTTACCAAGACTGCAAAGAAATGGTATTACAAGATGAGAACAGATCATGGAAGACATGACTGGTCTTGGTGGAAATCTGAAGTGATTACCAAATGGGCCAATAATTCTTGGAGGTTTAAAATGGAGAATTCTTTTGAAAGTGCCATTTTTAACTCAGAAAAAGACAAACCACTTACTTGGTTCTTAAAACAAAAAGACAGATTATCTGCTTTACACCCAGATATGTCTGACACTATGATTAATATGAAAATATTAAGAAAGTGTGGAGGAGAACTGGAACATGCTATCAAAAGCAGATGTGTGGAACCCTGTTCAACAGAGGACTACATTAATGCTATGGAAGATATCATTACCAGAACAAGAATTGGTAAGACTTGGATTAGAAACCCAATACAGTCCAAAATAGTCTCAAAGATTCCTAGAGAGGAAAGAAGACCAGAAATACCTGTCTTGAAGTGTCATAAATGTGGAAGTACTTCACATTTAGCCAACACTTGCCCTAAGAAGACAAAGATCAATGAAGTTCAAATCATTGAAGAAATTCAGTGTACTGAAGAGAAAGAAGAGTCTGATCAAGATTCTGCAGTCTCTGAAGATACACCAGTGGAGGACTATCCCATTGAAAACATTTCAGCTTTCTTTGAGGTCACAGAAGTCCATACCCACTTGCCACAGTACAGTGAGGATTGCTGCAACCTGATCAATATCCAAGATGCCAGAATGTGTAAAACAAAACCTGCTAGAGGAAAGGGTTATACTGCTGGAGCATCCTGTATCACATCAGTTCTGATGAGTGATATTGAAGCCAAAGTAAATTTGGATACAGGGGCATGTTGCACTTGTGTTGGCAAAGATTATCTCCAAATTATACTTCCTGAATGGAAAAACCATCTATTACCAATAGAAGGTGTACAATTCAGTAGTGCCAGTAACAATATGTACCCCTTGGGCATATTGGACACTAATATTGTATTCCCACATCCAGCAGGAAGTGTAAGAATGAAAACTGAGATTGTAGTAATGGATAATTGCACATCTCAGCACATCATTCTTGGAAATGATTACTTGAATATTTATGGTATTGATATAAATAACCATAAAGACATATATTTCACAATTGGAGATAACAAAAGGCAGAAATTTGCTTTCTCCAATATGCCAAAACAGATATCTGTAGTATCTTCTGTCAAAGATACTTACAAAGATGAATTTGTGTCTAAACAACTTGTTGAAGCACAAATTAATCCATCATTGTCACCAAAGATGAGGAATGAACTTATTGATGTATTATATACATACAATAATGCATTTGCATCTGATAATGAACCATTAGGTGCTATAAGAGGACAAGAAATTGATATTACTCTTAATATTGATAGACCATATCCTCCAGTACTTAGAAGACCAGCTTATCCAGCCAGTCCCAGAGCTAGAGAATCCTTGGAAAAACATATCCAAGAGTTGATCCAACTTGGTGTGCTAAGGAAAGTAGGCCATAATGAGGAAGTTGAAGTGACAACACCTTTTATTATTTCATGGCATAATGATAAGTCAAGAATGGTTGGAGATTTTAGAGCTTTGAATACCTACACAGTTCCGGATAGGTATCCAATCCCTAGAATCCAAGAAACCTTGACTCAATTGTCTAAAGCCAAGTATATAACATCAATGGATGCATTAAGAGGCTTCCATCAAAATGTTTTGACGCCTAAAGCTAGGATATTACTTAGAATTATCACTCACTGTGGTATTTATGAGTATCTCAGAATGCCATTTGGCATTAAAAATGCTCCATCTCATTATCAAAGAATGATGAATACCATCTTCCCCACAGAATTGTCTGAAGGATGGCTTATCATTTATATTGATGATATTATTATATGTTCTGACTCATGGTCTTTGCACCTTGAAAGACTTGCAAGAGTACTTCATAAAGTTGCAGAAGTGAACATGAAAATTTCACTTAAGAAATGCAATTTTGGTTTTGAAGAACCCAAAGCATTAGGACATGTTGTTTCTGGTTTGAGCTTGGGTATTGACAAGAATAAAGTGGAAGCAGTGTTACTTAAGCCAATACCCCAGATTAAAAAAGAAATGATGTCTTTTCTTGGATTTGCTAGTTACCATAGGCAACACTTGAAAGATTTTGCAATTCTAGCCAAGTCACTCTATAGAATCTGTGATCAACAGACTGTATTTGAGATGACACAGGAAAGAATTAAAGCTTATGAGAAGATAAAGAAAGCCCTTACAGAAGCACCTTTACTCCTCATGCCTGACTGGAATATTCCTTTTAAATTGTACATTGATGCATGTGGAGATGGATTAGGGGCAGCCCTACATCAAGTCCAAATTATTGATGACAAACCTACAGAAGGACCAGTATGTTATATCTCAAGACAAATCAAACCAACAGAAGCCAGATATGGTGCAAGCCAAATGGAGTGCCTATGTTTGGTATGGGCACTTGAGAAATTACACTATTACCTTGATGGCAGTGTTTTTGAAGTGATAACTGACTGTAATGCTGTAAAATCACTTCTTAACATGAAAACTCCCAACAGACATATGTTGAGATGGCAAATAGCCATTCAAGAATATAGAGGAAACATGACTATAGTTCATAAAGCAGGAAACATTCACAAAAATGCTTATGGACTTAGTAGATGGGCTTTAGCCAACACTCCTGATTACCCAGATTATGTACCTTTGGAAGCTGAACCACAGATTCCAATTGAAGGAATTAAAATAACTGATATTGGGACTGAATTCTTTGAAGAGGTCAGAGAGTCTTATAAACAAGACAAGAATTGCCATATCTTGACTTCTTTATTGGATAAAGACTGCAAAGACACATCTTTGGTTA
The DNA here is from genome assembly GCA_023105745.1 of Austropuccinia psidii. Lineage (NCBI taxonomy): Eukaryota > Fungi > Basidiomycota > Pucciniomycetes > Pucciniales > Sphaerophragmiaceae > Austropuccinia > Austropuccinia psidii. The sequence continues at coordinate 39,664,901 of JALGQZ010000013.1, forward strand.
ATGCACTAGATGAAGTTTGGAAAAATTCCTATTCTGAAGGAAGATTTCACTTGTTTGATGGGATTATTTACCATAGAACAAAACATTCTTGTGTGATGACACTGTGTAGTAGATTGCTTATCAATACCATTCTTCATGAATGCCATGATAGCATTTACTCTGGACACCTATCAGAAGACAGAACACTTGAAAAAGTGAAGAACTGTGCATGGTGGCCATCTTGGAGAAAAGAAACCATTGAGGATTGCCATACCTGTGATAGATGCCAAAAAGCAAACAGGAGTACAGGCAAGAAATTTGGATTGATGATCCATATTCAAGAACCAAAATCCCCTTGGGAAGTTGTTCACATGGATTGGGTCACAGCACTTCCTCCAAGTGGTGACAAAAGTTATAATGCTTGCTTAGTCATTGTAGACAGATATAGCAAAACTCCCATATTCTTACCATGTCATAAAGATGACACTGCTATGGATACAGCTCTTCTTTTATGGAGTAGAGTTATTTCTAATACAGGATTATTTAAGAATATCATAAGTGACAGAGATCCCAAATTCACATCTGCACTTTGGACCAATCTTCATAGATTGTTTGGGACTAAGTTATCATTCTCTACGGCATATCACCCTCAAACAGATGGGCTAGCAGAGAGGATGATTCAAACTTTAGAAGACATGATCAGGAGATTCTGTGCTTATGGATTAGAATTCAAAGACTCAGATGGCTTTACCCATGACTGGTGCACTCTGATACCTGCATTAGAATTGGCATACAAGACATCAGTCCATTCTTCCACAGGACAAACTCCTGCTATGTTAGAGAAAGGATGGAATCCAAGACTCCCAGCAGACACACTGAGGAAAGACTTGATTGAAATTCATCCTACAGCTTCCAGCTTCAAGATAATGCTTGATAAAGTAAAACATCATGCAAAACAAAGTATGGATGATGCTTTTGATTATGCAAAACAGAAGTGGGACAAGAGTCATAAAGTACCAGACTTCAAAGTAGGGGACTTAGTTTTAGTTTCAACCTTGAATTTTAATAATATCAAAGGCCCAAAGAAACTTAAAGATTCTTATGTAGGACCTTTTGTTATTGTTGCTTTACATGGAACCAATGCAATTCAAGTGGAATTGAGTGGTGAATTGGAAAATAAACACCCCACATTTCCAGTCAGCTTGATAAAGCCATATCAACCAGCTGATAAAGAATTGTTTCCTTTAAGAAACCCAACTCCTTCAACTGTACCACCTGTGGAACAGAATGAAGACAAAAAGATAAAGAAAGTCATTAAAGAAAGGAGACTTAGGGGTAAAAATCAAAGAGAATATCTTGTCAGATATAGAAATCCAGTACATGAAGATGAATGGATGGCAGAACCAGAAATACCTGACTCAGATAAACTCTTGAGAAGATTTAGACATGAAAGAAGGCCACAAGCCTGAATATGTCTATAAATGTGCTTTAAATTACTTGATCTGAGTAATGTGAAGAGGTTGGACAGTGGAAATTAACCCCCTTTGGGGCCTTATTCTTTTATCACTAATAAAATTGTAGTACAATTTTATTTTTTGGTGGGAGGGAATGTGAGCCTTGAGGTATATTTTACATACCCAAATAGGCCACAATTATCTTAAAAAGAAATTTTGAATTATGCACAACTCATAAGTCATGCATATATCCAAAATTCATCATTTTCAATTTCAGAAAAGATTAATAACTTTTTATTGAGTAAGTAAATCCATGGATTTAAGACCAGATTTGGATTCTACACAAAAATTCACCTAGGGTAGCTCCATAGAGTGAATAAGCTCAATTTAAGTATTTGAGGTGGTAAAATGGAAAATACTTCAATACCACATCATTAATACCACATAAAAGATCTGTGAAAATTTTTGTTTTTCTTGATTTTTAGCCAAAATAATGGGAAAGTGAGAAATCCCATGTTACATATACACTAAGAATAGTGTTATGCATGTTTTGAGCACTTAATATCATGGTATTCTTACATGGACTTTTGGTACACCCATAGTGGATATCTCACTTTAAGCTTAAATTACTATTTTGACGTAAAAAATAGGCAAGGGGGACAAAAGACATCAAAGAGAGCCAGGGTACCCAACTTCTGAGGCCTCAGAGGCGTGGATAGCTCCAGAGCATGGATCCATGGCTCATCTTGGCCCAATTGGTAAACCAAAACTCTTTGGGAACTTGGTTACCAAGTTACAACTACTGTAAAACACCAGAAAATAGCAAATAACCTGCTATTTTGACGTGCCAAGGAGGTAATGAGCTACTTACACTCCTGTAACCATGTCAATTACTAATGACTTTCCATGGATAAACCCCAAAATAGTAATTAAAACCCTTTTGGGACCCATATTCATTGATTTACCTCATAGCAACCAGCAAAACACTGCTATTTGCAATTCTACATAGAAATGAGGTAAAAACTTCAAAAATTCATTAAAAATACAATTCTTAATGAATCCTTCTGAATCTTTCAGGACTAAAGGAGAACTGTATTATCTATGGTACAACCAAAAAGAATTACAGATTTACTAGTAAAATTAAACGTTTTACTTGCAGTCCATTTTTGGTTATTCTACGTGAAACACTGAATCTTCAAAAATTCACAGTAATTACAACCTGTGATGAAATTGGCAATAACATTGATAACTTTGAGAAATCAATGATTATTTTAGAATAAAAGAAGATTTATAAGTGTTACTCCTTTTATTCTTAACCATATTGGGGTTGGTAGTCACGTAAAAGCATCAATTAAGTAATTATGATAATCTTACGTGACAACTGATGATGCAATCAATAATCCAAAAAGGTTTATTGTTTTCTCACTCACTGGTCTTTCAGTTTGCTCCATGGCACGCCTCTGTGAGATGTTGTTGACTTAAAAGAGGCCTCCTCTTGCTGTTTCTTCCAAGAATCATCTTATCAATTTATTAAATCTTTATTACCAACAAGTAAGTATTAGTTACAGCTATTCTTAAGTGTTTTAAATCTTTCAGAATCAATCAGAGAGACGTGAAATCATAGAATCCAACTATATATTGTTGTAATACTGTTATAAATCCTTTTGATCCCTTAAATCCACAATTCCACGTCAAATTTCTCTACTTTTATCTATCAATAAGTTCTTTGGAGTATTAGTGAGTCATTTATCTTTGATTCTTAAAGTTTTTCTCTAGTAATAGTTTTCTTCAAGAATTATCTTTATAATTATTCTTGTAAAAGATAATTATATATTAAAATAATTTTTTTATTATTTTAATAAAAGAAGTTTTTATTATTAAATTCTTCTTGTAATTGATTCTTGTAGACAATTACTGCTCACTGTTATAATCACTAGTAGTGTATAACACGTGAAAGAAATAATTTTATAATTATTTAATTGTGGTTATAATAATTTTTATTATTATATTTCATAAGAACAGACATAGTACAGTTGATTAATAGTAATATTATCATCAGTTTCATAGTCACATCTTACATTCACACTCCAATTCAATGGAGACCTCAAACCAGAGGACTGGAAAGACATGGATCAAGTTCTTCAGCTCCACCAACTCCTCAAGGACTAATTCCAATGGAGCATAGACAACAAGAGGTTCAACCTGGCATCTCAATGGGCAGAACTTGGAGCAGGTTGACAGAAAATCTGTCTCAGAGAGATAGACTTCAAAGACCTGATGGTAATCACCAATTGTTGGAATCCTACCAGGCAGTTCAGGCTCCTGGAGGCAAGGGCACAGAGGATAAGGGAGAATCAAGCCACTATCCAAGCTATAGAAGAACAGCTAACCTAGACAGGGCCTACTCATATTCCTTCAGGCTCACAAGGAGCAGGCCAAATCAGCTCTCCTGTGGCTTCACACCATTCAGAAACAAGCAGATCAGTGGCCAAGAGTCACCATTCTTCACAATTACAGGAAGTTTCCAGGAGAAGACAAGGAAACAAGGGCAAGAACAAAACCTCCTTCAGCCAGAGGAGGAAAGAGTCAGACCCTATGATTCAGAAGCTCTGGGATTGGGTAAAAGAAGTGCACAAGAACCAGAAGTAGTTGTAAACCACTCTAGAATCAGTAGTCCTAGTAATAGAAACATTACCCCCACTCAGACTGAACATAACATTGTCACATCTGAGAGTAACATCAACAGTGATACACTGTGGTTACAAATGTCCCAATTTGCTGAACAATCTGCAAAGCAGTTTGCAGAACTTGAATCCAGCCATGAGAGGATGAAAAAACTACAAGCCTCCATGGAAAAAATAGTTAAAAATCTTTGAGAAGGACAAGCTCAATTGAGCAAAACCTCTGAAGAAACTAACAAGAGACTGAATCTAGTCTTTGAAGAACAACACCACAGCAAAAGGGACAGGGATTGTCTGGACCAAGACATAAACACATTGTTTAATGTCTACCATAACTTGAAGCCCCAAACACAAGGTCAGGTTATGGAGAATCCATATCAACCAGATGACATCAGACCAGATGCCATATTGATGAATAAGACAAGATCTCCATCACAATACCAGGATGGAGATGGAATGTTTTATTCAGAGAAGGAAGCCTTGAAACAGCTTCCTGAAGCCTCAAGCTGGCCAAATTCTCTGGATCAGGAGAATATGATCATATGGAGCTCATAGATTATATTGATGGACTCTTCATTGATGTACCAAGCATACCAGACTACTGGATTACTGCTAGATTGAATACTGAATTTAAAGGTCATGCTAGTATATGGGACACAGAAATGAAAGAAATCCATAGCAGAAGAAACTGGCCATGGTGGAAGAGTCAAATCATCCAAAAGTACAGTAATGGAACTTGGATATGGCAGAAGACCATGTCATTTGAGAATGAAAAATACTCAGTGGACAAAGATCCATATTAGTGGTGTCTTAGACAGTCTAAAAGACTTAAAGCCATTGATCCTCAGATGAACATCCAAATGAGGAATCACAAGCTTCTGACACAACTGCCAGGAGAACTAGAGAATGCAGTAAAATGAAGATGCAACCAAAATTGCACTCTAGATGACATTGCCAACACCTTACAATACATAAGGAAAAGGACTAATATAGGGAAATTCACCCCATATAAGAGCAGTGGTTTCAAATAGAAACAACCTTTCAGGGTGGAGTTTAAAGACAAACCCAAAGAAAGAGTGGCAGAAGCGGCAAAGAAGAGAAATTCTTGTCACAATTGTGGTTCAACAGACCACTATGCCAACAACTGTCCAAAGGCAAAGAAAAAAGTCTATGCCATTGATAAAGTCCCAGAGGAGGAATCCCCAACAGAGGATTCTGAATCAGATTCTATGGGTGATGCCATCAGAGAACAATCTGATGATGAACAGGACCCAAGAGAAGAATTTCTAGTGGAGTACCAAGGGGAAACCTCACTGGAAACTCAGGACATACAGTTGGAAGCAGGCATGCCACAAGATACTGCCAACAAAAACTTGTGCAAACATACACAAGATGCCCAAACATTCCTGGTTGCAGCAACCAAAGGAATGGCATATATATATGGAACAGCCACAAAGATGACTGTCTGTATTGACAATGCTCAGCACCCACTGATCATTGATAGTGGAGCACACTGCTCCATAGTGCCCAGAAATTATCTGGATAACCACTTCCCAAATTGGGAAAAACAGCTCTTGCCCGCTAAGGCAAAGAACTTTAAAAGTGCATCAGGGAAGATGACTTCCATTGGGACAATTATCAAAGAGATTATTATACCCCACAGGAAGGGAAATATCAGACTCAACCCAGAGTCTGTAGTGCTTGATGATGCCCAAATCCAAGGGTTTTTACTGGGAACAGATTACCAGAGGATGTATGGCATAGACATTTACAACAGTAAAAATAGGCACATCACCATTGGTACTAACAAGGAAAAGAAATTTTCACTTGATATATACCAGATATCTTCTCAGGACCCACTAGAAGAACTTCTGAATGAATTCAGAGAGGGACAGTTTAGCAATACCCTCACCAGTAAACAGAAACTAAGTTTACTGAAGATGCTGAGAAAGAACAGACCAGCATTTGCCATTGGTGAAGAACCATTAGGCAAGATCAAAGGCCATGATATAGAACTATATCTGGATGTGGAAAGACCTTATCCACCCATGCTTAGGAGACCTCCTTATCCAGCAAGCCTGGAGACCAGGAAAGAAATTGAGAAACATATCAATGAACTCCTGGACATGGATGTCATCAGGAAGATTGGACATAATGAAATAGTGGAAATCACCACCCCTTTCCTAATCACCTTGCATGATGGAAATTCTAGACTGTGTGGAGATTTCAGAGCTCTGAATAACTACACAAAAGCAGATAGGTACCCTATACCCAGGATACCTCATGCCTTGGATAAACTGGCAAAAGCCAAATACATAACCAAAATGGATTGTATGAAAGGCTTCCACCAAAATGGAGTTAAACCAAACTCCATTAAATTACTCAGAATAATATGCCATATGAGCATATATGAGTATACCAGGATGCCATTTGGCATCAAAAATGCACCAGCCCATTTCCAAAGGATGATGGACACAATATTTCAACAAGAAATACTGGAAGGCTGGATGGTGTTATATATTGATGATATCATTATATACTCAGAGACATGGGAAGACCATGTGCAATACATAGACAGAGTACTAAGTAAATGCACACCCATAAATCTGAAAATTTCACTTAAAAAGTGCAATTTTGGCCAACAAGAGTTACTGGCTCTAGGACATAAAGTCTCAGGTCTTAGTCTGGCAATTGACCAGAATAGAGTAGCAGCAGTACTGCAAAATCCAGTACCAAAGAGCATCAAAGAGATGCAATATTTCCTTGGGTCTGCTAGCTACTCACCAGGGCGAATCTCGTGTCAATCGTCGGCGATTGACTTCACGTCAAGCAAACGTCAAGCAGGATAAAAGTCGAGCTCACGTCAAGCAAAAATCAAGCGAACGTCGAGCACACGTCCTACTCTTGTCTTACACCAAATCCTGTGACATCCACCAATATTGGTTCCACTGTGCCTTCAACTCAGATTCCTCACCACCTGATCATCCCGCAACCGTCCAATGGTTGGTAAAAATTACCCAAGACCCGCCTGTTTGCAAACACACACATCAAAGAGGTCCTTCAGCCAGTCTTGATGTAGGCGGGGGGTTTGACTTCACCAGGTCATCCATAAAAGGACTCCGCCTGAGCGGGATTGTCATTTTGCAGGTGACACTGGTAGGGCCCGCCGCACAATACCGCGTGTGCATGTGCGGGTGCGCAAGGGTCGCTTCCCCTTCCTACATGATGATGGCGCCGTTAGCAATTTTGGCGGGGGGTTTGACTTCACCAGGTCGTCCATGAAAGGACTCCGCCTGAGCGGGATTGTCGTTTTGCAGGTGACACTGGTAGAGCCCGCCGCACAATACCGCGTGTGCGGGTGCGGGTGCGCAAGGGTCGCTTCCCCTTCCTACATGATGATGGCGCCGTTAGCAATTTTGGCGGGGGGTTTGACTTCACCAGGTCGTCCATGAAAGGACTCCGCCTGAGCGGGATTGTTGTTTTGCAGGTGACACTGGTAGAGCCCGCCGCACAATACCGCGTGTGTGGGTGCGGTTGCGCTTGCGTGTGCATTGGCGTGTGCGGGTGCGCTTGCGTGTGCATTGGCGTGTGTGCAAGGGCCGCTTCCCCTTCCAACATGATGATGGCGCAGTTAGAAATTTTGGATGCTGTGAAAGGTGAGTGTGTGGGTCATTTGATCATTGAACTTGGCTTATTCACACTGTACCCAATGTCAAAATAGTAAGTTCTTTGTGGCAATGTGAAATAATGGGCTTTGCTTGTCACAATGGCATGTCTCTGTCAATAAATTTTGAGGCAGTTATTTCACTAGCAAAATTGCTAATGAATCTGAGATATTTGCATTTCTGTAGACTAAATTTCATGAAATAACAGCTTTATCATTACAAGCAGTCCACATGACAGAACTTTGTTATCATACAATCCACAGTTACCTTCTATTTCTTCTTCAGATATAATCAAGTGTCCATCATCAAAACCAACAGCTTTATAAATATTCAGATGCGGCCAATCTGGTAAGAAATTCACATCAATCTTCAAAGTTTTTAAAATCAGAAAGTTATTGTTCAGTATGCTAGATGGCTCAGAGACTTTAAAAATGCTATTAATAATACCAAATTGTCGTGAGTTGCCCCTCAGAAAAGATATCACACTGTTGCTGACATTTTTGGATTCAGTTGAAAATATATTGTTCCCAATATTAATGTTTGAGACTGGAAAATACCAAGGTGAGACAATCCTTGAAGTGAGATGACTTGTGGATTGCACGGTAGTGTCTAAGCTGATCCAATCAACTATTTCCCTTGTTGCATGAAAATTCTGTAAGTACTCAACCAGGCAATCATAATTTTCTTGGTCATGGCGGGATGGTTTGTTATATTTATGGTCATTGAACAGGGCAGGTGGCTGTGATTCGAAAAGCTGTTTTATTTCACATGGCACGGAGGGGGATTTCAGGAGAACGGAAAGGTTGGAACATCGACAGATATGTTGAAGTAAGGTTTTATCTATATCATCTATTTAGAGTTGCAAGAAGTTAATCTTATTCAGTTCAGGTGTTTAATCAATGTGAATATATTGATCTTATTAATTGACGTACATATTTTGTTATTTGTTGGCATTTTTGCAAATACTCCAATCAAGCGCTCATAACCCCATGTGGCTGAGGCTTGTGCTGGGCCCCAACATTGGAAGAGTTCGGGAATATGGTCAGCAAAATGATGATTTGGTTTACTTTTCTGTTTTGGGAACAGGAGTTGATTGGAAAGGCGGAATTTTTTCCAATGTTCAGCAAATGCAGTCGCATCTCCTATTGAAACAGTCCAACTTGTGGCAATGTTGATAGCACTAATCAAATGGAATGTATTCTTGGTTAGTTCATTTCCAAGTTCTTCTGACTGACCCATTTGCCTTTGAATGTTGGCGGATTGGGGTACATCTAATGACATCTGTTGACTGAGCATTAAAAATGGAATATAGACCTTATATAAGAGAGCCCATTCAGCGGCTTTTAAGCTACCATGAGAGGGGGAACCCATGTTGCAAGGTACTCTTGTCCATGATGAGGGAATTATTGTCTCAGATATGATTTGTCGGAGATGCTCCAGAGCCTCACCCTTGATCTGGTGATCACTCAGTGCAGTGATATCCAATTCAGAGGGGATTTCAGAAGTGGGGATGTAATCGGCATCAAATGAAGGAATCTCCGCAGAACCACTAGATGGATGTTCTGTGTTAGGGGTGGGCATTGGGAAGTAGTTTTTTCGGGTGGAAGTAGTGGGGAGTGGCTCATTTATTATTTTTGCTGCGTCTCTTCTCAGGGAGCAGGCCTCTCTCAATGTGATTTTATCAAGAGAGCTGTTGGAGGTCATGGAATCTGAGTCTGAACTGTTGGTGTCATTGGATTTCCTGCGGGACCTGAGGTAAATTTTTGATTTGGACTCTGGAATGCACAATTTGAAAGTTGCATGATCCTTCAAAATTCCAAGTATTAAATTATGCATTATGTCAAGATTAACCATTCTGGTGGCATCCCAATACGGAAGGTCTTCTAAAATTGAATATCGCACTCCATACTCAGAGAAAATTGCTTGTCTTTGTTGCGGGGTTGCCCGAAGCCATTTGGCAATGGTTGATTTATGATTTTGATATGAGCGTGTGTAGTGAAATTGAGGACCAATTTCATCAATTTGAGCTTTGTGAATGGTGCAAAAATTACAAAAGTGGTTGCCTGAATGGGAAATAAATCCAGTAAGCTTGCGCATGGCAACCACATCCGCAATGGCTGTGAGGATGGCAACACGGATAAAGGATCCTGATGGACCTGTTGAGGTGGGTGAAAAATGGTAACCTTGCCATAGCTCTTTGAGCTCCTTGATGAGTGGCATTAATAAATAATTCAATTGAAGGGAAGTTGGCTCCTTCGGACCAGGGATTATTCCTGCAACATAGACATTCTCTGGCTTCAATCTTTCACTTGGGGGGAGATTAAGACAAATAAGCATGATAGGTCCAATGCTGGCCAACCGGGTGGACTTTCCATGTGCATTAAACCAGTCCACATAGATGGAGAAGGCCAATGCACCAGGAATGGACATGAATGGGGGGTCATGGATATTTCTAGTGCCAGTGAAGCGTCTCCAGACCAATCCATCCCAGACGTCACATTTTGGGGAATCTTCGGGAGTTTGGGATTGTTGATGTTGATGCAGAATTTCCATAATTCCAGCCCGCTGGAGAAATCTGGCAAGCCAATTTTTGAATGGTTGATAAATGAAATGTTTTGTTGGTATAAATTTTTGCTTCATGTTGGTGGTGTTTTGGGTGTGGGCTTCAAATGAATAGATGAATTTGCCTAATGATTGTGTGCAAGGGGGATCATGATCATTTGGGTCATTATGGCGTTGACAGTGGGGTTGGTCAGTTGTGACTGATTCAGTAAGGCCATTAAGAGAGAAACATTGAGGACAACATATATAGTTTTGAATCACTGGCTCCAATTGGAGATGTTCAAATATGGTACTCAGATCTTGAGGTATATGGAATGCAGGAATGGGGGGACCACCGGAGCTGGAGATGCTGGACTTGATCAGCAGGTTTAGGGAGGGGTGGGGAATGCGTGAAGCCCTGCGGGGTATATTATACCTTAATGATAGAATGGCAGATATTATCATTCCAAGGTCTTGTGGAGGAAGGGTTTGACTGCTGCTGTATGGTTTCTGTGCAATTGAATTGAGCCCCGGTGCTGTGGAGAAGATGCTTTGGGCCCATGGTGGTGAATAATCAGCTGGGAATGTTTGATCCAATAGAAGTTGTGGGCACTCAGATCCTGATGCAGAAGTAGGGATGTTTGGAAGAGATTTGGGTGCAATGGTTGATTTGAGCTTTTTAATGTGCTGTTTATATTGGAAAGGTGTGAAGGCAACTCCAGGCCTATCACCCTCAGGGGAAGAGTGTGTTTGAGTTGAGCAGTGTTGACACATGCATATACGCATTGAGGAATAGCGGCGGGTTGTCATTGTTGCAGGAATTGGGAGTATGGTTGGTTTGTGTATAAATATCTATGGCTGATGTGAAAGTGTTTAGGAGTGTTATTAATTGGCAAAAAAATTGAGTGAGTATTTATGAAGGGGGAGATGATTTGAGCCATCTGAGAATTTTATCCCATTTGTAATGGTGCGTGAGCTGCAGCTGATGGAGTGTAACATGTCTCATCTGGATGGCGGAATTGATTAGGAGTTTAATTGGGTAAAATGCCATGCTGCTCAATGCTCATACATATACTATTTTATTTACACATGGCGATACTGCGGTTTTGACCCTTGAGGGGTGTTCCAATAGGGATGTGTCAACATTGATTTGAGGGGATTGACATTCAAACCATGTACGCTGGCACGCCATCGTACATGGCTTAAACCTTATTACAGACATAACGATATAACTCTATTACATAAAAGGTTGGAGTGTACCTAAAGTCTTGGTATTTGGTTTGAGTGCAGCAGGCTTTTAATCGGTTGGAGTGTGATTTGGATTGTTTTTCCTTTCTTGTAAAGGTGATGTCTCTTTTGTGGGTAAATCCTTCATGAATATACCCCTTTACAGATGTACAATGCTGTGGAATTTCAATGCATATATTGGCAGTTTGGATAATTCACAAAATGTGACAATGGGGAGGCAGAAATGTTACCAAATATGTTTACTTATGGATGATGGGTCCCCTTTGAGATCAAGGAAATATTACATTATATGGTGGTAGGCCGTGCCGGGTGGTTTCCGATAAAAGCGGAGGAGCTCAAGAGGAGGCAGGGAGGATTCTCCTAAAAAGAGGCTTATTGGACTTTCACGCAACACTTAGTTCCAACTATTCATAGAATTTCTCTATTCTAAATTTGAAAAGATTTCATCTCATATCACTCTATTTTATCATAATACTGAGGTGTTTTATCTAGTTAAAAATATTACTGTACTTTTTTGGCCCTTATGTCATCTTTCAAGTCACATAAATCCCGTTCAGGTTCTGTTCATGACTCAAATAGTGAATCTAGCATAGAATATGTTCAAACACAGTCACCATTGAGCCCCAACATTCCTCTCACAACCCCTATCGCATCCTCAATGAATGTATCAGGTCTTAACATTGATGTGGGCAATCCAAAGGCTCCAACTTCAAGCACTTGGTCGATCCCAAATATTTCCGTCACTCCAATTCCCCCGAATCCCACTAATACACAAATGCATATGTCTGAGGGTCCGGAAGGCACACCTCAAATGTCATCACACGCTAATCCCCAATCAAAATATCCACGTGAGTTCCTCCTTAATCCCGGTCGGAATCCAGTCGCATCCCAGGATCCCTTTGGCCAAAGTAAACAGCCAACCCTCAATATTCCATCAGGATCTCAGGTTCATGTGGTTCATGAAAGGCACGTGGATGGGGGACGACGAAAAAGACCATTGGAGAATGTAACTTGGAGTGGTCTGTCGGAGGGAAATCCAGGATTGACGCTTCATCAAAGTAAGTCATTTTAATTTCGGTGTATAACCTTTTTCACAATTTGATATGTTTGTTTCATGGGTTAGATATGGCGCCTAAAGGCAAGTCAGTCCGATCTCAGGAGCCAATTGAAGATTGTGAGTATGACCAGTCTTCATTAATTTTTTTATGTGTTAACTGATGATGTGCATGGCAGGTGATGAACTTTATGCATCTTCACCTCTGGTCCATAAAGAGAAAGTCACTGGACGTCATCATCCATATTCCTCCAAACCAAGAACAGCTCATGCCAGTTCATCAAGAGAAAAAATGGTGGATGATGAGGATGAGAACATGTCTCCGACTCAAATGGAAACAAATGATGAACCAAGGAGTGACAATTTCACGGCGCATGATCATGGCACTCAGTCAAATAATGAGTTCACCCATCCTCAAATGCCCCTTGCCCAGAGTATGCTTGAACAATCCGAGGTCAGACAGCAAAGGAACCAGGCTCGTAAAGCTCACAATGTGGAGAAACGTGCAAGCCAGAAGGAGCAACAAAAATGGCTGAAAGCAGAACTTCCAGAGAATGTCCATGGAATGAGATCAGCAGTACACGCACATTGCCTGTTCCTACTCAAAGTTAGGGATAAGGATTTTTCCTCACTACCAGCACCACCAAGCACAGAAGAGCGTGAGATTGCAATTCAAGTGGCTGGTCATCTCGGATATGTCCCCGAGGATGTTTTCAATGAGCCATCAACACAGGTTCAGTCTCAGGGTTTCCAAAGCTACTGCGAAAATGAGCTCCACAAGCTAGGACTAAAGCGATTCACTTGGGACTGGGAGAGCTCATGGCAACATCCGTTCAATGAGCTGATGTCTATGGTGTTTTACCGTACATTCCGTCTTGCACTGGTCAGCACCGAGTATCATCATTACTGTTGGAACAAGGATCATAATAACTATGGGGTCGTAGCGGCTTTAATGGAGCAATATTTCACTTATTTGAAAAGAGAATGGAAGTCTATTCAAAAGGATGCCGAGTATTTGGTTAAAAAGAAGGAGAATCAAAAGCTCACAAAGATTCGTCAAAGGGTTAGTTAATGTCTCTCTTCTTCATTGTGAGCAAAGACTGATGATGATCTACTTCATTATGTGCAGACCTGTGAGCGCCGTCGTGAATGGTGTGATACGGCTAAATTTCCCATTCTAGCATCACAATTCAATGACCCTCGAGTATGTTCAGATACTGAGGAGGTACTGGAAAATGGCCGTCAAGTTTACCGCAAAGTGGGATTACGCTGGCGCTCCCAGTTATTTAATGAATTGGTATTAAAAATGGATCGAGACATAGAGTTTTGTAATCGCATTAAAAAAAAGGGTAAAAAAACTATTGATAGATTGCCAGAATTACGCTCGACAGATGATTGTGATATTCCGGAAGGCTTATCATTTCAGGTATTTGATCAAGATTGGCTCAAAGGCTGTAGTAAGATGCAGACTAGCACCCTCAAAATACTTGAAATGCCAGTTATTAGGCCGAATGGTGATGCTCTGCAATAACTTAGTAATATAAATGTATAGCACCATTACAAATTAACATTTTGTGAATTATTTGTGCAGGTGTAATACAATCTGAGTATTAATCCTTAAAGATGCAACTTGCTAAATATGTCAGAATATAGACAATATGAGTTGGACTGTATCACCGTCTCCCTTAGAAATAATACTCTATTGCTCATTTTCATTGAGAAAATATTGAAGGAGTTCGATCCAACTCATGGTGTTCATAATTGTGGACCTATGCCAGGGTAAACAAGAGTTATCAACTTGGTCAAACACAAATTATATAATATCAGTAAGGCTCACGCAGTCAATGATTTTTTCTTTTCTTGGACCTATTGGTGTTTGGAAAATGGCATTTCCATAAGGAAGGATTTTAGAATAGCAATACAATTAGGGTCAAAGATGATCTTGAAAGGTACCTTCCGCATGTTGACCTCAACTGAATGAGGAGTTATATAGTGGATGACCTTTACAGGTTGTTGTTGGCCAATACGATGGAGTCGATCAACAGCCTGAGCCTCAATGGCTGGGTTCCAATTGGGCTCCTGGAAATGTGGATGTCAGGGGCCGCAAATCAGGGCAGAATTTTGGGGGTCCCCTCACCATTAAATAGACCGTATTAGCACAAGTTATATTGAGGCCAGTTCCAGCTGCGGCAATGGATGCAATCAGTACTTCACATTCAGGATTATTGAAGAAAGTATCCAGTGCCTTCTCCTGTGCTTGTGCTGTAATTGTTCCATCAATTCGTGCTGAAAGGATAGAGTGATGAGCAAGGGCAATACCAATTCTACAATATAAAAAAGTCAGATGGATTCAATTGGTAATGGATGCATATTAGAATTAACGCACAAATCTAGATATTGGGTCCATTGGGAGTAAACCACCGATTTGGTTGGACCACACCTTGTTTGTTTGTTCTTCATTAAGCTTTGTAGGAGGTGGGCAATTTTACTACTCATCATGCATGTTTCGACATCCACAATAGTTTGTGTGATTGTTGGCGATTTATCCTGAGTGCTCCTGCCCTCGGGGTCTTCCAAATCCGCCTCCGCAATTGTGTTAAGCATGATGTGATGGTTACAACATATTCGCAGCTTATTAATATTTCTGAAAAATTCTCCTGGTGCTTTGCTTTTGGATGATAGGAATTCTTCATATAATATGGAATATTCTTGCTGCATGGTCGGGTTGAGTGGGAGCAGCTCATAATGATGGCTAATAGTGGGGAGGGATTCGAGATGTGTGGTTTTGGTGCGGCGCAAACTTAAATGCCGCAATGCCAAATGCAAGATATCATTGCAACCTTTGGAAAGACTACTCAGGATGAATGGTGACCAGTTATCTTGATCGGCGCTCTGGGGTTGAGTGATGAATGATATTATGCCCAAAAGGTCATAAATGGTGTTGTGAATAGGTGTGCCCGTTAAACATATTCGACGGGATGAAAGGAGGCTATTAATGGCACGGTGAGTGGCAGTGTATTGAGAGCGAATATAGCTATAAGATGGGGCAAGGGTTATTGGATATAAAAGGCAATTTGAATCATTTAAGCTCAGCCACTCACTGTGCTTCATCCAAAATTATACAATGCCAATTGATTTGAAAAATGAATGATGTAGAGGGATTGGTTTGCTTAAATTCTTGGGTGATAGTATTGTAAGAAGTGATGATGATATCATATTTTAAGATGTCGTCTTTGGATAATGAGTGACGAGTGGGACCATGGTAGATTTTGGATTGCAGCGCTCCAGCCTGAGCATGCTTGGATATTTCTGATTGCCAGTTGGTAATTAAGCGAGGGGGGCAGATGATCATGGTGGGCGTGGAGCGATGGGGGTTTGCAATCATCCGCAAGCAGGCCTCCAAGAGGGGTATTGGTCTAAAGGGATTCAAATGAGCTAACGACCTTGTTTGTAATGATGTGCCTGGCATTGAAAGTGGATCCTGGGGGTGAGGTGGCCCAAAGGTTACGGGCTGATTGGCCATTGGGGATTTCTCGATCCCAGAGAAACGCTAGTCCGGTCTTTTGATGAGGGAGGAGGGGGGTTTGAATAATGGCATGGGGCGGGGTCATCATGGGGAGGTCTGATCCACTGGGTAATTGTATCAGTTTTTGCTTGGAAATCAATGATGAAACAGCAGGATATGAAGCAGGCATCGAGTTTGAAGCGGGAAATGTCGGAGTAAAGAGTTGACATTGACAATGAGTAGTACAGTCATATTCTTTGGGCATTTTAAGCTTGAAATCTTGCGTTCGAAAGCTTTCCATTATGAATAGAATGTTTGGATACCATGTGAAGAACATCAATGCTAGATTGGGTTTCTGAGATGAGGAGGGATCATTGGCATCAGTCATAAATACTCCCTCAACAAATAATATTTGAGTAGGATTGGTTTGGCAATTTTCAATCCATGCCCCACCAGGACCACAGTGCATGAACGTTTTTGGTGCCCCAAGGAATGGTATCAACGTTTGGGAAAGGGTTCCCGGGAGAGAGCCAATAGCATGCTGGTGATTGGGGAGATATACGAATATGTTGTGTTGATTGTGCCGTAGGATAATCCAAGAACCTAAGTGGGAATTCTCAGGCTTTAAGGTTATATCACTATTTATTTGAATACAAATATTAATCATCCCAATGCAAAGTGGTTGTGAAGGGGTTGACATTATGGCTATGTTCAATTATTTGGGGACAGTTGAGAATTATATGATCGGGAAGGGTTAGCTAAAGGGAATGAAGAGGAATAAGCGCAGGTGGGGAACTTATATGAGTGGCAGCAACAGGCCAAAAGGGGGATGGCCTGTGGTTACGTGCATGGTCTTGATGGGGGTGGGCGTCTTGGGCTGACAATTTTCATATCCAATTTGGGGCATATATCAAGGCAAGGTGGCCAAAATGTGGGTGCACCGATATTTTGCTGGATCTGAAGCAAGGTACAAAACCTTTGGTGGAACAAGGTTGACATTAGCATATCCGAAATTGGGTGGGTTGGAGAAAGTTATTGTGGAGGGCATATTAGAGGCATGCAGTCATGTTCGCTGGTGTGACAGCGAACAATGAGCGTATCCTCCCCAGGTTAATTGTTGCACAGGGACCTACTGGGCAATGTTGGCAGTTTCAAAGGGCAATCTCACTGTAGGGATGTTTGTGTGTGGGCGGGTGAGATATGTTCGGTGGCATGCCACCGAACATGACTTTGGTTTTGCCTGAAGTTTTTTGCTGACTGATGCATACTGGGCTTTCAGGGGGGAATGTGTGGGATGATCAAAGGGGGCGCCAGCCGTGAGCCGTGATCCACATATACATTCACCCCTATGGCGTTTGAGGCGAGTACTAATCTACCGAGATTGGCATCCGGGTCTTTGCCTCACGCGCGTACAGAACTCCGGAGGAAAGAGGCCACACGCCCAAGGGATTTTTTGGCTGCAAGCCAGGTGCCACAACTTGGGCGGGGCGTGTGAGAACGTGAAGAAAATGACCCGCGGTGGGAGATACCCACGCAAACATGTCCAGCCTCAGCAATCATAGGCTGGGATTGTTATTCTAATGTGGATGAGGCTGAAGCAAATCCACACTGATTGGCCTCAGGCTTCCACGCGCAAGCGGGTGAGCGTCTGCAGTGACGCTGACAACCCGACCAAGAAAATAGGCAGCTGGAAGACTGGCAGTCAAATGTCTTCCAGGCGTGTGAAAGTTGCCTGCGTATGACCCATTGGGGGTGCGTATGAAAGCGTGTGGCTGCCCGCCAATGAACAAGCAGGGCCAGTCATTGTTGGCCCCGACAATGGCACCGGAGTGAATCCACTGTTTGTGTATTACCCAAATAATAAGTCATCCCATTATGACCCACTTTCATTAACTCGGATTACACCCGCGTCTATGCCATTGTTAGGCAGAGCTCTGCAAAAAGGTGCACCAAAGGTATGCAGTTGAGATATTTGACTCAATGGCTTGACGTGATTTTCATGTTACATTGCTGAACAGCTTTTGCTCTGCCCCGCAGCATACATTTACACAGGTGTACTGTGTACTACAGTGTGGGCTGTACAGATCAGGAAGGTGTTATACTACTTGAGCCTGCATGCACCTTCGGATCGTTTGCATATACGTAGCTCATGTGCCGCATGCTCAGCATTGCGTTTAACCCGATTTGCACACGCAAGCTGAGCATATCATGGTCAAAAGCACCGTGTGAAAGTGCTCAGTAAAGCCATGGAATGAACTATTTTTGCAATAGTTCATTGGAAGGCTCAGTTTGGAGCACTTCACCAAAGCGTGTGAAATGCTGCAGCTGGCTGAAATGTCACCCGATGCTGTGCCAAATGCTCAGATTGTGGGCATACAAAGACGACTGAGCAATGGCTCAGCATGGTGCATTTGACATTTTTATATCAATAGTTCAATCACTGTGCCATTAAAATGTTCAGCCACTGAGCATTTCAATTATGACCCAAAAGCAAACCTGAGCAATGGGTCGAGGCAAGCTCATGCTGTATTCACTTGTGTTACAGCCCCCCCCTTTGTTCACATACTATTACCAAGCCATACGGCTGGTAATATTGCCGCGGTCACTTGTGACCAAATGCACCGGGTGCATTTCTGCATGGGTCACTTGTGCATTCCACCCACAACGCCCATTCAACAAGGGCCTCACGACCACCCTCCCGGGTGATCGGGTGGCTATTTAAGGAAAGAAAGGGGATTTGACTCAGCTTGATAATTTAATAAATTGCAATACTCAGCGGTGCATTTGATATTGTTATATCAATCGTTCAATTACTGTGCAATTAAAATGTTCAGCCACTGAGCATTTCAATTATGACCCGAAAGCAAACCTGAGCAATGGGTCGAGGCAAGCTCACGCTGTATTCACTTGTCTTACAGCCCCCCCCTTTGTTCAAAGACTATCACCAGGCCATACGGCCGGTGATCTTGCCGCGGTCACTTGTGACCAAATGCACCGGGTGCATTTCTGCATGAGTCACTTGTGCATTGCACGTTGAATGCACATTCAACAAGGGCCTCACGACCACCCTCCTGGGTGATCGGGTGGCAATTTAAGGAAACAAAGGGGATTTGACTCAGCTTGACAATTCAATAAATTGCAATACTCAGCCAGACCCCCATTGTTCTTCTGCCTCACGCGAGCATTTCACTTCTCAGTTGCAGCATTCGCTGAGACTCAGCTTCAATTTTGCCCACACGCCTTGAAGCTGAGACTTTTGCGGGTGCTGAAACTGCTGAGATCGTCTCAGCTTCACCACGCTATAAAAGACCATCTTCACACGACACGCACTTCACTTTCTTTCTCACCCGCTCCACTTCGTTCAACCTCACCCGCGTTTGTCCTTGTGCGTATTCCCCCTCGTCTTCCTGCCTTTCCAGTCTTTTCTTTCGCACTCGACTAACCCACTCCCCTTCCTGCTCGCTTTTTGTTTATTCTTCTGATCCTCTCAGAAGCTCCCTTCTATCCACCTCGTGTGTTACCTCTTTTTTTAACTTTTGTCAACATTATGTACCGATATTAATATTTTTCTTTCTTCACGACTTCCTTCCAGACTTTTAAAAACTTCCGACTAGAGCGTTTTTAATTTGATTCCGTTTTAAATTTATATAATTCATTGTATGCCTTCATTTTCTTTCTTGATTGTTTACTTTGTATGCAGTTACTAACCTCGCTTGTTTTGTTTTTAGATGTCGTGCACTTTATGCACCAAGCGGGGTATCCCCTGCATTCGTTCCTCGACGACGAACGACGCTTGTGATGCTTGCCGACAAGCACACAAGAAATGTTCGTTCGTTGTCCACCCCTTCCGACCACGAGGCCAGAGGAGTTCTTGCCCAAGACACCCTCGCGAGGACTCCTTTGTGGTTGACGATGATGAAACCATTTCCGAGCGTGAATGGACGCCGGGCCCCTAAACAGGCCAACGGGAACGATTCCGGACAATTAGCCCTGTCCCCTCCCCCTCCTAGGCCACCATCCGATGGTCACTTCACTCCTTGACCGGAGCGAAGTGATTATCCGGCCGATGAAGGATGGCGATGGCGAGAGGACATTCGAGCTTGGGCTGATTGTCACCATGTCTTGTCACCGATGGGATTCAAACGCCAAAGTAAGTTTTCTTTCTCCTCCTTATCTCATTTCTCTTCACGCAATAATATTGACTTTTTTCCATTTCTCATAGAACAAAACCCCCCGAATCCCCCCCGACAAGACTCTCCCGTTGCTAGTTTGCCTCGCGAGCAAACCCCCCGGCAACCCACTCCAGGCCCGAGTGGCACCCGATGGTCTGAGGAATTATTCCGCGGTAAGCAGCCAAAGTTTCATTTCATTTTCACTTTCACTTTCGAGTCGAGTGAACTGACTCTTACTCCTTTTTTAAAACCCTCCCGAACCGAAGAGCCACCTATTCCTGGCCCAAGTCCATCGTCCCAACCACCTGAGGACGATACGACTCGTGAGCCAGAACCTGAGGTGGCTCCTACGCAATCCACGGAGGAACCTAATGGTAAGTCACCACTTCTCTTTCTTCACTCCTCTCAACCTTTCCTCACCTTTTCTTTGACCGTCTCCAGATCGTCCCGCCACTCCTCGCTCGATCATCATCATCGACGATACGCCCGTGGGATCCCCAATTCCCAATCCCCTTTCTTCTTACCCGACTCGCCCACCTTCCCCTTCCATTCCCCCCCCCTCCACTCCAACCCCGGTTCCCTTCCAGTGCCCCCGAGAACCCCAACGCCTCCTCCCCCCCGGTGCCAAGCTCGTCTCATTCCCACGATGACGCTCGCCAGGAATTCACCGACCTGCGACCGACCCTAATGATTCCTCGAGCTATCGTCCACGATTCGATCAACCGAATCTTGTTGGAGCATCGTCGCTTGCTCCACATGATTCCTTTTGTGGATGCAACTCATCGAAATGAGATGCACCGGGAATTCCGGGACAAACTAAACCGCCTCCTTGCCCAGGCACTGGAGGCTTATCCAAAGGAGGACATAACCGGGATAGTCTCCAAATTCCTCGAAAAATAAAAAATTAAAAAAAAAAAAATCCCATTATTTCCACTTTTTATCATTTGTAATACTTTCTTTTAAATAAATTATCATTTGTAATCAATTATTGTTATGTTCAAATTCTATTACATTCTTTGTTCACGTAAAAATTACTTATTTCCTCCTTAGAGAAAAACCCTGATTGCGTGAGAATTATTTTTGTAAGTGCCCCACCAAGAGTTTGAGTGAGTATTTGTTTTCGTGAACCTCTTTTTCTCAAAATGCGCCAATAGTTGCCGTTATCCTCTCCTATATTTTCTTCTTCCATGGTTTAGAGCCATCCCCATTCTTAACTGTAAAAAAGCGGCAGGTTCCCGTATGTGAGCAATCCAGTCCAGATTCGTGAAACATGGCCTTTCCTATGGTCACACGCTATTAATCTTACTCATGTATCGAATTGTTTAAATTGTCTGGAACCTTAAAAAGCGTAAGGATTGGCGTGTGACTTGTCGGGAGGCTACACAGGCGTAAGGATTGGCGTGTGAATTGTTGGGAGCCTGCACAGGCATAAGGATTGGCGTGTGAATGGTTGGGAGCCTGCACAGGCGTAAGAATTTGTCAGCATTGTTGGCAACCCTCCCATGCGTAAGGATTGGCGTGTGAATCGTCGGAAGCCTGTACAGGCGTAAGGAATTTTAGCACTTTTGGGACCCTTCACAAGCATAAGGATTGGCGTGTGAATTGTTGGGAGCCTGCACAGGCGTAAGAATTGGCGTGTGAAATCTTGGGATCCTGCACAGGCCAAGAAATTTTCAGCATTGTGGGGAAGCTTCACAAGCGTAAGAATTGGCGTGTGAATCGTCGAAAGCCTGTAAAGGCGTAAGGATTGGCGTGTAAATTTTCGGGAGCCTGCACAGGCCCAAGGATTGGCGTGTGTAGCGTTGGCACCCCGCATAGGCTTAAGGACCTTTTAGCATTGTCAGAACCTGCACAAGCATGAGCATTCGCGTGTGAAGCATTGGCATCCTGGACAATAGCAACAAACCAGGACAGATGTACAATGGCATGCCACCGTACATAATCCACTTCACACCTTTTTCATGTCAGACACCCCATCTCCCGCACTAGAATCCATCCAATCCTTGTGTATATTGTCCTCTGCCTTACCCCACCATTACTTACCCAACACACATGCAAATCTCCTCAATCTTTGAATCGGCATGAGATTGTATTACCATCCCTGATTTGATAGCCCGCTCTCTTGGCAATCTCATAATAGCCATGGCTTTTTTGCCGCATTGTTTTTGCTAACCTGCTTGAGCATTGTGCGGACATACCCACTAGTGTCGTGCTTTCGTTGTCCTGTGCTGGATCAGTATAATGAACAAATGTACTACTGGCCCACACTACCTGAATGAGCCCATGACATGCGGATAGATCAATCCAAAAATGCTCATTTGGTAAAATCAATTTTCCACCTGTACACCGCTTTGACGCATCTCTTTGAATTTGGCCGGTCCGCTTATCAGCTTGAAACCACCATCCCGAAGCATACAGCGATGCATCCTTATCAAGATGAGGTGAGTTTTTGAATCCATTCATGGTGAAAGTGAGTGCGGAAGCGAACTCGAATGCACCCTGATTTGCCCGAATATCGCCTTCATAGTTGACTTGATCAAAAGACGGAACCCCCAATTAATTGTAGCAATTTTGAATCCTCTCAAATAAATTATCCCCAACATATCGTAAGGATTGACCTAGAATGCAACCCACCGAGCTAAGATTGGGACCTCGGTTCTGCCATTCATCTTTTGCGTTTTCAATTTTCCCGACACTTCCATACAGACCAAATTGTTCATTCTTGGTGCTGCATTTGCGCCACCCAATCGCGAACATAAATCCCTCCAGTAATGCTCCATTGGTTGCAATCGGGTCGGTGAATCTCTTTTCGCGAAATAGGAATTGTGATAATTCATCCCATTGATCGACCTCGACTTCACTCATTGTTGTGAATGGTCGGAATTCGACAAGGGCAATGAGTAATCCGGTTGAAGAGAAAATTGCCACACGCCCAAAGTGAATGCGTTTGATCTGATTGGCATCCACAACCCTCCGAATTTCACTTGGGGTGATATTTGCTGATACTGGCATTGATATTTGTGCTGTTGGGCGAGAGGAGGAAAACAACCTATTCATTCGGCTTGTTTTGCGCTCATTTGTCTTTTGGGATCTGCTACTATTCCCGAGTGGTTGAGGGATCACTATGTGTTGAAGCACACAAGATATCAGATACTGCCAAGGAGCTTTCTTCGGCACACATCCTTTGACTTCCCTGTTGGAGCCCACATGACATTGGCACAATCTGAACCGACTAAAGCCAATGTTCTTCCGTGGGGCCCAATGAGGGTGCCACATAAATGTGGAAGCATATATACACTGAGATTAAGCGAGTAACTCACACTTTCCTTCCTCAGCCCGACGCTTTCTCGCGAGTTCCCTTTTACGCTCTTTTCCTTTTTTTGTGAATGGCATGCTTTCAGCAGAAAATGAAATGAAACCAAATGATTACTGATTTCTTAATATCACCTAAATTGGATTGCGGTGGATGAATCTTTTTTAATTGCGGCTAAAAAGAAAGCTCACGCCTGACCTTGGCAAATTCACGATCTCAAATACCTGAACCTGAAAATTGCAGTGGATAGTGCATTATTCAATTTTACACATTGATGTTCCCATGCAATCACTTTCCAATCCAACCATTTGGAATATTGCAAGCACACGCAAATGCAATATGCATCCTGCTGCGGATCCCTAGCTATCCTAGTCCTCTTGAAAGACACAGGAACATTTGGCCTATTATGGGCTGGCGGGAAGTGATAAACGCGACTTCCCGCAATGCACCCGCGTGTGCTACTCGCGGGCACATCGCCTGACTCAGCTTGCGTCTTGTCGGAGTCTTTGCAATGATGTACGGAGGCATGCCGCCGTACAATTACTATTGGTACTCAGACTGTGGCATCCGGGCAGTAGTAGGATAGGAAGTCATGATTATTAAATTCATAAATAACTTTGCAAAATTCAATTACAATCTATCTAGTACAAAGCTAATCTAAAACGGGTCAATCCTGGTTGTGAGTTTAGCTGACCTCATCACTTGAACCAAGCCCGCGTTTCGCCACCCAGGCATCACCAAAGTCTAATACTAAGCATCGTGCAAATTCAAATCTAAGAGGTACAGCGGGGTTAAAAGACTCTGATGAGAAGAAACTTTTATTCAGTAAATCACATATATACTTATTAGTACGTAGCCACACTGGCTCCACTAGATTTTTACTTTCTGAAAGTTTTGCGGAAATGTCAATTAGTGATAAAGCCCCTTTAACTGAGCTTGTTCTCCAGTCATCTGAGCATACCATCAAACCACAAACCCCTGCCGCACAGAATGCCGCTAATATACCATAGCAAATTCGATTTATTCCGAGATTCTTGTGACACGTCAAAAGATCTTTGATGGCCTCATTTTTTTTTGAGTTTGTGAGTTTGCCTTTGATGCCATTAACTTCGACCTTTGTATGTGCACGTACCATGTTGTACGCAATCATCAAATGGATAACTGTATCCATTAGATCCTCCAGGTTCTTGTGCGGCTTTGTGGATATCTCATTGTCAGCCCCGCCACCTTCAATGCTGAGTTGGGTTGCATGTTGCTTCGATTTACTCAAGCAGGAGGCAAGGTATTCAACTGCTCCGCGTTCAAGTCCAAGAGGATCGGTCGAATTTGATGTTGGTGCAACATATGGTTTGGGTGCAATCACATCGTATGAGACTAAACTAATGGATTCAAACATAACATTTTCCCAAAAATGTTTAACTGGATTGGCGGGGTAAAGAAGGCTCTGAACCATTTTGAAGAAGGAGTGTTCTGATTTTGGGAGATTATCTGGAGGTTTAGCTGATTCCTTCATCAATTTGAGATTCCAAATGTTGTGATCAAAAAACGCTTCTGTTTTGGTTGGCTTAAAAAAATCTAACCCTGTATATTGAAATATATATCACCAGTCAACAGCCAATAATCATGTATCATGCACAAAGATAAAACTCACCTGCCATCTCAAGGTCCTCCAGCCAGGCTGACATTTTAAGCTCTCGGTTACTGATCACCTTAATACCAACAGGAAGGAATGTATGAGCATCTTTTGTTGGTAAATTGTCCCATCTATTTTTGTAAATCCTATTGATATTATCAAGCCCCCTTTTCCATGATTGTTGAGAAATATTGGAATGATAATTCAAAATGCCTGCAAACTCTTCCATGCGGGATAAAAATATCCCTTGAAAATTCGCAGCAGATGACACTTCGGGCTCAGCGTCGGGAATTATATCAGTCATATCTCGTCCCATTGTATCATTTTTAATTGTTTCCCTTTCTTGAAAGGCTTGAATATTCGGAGAAGAGGCGGGAGGGGTTGCATCATGCATTGTTTCATTGGGTCTCGGGGGGCTTTCAGTATGTGGAGCTTCATCATGGATTGTTTCATTGAGTATTGGGGGGGGTTCAGTATGCGGAGGTTGATTATCAATATGGTCCCCTTCAACATTGATAATTTCATGACCTTGATCGCGAGAATAGTTTGCGGCTTCAAAGGTACGGCGTTTTTTGTTGGTTTTTTTGGTCGCATGTATATTTGGTCTTTTTCCTAATCCTTTGCCTGGAAATCCAATTACGACTCGAGATCCTTCAGGTAGAGATTCTCCCACCTCCACACCTGCCCATATATTGTAAGCAGCTATTTTTATCAATTTTGTTTTGAATTATTAATGGACTTACGGTTCAAATCCATTTTGAGCAGGCTCATGGCTTCAGCAATCTTTTGACGCACATAATCAGGAATTTTACTATCATTTTGAATTTTTTTGAGCCTTGGGATTGTTTGAGCAATGTTGGAGACAAATTGTTCCTTGGATATAATTTCCACCTCCCCACTGAAAATTACATCATCTTGCCCATCATCTTCTGTCGGTGCACAAGGTTCAACAGTCTTTTCCTTCTCATAAGTTTTAAAATTCGGTTTCTGAGCGCTTGGAGGTTGACCTGAAATAAAGGCTATGACACAATATCAGGTTTTGAGAGATTTGAAATATTCAAGATGGATGCATACTCACATTCTGGAAGAACTGGTGGATCTTGATTATCTTCATGTGACTGGATCTCTACTTCAATGCCTAATTCACGACTACTGGCGATATCAGAGATTTCACTTCCACTCTCTGGGGCTGAAGTTGGTCGTTCATTGAATTCAGTTGAATTTCCCGGGGTTCGGGCCATAGCAGAGGTAGTTTATTAAGCAAATAGATGGTGACGAGTTGATTGATAACTTGTTTGAAAATTTTTGAATAAAAAGATCCAAATTCAAGAAAAAAGGTGCAAGTAAAATAATCGCATTTGCAAAATGCGATTTGTCGGGAAATTGAAGGAGGCGATGTTTTGCAAATTATTTCATATCATGCAAATGAAATCACTTCCCTGTGAGACATTGAATAAAGTTGACTAGTGAGAAACCTACTAAAGTCAACTTTTGAACTATTCAATGCTCATGAGGTAAGGACTAAGCAAAGTGTTCATTTGATTGATATGAAATAAAATGGTTTTGTCGGCGAAACAGGAGACACAATTCTTGTCTTAAATAGTCCACTTATTAGGTTTTAATTTGTGAGTCTCATGATTTAAACCCTAACCACAACATGGTGAATATACTGACCAATATCCCCTTAGGTCCTGTTGGCAGAGAAGGCCACTCAGCATATTTCGGCAATTGCGTTCATCGTGTACGCCAACAAGCCACCGTACTGTACACTATGGATGTAATACGGAAGCGTGAGGAGGGTAAGCATTGTCGGAGGCATGTCGGGAGGGCACTACATGAGCGTAAGGATGGTAAGCAGTGTCGGGAGAATGTCGGGAGGGAGGGTAAGCGTTGTCGGAGGCATGTCGGGAGGGCACTACATGAGCGTAAGGATGGTAAGCAGTGTCGGGAGGGAGGGTAAGCATTGTCGGAGGCATGTCGGGAGGGCACTTCATGAGCGTAAGGATCGTAAGCAGTGTCGGGAGAATGTCTGTAGGGAGGGTAAGCGTTGTCGGAGGCATGTCGGGAGGGCACTACATGAGCGTAAGGATGGTAAGGGTTGTCGGAGGCATGTCGGGAGGGTACTACACAAGCGTAAGGATGGTAGGGGCGGGGGCGTGAAAGCGTAAGGAGTGGTGAGGACGGAGAGGGGCGGGCAGTGGCGGAGTCTCATCTGGATGGAGGGCGGTGCGGGTGCGTAAGCATGCTAAGCGTTGGGGAGGCGGAAGCCAATGAGGTGAAATTACACGAACGTTGCGCATAGTGTTGAAATGGGTTTGGGCTTTGAGTGACATTCTCATGTGACACATGTGACGATTGACGTTGTCTTGACGCTGACGTGACGTGACCCACTAAATCCAGTGACTATAAAGTGACACTAACGCGACTGAAGCAAGATTTTATACTGACCGCGGTGCGACGTGAAGTCAATCGCCGACGATTGACGCGAGATTCGCCCTGGTGACTATAGAAACCACATCAAGAACTTTGCCCACATAACTAGTAGTTCATACAAGTTGTGTTCAAAAGATGTAGTTTTTGAAATCACCAAGGAAAAGAGGGACGCATATGAGAGGATCAAATATGAACTCACAAATGCACCTGTGCTCATCTTACCTGACTTTGAACTACCGTTCAAGCTATACATAGATGCAGCATGTAGTCAAGGCCTAGTAGCAGCCCTTCACCAATGACAAATTGTGGATAGTGAACCAAGAGAATGAGTAATCTGTTACATCTCAAGGCAACTGAAAGATTCAGAAGCCAGGTATGGGGCCACCCAGACTGAGTGCCTATGTCTAGTCTGGGCTCTAGAGAAACTCCATTATTATTTGGAGGGTGCAGTCTTTGAAGTCTACACAGACTGCACAGCCTTGAAGTCTTTACTGAACATGAAGACTACAAATAGACACATGCTGAGATGGCAAATACCCATCCAGCAGTATAGAGGGAACATGACCATCATATAAAAAGAAGGTAAAAGTCATACCAATGCAGATGGCCTTAGCAGATGGCCACTGGACAATGTCAAAAGCAATCCAGCTTATGACCCTGAAGTTGCAGCCAAGATTCCTATCCATTTCATGGAAGTGGATAAAAAGAAGAAGTTTAGATTTTCTGAATGGGCACCAGAAAGTGGTACCCTTGACGGTGGAAACACTGATTCAGAGGGAACAGAAACTACCATACTGGGAATAAGTTCCTCAGAACTACACAATGAATTTTTTAGTGCAAAAACCCAGACTGAATGTCTATGTCTAGTCTTGGCTCTAGAAAAACTCCATTATTATCTGGAGGGTGCAGTCTTTGAAGTCTACACAGACTGCACAGCCTTGAAGTCTTTACTGAACATGAAGACTACAAATAGACACATGCTGAGATGGCAAATAGCCATCCAGGAGTATAGAGGGAACATGACCATCATATACAAGGAAGGTAAAAGCCATACCAATGCAGATGGCCTTAGCAGATGGCCACTGGACAATGTCAAAAGCAATCCAGCTTATGACCCTGAAGTTGCAGCCAAGATCCGTATCCATTTCATGGAAGTGGATAGGAGGAAGAACTTCAGATTTTCTGAATGGGCACCAGAGAGTGGTACCCTTGACAGTGGAAGCACTGATTCAGAGGGAACAGAAACTACAATACTGGGAATAAGTTCCTCAGAACTACACAATGAATTTTTTAGTGCAGTACTGAAGTCTTATGCCAAACAAAAACAGTGTGACATATTACTACAACTCCTTCAACAGAAGCACAGGAGTCCAGAACTGAAATCCCAGCTGGAAGAACCCTTGTTGAGGGCCTATAAGGATAACAAGTTCTTCCTTATAGATGGCCTGCTCTACCACAGAGAGAAACACACAAGTGCACTCACAGTGGTAGACAGAGACCACATCTCTCTGATCCTGTAAGAATTCCATGACTGCTCCTATATGGGACACATGAGTGAAGACAGGACCAAGGAGAGGGTAGCAAGCACAGCTTGGTGGCCCAAGTGGGAACAAGAGTTGAGTGAATACATTAACACTTGTGAAAGATGCCAAAAGGAAAATAGGAAACATGGAAAGAAGTTTGGGTTACTTCAGCATATAGAAGAACCTAAACACCCATGGGAAACCATCAACATGGACTGGGTTACAGGACTTGTCCCAGGAGGCAAAGAAAACTACAATGCCTTCTTGATCATAGTGGATAGGTTCAGCAAGAGCATGAGGTGTATACCATGCCATAAGGAGGATACAGCCATGGATACTGCTCTGTTATTTTGGAATAATATTATATCCACCTGTGGAGTCCCTAAGATCATCATTAGTGATAGGGACCCAAAATTCACATCTGAATTTTGGACCAACTTGTATGAAATGCTTGGCACCAAGCTTGCTTTTTCCACAGCTTACCATCCACAAACAGATGGCCTGGCAGAGAGGATGATCCAAACAATGGAGGACATCCTTACACGTTTCTGTGCCTATGGCATGGAGTATAAGGACCATGAGGGATATACCCATGACTGGGTTACCCTTCTACTAGCTGTCCAACTGGCTTATAATACAAGTCAGCACTCTACCACAGGAAAAGCACCTGCACTGGTAGAGAAAGGGTGGAATCCCTTGTTACCTGTGGATCACTTGAAGAAGAATCTTCTAACCATCCACCCCACAGCCAAAGACTTCCATGATATGTGGAAGAGGGCTTGTGACACAGCTTCCAAATGCATAGCTGAGGCAAAAGAATATAATAAGAAGAGGTGGGACAAGACACACATGGAACCTGACTTTAAAGAAGGGGACCAGGTGTTGGTGTCTACACTGAAATTCAACAATCTTAAAGGACCCAAGAAGATGAGAGACTCATTTGTAGGGCCCTTCACTTTTATTAAGTTGATAGGCAAGAATGCAGTCGAAGTCAAACTCACAGAGGAATTTTCCAGGAAACACCCAGTCTTTCCAGTGAGTTTGGTCAAGCCATACTTCCAAACAGAAGAGGGTAAATTCCCCTCCAGGAAGAAGATCCTCACACCACCAGAGATAGTGGAAGTGGAGGATTCCCCAGGACCTGTGAGCAAAATCATCAGGGCCAGGAAGATCAGACTTAATGGGAAGGATCAAAGACAGTACTTAGTCAGATTCAAGAACCAGACAGCTGACAAAGACAAATGGTTGGAAGAAGATGCCATACCAGATGGGAACCTTCATTTAAGGGGATTCAGAGCCTCTAGGAGGACTGAACAGTCTCATCAATGATGAGCCTTTTTTAGAGGGAGGGTATGTCAGCCTGTGACTCAAAACCAGAGCACAAACATGACAGCCAAAATACCATAAACCAATGGTATAGCCAAGATACCACCAAAACATGGAGCTGAGCCAAATCAGCCCAAAAAGGTATCAAACGAAAGAGGAAACTCACCTCTTTCTGAAAATATAAGTCCCATCACCATAGGACAAGAAATAACAAAGTTATTCCTGCTCAAAGTTTTTGCTGAGCATAAACCTTAATTTTCACCTCTCATCTAAAATCTAGAAGGGGAGGCTTAACCCCATCAGATGGGTATTACAAATGAAGCGCTAAGCCAGGGCTATCCAATGGTACCAGCCAAACTGAGCTAGCACCAATAGTACTGGAGTTATGGTCAATTTCAGGCCAAATGAGGGTGAATAAAACATTAACCTCTCATCTAACTTCTACAGTTTTAGTGTGAGATACTTGAAGTGGGGTCTTATTGGAAAAAGCACAATCAGGGATATCTGATGGTCTCATTCATTTCCCCATAGCTCAACTAGAACAGAAGTTATAGGGCAACAAAGCTCAATACAGCTTTTTGCCTATACCACGCAAATGTACAAAATTCTTGTACATGGGATAACTTTTCCATATTTAATGATACCCATATCAAATGAGGTACTATTGTGTAGAGAACATACAGGGCTACACACCGAACCAATTTTGAGGTTGATATCTCAAGAATGGACAAAGGTATGGCTGTTTTAAGGTGAGATTCCCACCTGCTGTCATATACAGCCTTACCATGGGATAATATCCCATACTCATGAATATGAGGTGTCCAATAGACAAAGAAGCATGTTTCTACTTCAATACCTCATATGTCAGTCAATACTGGGGTCCCATACAGTTTCTGTACAGCATTCTACATGTCATACATGTCAGAATCAGGCTGTGAGGTCCCCAGATGAAAATCTTCACCCTGTATTGGTGAAAACTGCCCAGATGTGGTTTCAAAACCACATCTGAGCCCAATACAGGCTATACAGGCGGTTTTCAAACCACAAGCCAGTACTAGAGAGTGAAAAAATCTTCACTTCCTCTACGTGGAAAGGTCTAGCACCCTTTCCACCCCATTTCAGGATAAAAAGGAGGCTTTTCACAGCCAGAATTGTTTCCTCATCCTTCTCTTGAATATCCTATGTAGTAAACTGTCCAAAACAGTTTCACTCTTGGGTAATAATCAGGGTATAATTATAATTTTAATTATTGTAGCTCTTATTATAGTAATCCAACTGGTAAGACTGCACCCAGGGTTCTCAATAGCACTCACCACCACTATTTCTTCAATAGTAGAACCCTGTTATTATATTATAAACCATTATATTAAATTAAATATCCTATTTTAAAGTTATTTCCACGTGTCACAGTAATAGTTCTAGTTGTAAATAGCCTAATTACAGCTTCAACATAGACTCCAGCTGACACAATGAAATTGACATTGAAAAAGAACCGGATGTTGAAAAAGATGATAATATAATTGAAGAAAATTTAGATGATAAGTCATCAATATTTTCTGAATCTTCAAAAGATATAGAAAATATCAATGCCACTTTTGACATCACGGAATCTTATTCCCACTTGCCACAATTAAGAAATGGTCAACTTGATTTGTCAAAAATTCAAGATGCACAACTTATGAAAACCAAAAAAAAACAGGGGAAAAGGTTATAAAGCTGGTAACTCCTGTATAACAGAAGTGGTAATTGACATGAAACCCACTAAGCTGTTACTTGACCCAGGAGCCTTCTTCTCTTGTGTTGGAAAATCTTTTCTTAAGACTTGTGTACAAAATTTTGAAGACCAATTGTTACCATTGATGGAATAAAATTCAATAGTTCAAGTAATCCAATGAATGCATTGGGAATCTTTGAGACCAATGTCATATTTCCACATATTAATGGAAATTTAAGAATCACTGTTGAATTTGCTGTTATGGAAAATTTCTCTAGTGCCCATTTTATATTGGGAAATGACTCTTTAATAATGTATGTCATAGACTTACATAATAACAAGGACAGATACTTTACTATTGGAGACAATAAGCATCAAAAATTTGCCTTTTTACCATTTTAAAGACAAATTAAAGTAAGAAAAGTAGCACCAATCAGCTTAGAGTTGGAAAGATTCAAATCTGAACAGTTAAATGAAGCTGAAAGAAGCCTTCATCTGACTGATAGTCAGGAAAATGAACTTTCTGCCCTTTTATATGACCACAGACAAGGATTTGCACCAGACAAAGAACCTTTGGGGGCAATTGTTGGTCATTAAGTTGATATCATCCTTAATATTGAGAGACCTTATCCACCACTCTTAAAAAGACCTGCATATTCAGAAAGTCCTAAATCAAGAGAAGCTCTGGAAATTCATATTAAAGAACTTCTAGACCTTGGTTTAATAAGAAAGGTTGGCCATAATGAGGAAGTAGAAATAACTAAACCAGTCATAGTGGCATGTCATAATGGAAAATCTAGAATGGTTGGGGACTTCAGAGCTCTGAAAATTTACACTATCCCAGACAGGTACCCAATACCAAAAATTCAAATTGCCCTTACCCAGATTTCTCAAGCAGTGTATATAACCACTATGAATGCCCTTAAAGGATTTCATCAAAATGTGGTGACACCAAAGGCAAGAAAATACTTAATAATTGTTGTTCATTGTGGAGTATATGAATATTTGAGGATGCCTCTTGGTATCAATAATGAACCTTCACACTTGAAATGAATGATGAAACAAATCTTCCCTGAAGAACTTTCAGAAGGATGGTTAATCATTTACATTGATGATATTATTTTCTGTTCCAAAACTTGGGAAGAACATATGAACATATTATCCAGAGTTTTGAAGAAAATGCAATCTGTGAACATGAAAATTTCTTTAAAGAAATGCCATTTTGGATTTAAAGAACTTAAAGCACTGGGACATGTAGTATCTGACTTATACCTTGGAATTGACAAAAACAAGGTTGAAGCAGTATTGCTGAAACCCATGCCTCAGAACAAGAAAGAAATTCAGTCATTTTTGGGTTTTGCAGGATATTACAGGCAACATATCAAAGATTTTGAATCCATAGCAAGACCTCTTTATAGATTATGTGACAAAGACACAGTATTTGAAATGACTGTACACAGAGTCAAAGCCTTTGAATCTTTAAGAAAACCTTGACCACCGTTCCGCTCTTACTTATTCCAGACTTTAAGCTGCCTTTCAAACTTTATATAGATGCATCAGGAGATGGTCTAGGTGCTGCACTTTATCAAGTACAGATTATCAATGATAAACCTGTGGAAGGACCCATATGCTTCATATCCAGGAAAATCAAACCAACTGAAGCCAGATATGATGCTAGTCAAATGGAGAGCTTATGCCTTTTCTGGGCCTTAGAGAAGTTAAATTACTTTCTGGAAGGATTTTTTTTGAAGTAATAACAGATTGTACTACTGTTAAGTCACTTTTAAACATGAATACTCCTAACAGGAATATTCTCAGATGGCAAATAGCCACACAAGAGTGAAGGAGCAATATGACCATTGTTCATAAAGATGAGAATATTCATAAAAATGCAGATGGACTGAGCAGATGGCCATTACCAAATAATATTGATAATCCTGCTTATGTTCCAGAGGAAGCTTCCCCACAAATCCCCATAGAAGGAATCAGTGTTACAGACCTGAACACCACTTTATTTGAGGGGGTAACAAACAGTTATACTCCGGATAAAAACTGTCAAATTTTATTCCAATTACTTACTAAGGACTGTAAAGCCAAGTCCTTGATACATGCCTTAGATGAGATATGGAGAAAATAATATGATGAAGGAAGATTCCACTTACTGGATGGTATAATTTGCCACAGAACTGAGAATATATGTGTCATGATAGCTGTGGATAGGTCCTTGATCAATCTTGTGCTTAAAGAATGACATGACAGCTCTTTCTCAGGACATCTGTCTGAGGACAGAAGAAGAGAAAAAGTGAAAACCTGCATATGGTGGCCAATGTGGCAGAAAGATGTTTCAGAGTATTAAAAAACCTGTGACATATGTCAAAAGTCAAATAAATTGGCTGGCAAAAGACTTGGAAATATGATCAAGATCCAAGAACCCAGCAGACATTAGGAAATTGTCCATATGGATTAGGTAACTGGCCTGCCACCAGAAGGTGACAGAAGTTATAATGCTTCCTAGTCATTGTTGACATATTTAGTAAGACTCAAATATTTCTACCATGTCACAAGGATGATACAGCCATGGATACGGCTCTTCTGATATGGAATAGAGTAGTATCATGGACTGGCATCTTCACAAACATCATTAGTGACAGAGATCCCGAATTCACCTCAGCACTATTTACAAATCTTCACCAACTATTTGGGACAAAATTATCCTTCTTTACAGCCTACCACCCACGAACTGATCATTTGGGTGAAAGGATGATCCAGACCTTGGAAGATATGGTAAGAAGATTTTGTGCATATGGACTTGAATTTAAAGATTGTGATGTATTTACCCATGATTGGTGTACTCTTTTTCCTGCACTAGAATTGGAATATAAGACATCTATTCATGCCAGTACCAATCAAACTCCTGCTATTGTAGAAAAAGGATGGAATCCCAAATTACCTCAGGATTCCTTGAGGAAAGAATTTGTTGAAATAAATCCTACAGCTGCTAGCTTCAAAGGAATGCTAGAAAAAGCTAGAAAGGATGCAGTTAGGTGCATGGAAGACTCTTTTGCATATGCTAAGGACAAATGGGACAAATCACATGCCACTCCAGATTTCAAAGTGGGGTATTTAGTACTTGTATCCACAGCTAACTTCAATACCATCAAAGGAAGTAAAAAGCTCAAAGACTCCTTTGCAGGACCTTTTGTTATTAAGGCCCTCTATTGAGAAAATGCTGTGGAAGTAAAATTATCTGAAGGACTTAGCAATAAGCATCCTACATTTTGAGTGAGCTTGACGAAGCCATATAAATCTAGTGATGCTGAAAGCTTTCCTTTGAGGAATAAAGTTCCCCAAGTTAAACCTCCTATTGAATAATCTGGTATTAAGAAGATTACCAAAGTTCTCAAAGAAAGAAAGTTGAGAACCAATAAAGTAATGGAATACCTTTTTAGGTACAGTGACCCAGCTTGTGAAGATGAATGGTTAGCAGAAAAAGACATACCTTAAGCTACTAAGATTCTCAGAAGGTTCAGACACACTAGAAATTACAATATTACAAAGCAATATTCATTTTTAGGGGGAGGGAATGTGAGCCTTAGAGGTATTTTCATATACCCAAAAGACCACAAATAACAAAATAAGATACAAATATAAATAAAATAAATTTATTTCTATTATAAAAATGAAAAATGAAATATAAATACAAATTTATATACAAAAATGAAAATTTAATTATAATTTAAAATAAAAATCACATTAAATTGTAAAATTATGAAAATGCATTTTTACTTGAAAAAATGAAGTAAAAATGAATTTTTAATAAAATCCATGAAATTAAAATATTTTTGGTAAAGAGTAACATAAAATATGCTATAAAACTTTATCCAATAAATAAACTTAAGAAAATTACTTCACCATTGGATTCCTCATAAAAAATGAGGTGGGGTCACCTCTGGGTAAACTTTCTGTAACTCAACTCTAAATAAGCTTAAATTAAGTTTTTAGTATTTTCTGTACAGAATTTGAAAATCCTAAAAACCTTAATTTAATTCACACCACATGTGGTGTTAACCATCAATTTTTGTGTTAAAATTGAGGTGTTGTGTGTAGTTTGGAAGTTATGAGAATTGAAGTATTTTCAATTGAAATGTCAAAATGTGCATGTGTATTACATAAGTGAACTGTAATTTACATATGAAGTATCAATTATTACAGCTGTGTACTGTAAAATTTCAATTGAATTGCATGTGTAAATTACAAATGTATTACATGATTAGGAATTAAAGAAAAAGTAAATTGGAAAGATTAAATCTGGGGGGGAAAAGGAACTCTAGCTCTAAGGGGGAGCCAGACCCCCAAAATCCTTGCTGACAGGCATGGGATGTCAAAATCCATGCAAAAATTCATCACTTTTGGATGATACCAACCAGGGCAGTTTTAACTGTTTCCAAGAGGGTGAAGCTATCCTTAAGCTAAAGCAATCTTAGTAAAAACAGTTTAAACAGGTTTATACATCACTTACACACATTCTGACATGTTTTGAAGCCTCTAGATCAGGTATTACTATAGTAATGCCTGATTTAAGGGTCTAAAATGGCTGAAATCAGCCCTTTTTTGGTACAAACCAGAGTTCAATGATGCCATAATTGGCTTTTCTGTTGTCAGAGTGTTTTCCACGACTGACAAGAGTAAAGCTTACTTTTGGAGTAAGAAAATTGATTGCTATAAAAGAATGTCTTCTTTGCCCCACTTTTCTCTTCATGTTAGAATCTTTTCCTTTTATAATTAGTTTAAACACTGTTAAACCACTCAATAAAAGATTCAAACCACCCTTTTTATAGAATTTTAAACCTTTTAACCACGTGAAAAATCATTATAATCATTTTACCCCTTGAACCACCCCATAAGTGAATTAAAGCATCTTCCATCACTGTTAACTTTGTCATTTTGTTTCCAAATTCACTCTGGTCACTTTTGGGCGTGTTTTCTCTTTAAATACCTTTTTAAAGACTTTTTTATTTAATCAATTGCTTTCCGTTCTTTGCTAAATTAATTCCAATTGAAATTTCTCTTGAAGAAATTTCTTTTGTAGCCTTAAATATCTCTTGTAGAGTATTTTTGGACAAATTTTTATTGTTGGTAAAACAATCAATCTTTATAATATTATTGTTTCATACTTGTAAAGTTAAAAAAAAAATCGGTGTGTTTTCTCTTAAAAATACTATTTCATACTATCTTTAATCATATTTTGCCTTATACAAATTTTGAGGACAGGAAAAGTACTTGATTTTTTATCAAAGTTTCATATCCACACCTTACAATCCCTATTAGCTTAGTTATTTTAATTGATTGTGAGCATGCAAGCTCTCAATATAGATACTGAAATCATCATAATTTTCTCCTAAATGATGAGACATACTCATATGTTGAAGATCTTACCCCTCCAATAATAGAGAAGTGGAATATCAAATGCCAACATCTTCACTCCAATATTTACAGCTATTTTGAATTAGGCTACTATAATCTGATCTTTAATAAATATTCTCACATCTGAAGTTTGTTTTGATTCCAAATTTGGAAAATTGGTAACAAGGGTGAGTGGGTTGAGGAAAAAGGAAACCTCAAATATAGCTACAAATTTAGACATTGCAGGAATGTATCTTTCATAAAAAAATTAATTAATAATGTTGGGGTCATTAATTCTGAATTTCTATCAGTTTCACCTTGGAAATCCTCAGCAATATTACTCCAAACCGGAATAATCCTCATTCAATATTCTGTGTTCAATTCTATGAGTGGGTGTCCAAGTCTCAAGGCTCAGTAGACCCTATTTCCAGTGAGAGATTGGCTTCTGAAGAGCACAAATTTATAATTAAAGACCTTGTAAAGGCCCTCATGGCAATTCAGGTATTGTATTCATTTCTTAAATCACCTCAATTCCGCAAAGCTTTGACTTGGCTAGCACCTTTGTTTAATTGGCCAAAAAACAAGTATTTTACAGCATGGCCTCACAACAGTATTAAAAATCAAATAAAAATTTTATCAAAGAGATGAATCAACCCCCACCTAAAGCACAAAGATTTGAAGCAATAAACTGTTGGACTACCAAGGATCAAAAAAAAGATACTTGCAAATAGCAATCCAACAGGTCAATCCATTAGACCACTCATCTTGCAAGACGATGGTGTATTTTGAGGCATGTCTCTCACTTCAATCATTAAGCTTCTAACTAATATTCAATTTTTTGGGAAACAGATGATTGGGCCTCACAGTGGTATGTTTTTGGCATGGACTTTTTGGGATTTATTAGCTAAGAGAGGAATCCTCAATCGTATTTAAAACATCACTTTCCATGAATCTTCAAAAAATCATTGCAATATTCTGATACCTCCAAAGAAAGTATTAAGGTATCAACATGCAATGGTAAAATATGAATGCGTCCACCAGGGTGCATGTCATGTCCTCAACCTAGTTTCCAAAGACTTCTTTCTCTACATGGGCGAACTATTGGATGAAGATTAAAAAACTTTCTGTGAACACCTAGCAGGTTAAAAGGAACTTATTGAAGATAGTGATAGAGAAACGACTCCAAGTAATGGGGATATGCAAAGTTAGTATGCCCTAGTTGTTAAATCTAAGACTTTTGCTGATTCCAAATGCGCAATTTGTAACCAGATAAGTGCCCAAGATTGTAACTGTTTAATCCGCAAGCCTTATAAGCTCAAAATAGAGCCCCCACTCTTACCTTGATTGAGCAAGAGGGTTACAATAATTCCAAAAAGGATGATGCTTCAGAGCTGAAAACTGTCGTATGGCCCCCTGGTGAGTGACTTGTTTTTTTCGATGACTTCTATGAAATAATTAACAGGTGGGTGTTTACAAATTGAATGAACAATTGTCAAACAGCTCCGAGACCTCTGCTCTCACATCTGAGGCTCAACAAAAACAAAAGGAATTATTCATTCAAGCAAAAAATAAAACATAAGATCACAAACCTTTACCAATAAGTATCCCCATTATGCAATGGAATTACTTCCTTATGAAAATTTTGAAAGCTAAAAAATTGGAATGGTTGACATTAGCTCATACTAATATGCTCCCTTCCTCTAAATATGAGCTTAACAATCAAGCCTGGAGTGCAATGGAGTACATGGAACCCATCTTATCAATGTTTGGAAAGGCTCATAATGTTTTCCAGTCCAAATACCCAAACAGGAACCTAGTCCTAATGTAATATCACATTATACTCAGTTGCTTTGTTCATTATACTTGTGTAAGTCCTCATTACTAGAGGTGTACAGTGCCCTCCAGAAAAGATCCAAACACTATTTTTTGGGGGGCACTTAATGTTTTTTTTTGGTTTCTCATGGTTGTATCACTTTTTTTGGGGGGGACACTCAGGTTTTTTTTTAGTTATTTTTTGGGCTTCCCATTATTGTAGCTGTTTTCACACAGCCATAGCTGGCTGAAAAAGCAGGATAACATTTTGTGTATAATTTTTTCAATTTTATTGTTAAAACTATTTAATGAAATGGAAAAAAACAAATAATTCAAAAAATTACTATTTTCATTTACCATTGCACTGGTGCTCCATTTGCATTGACCACAGCTTGCATCTGGTGAGGCAGAGTTACAAGGGCATTTTCTAAGTGCTCAAATGGAATTTCCTCCCATGCAGCATTGACTGCTGCCTTCAATTTATCCATTGCCTTTGGATTGAAAGTTTTAGTGACCATCTATTTCATCTTGAACCATTCGTTCTCAAGTGAGTTTAAGTCAGGTGAGCTTGCAGGCCATTGAAGTTTGTGGATGTTGTTTGATTGTCGCCAATCATTGCTTACTTGAGCCATATGCATGTGAGCACCATCTTCCATGAGTGTAAGCGGGTCGTAATTCATGGCTAGGCCAGCATCAATAAGTTCTTCATAAAAAGGAAGCAGGCCGGGTTCATGAAAATTCACAATGAAAGTGGCTGCTTAACGCTGGTCAGGAGGTAGAAAATGCGTCCAGATTAAATGGCCCCACAGAGAGCCCCCCATACCATAAAAGGCCTTTGGCCATATTGGTGGTTGACAGTCATGAATTTTGATTTCAGCTAGCTTCTTGTGTCAATTCTTATGAACTACACAAGCTAACTGGCAAAGATCACGGTTTTTGAGCTTTATGGGGCTGCCTGGTATTGGTAGTGATTTAACATGGCCACGCTCCTGATGCTTGCAAATAATATCATGAACCATAGTTGGTGGGACTTTCAAGTCATTTCTGATGATTTGTATTGAGGCTCCAGCAGCTCTCATTCCCACAATTTGACTGTGAGTTCCTTCATCAAGTGAGTGGGGCATGATAATAAATATATATATATATATATATATATATAAGTAAAAATTTAAAGTATTTTTAAGAAATTATGATTTTGTCTTACCTGAAAAAAAACTCAAAGATAGATCTTTAAATAGTAAATCCCTTGCAGAGACCACAAAACACGAATTCATTGGGTATTTTATCATTGTTGAAAATGATTGGTTGGAGACAAGATAGTGTTAAACACCATCTAACAGCCACTTGACAGTCAGAACAAGTCAGAGATTTGATATAGCCAAATCAAATCATGGCAACTGAACTTAAGTCCCAATCAATTGGTTTAATTAGAATAAAAAGAAAATTTCAAAAAACAAACAATGAACTTTTTTTTCAAATAAAAAGACAAAAGGCAAGAAATGTTGTTGAGGATAAAATAAAAAAAATTAAACAGAAGAAAGGGTAAAAGAGAAAAAAGAATATAATGAAATTATTGTGAGAGTAGAAAAATAACAGAGGAGGTGTAAAAAAAGAAAAAAAAATACAAAAATGGAGTTAGGGGTAGTGATTTAGAAGCCAAAAAAAAATTAGTTGCCCCCCAAAAAAAGTGTTTGGATCTTTTATGGAGGTCACTGTACATGCAGAGCAGCTCATGAGAAGCTCAAAAGATACTACAAGATCAAACTCAGCAATGATGATTCACTAATTGCCTAATTAATTAGCTACA
Source organism: Austropuccinia psidii (assembly GCA_023105745.1). Lineage (NCBI taxonomy): Eukaryota > Fungi > Basidiomycota > Pucciniomycetes > Pucciniales > Sphaerophragmiaceae > Austropuccinia > Austropuccinia psidii. The sequence continues at coordinate 39,706,164 of JALGQZ010000013.1, forward strand.
AATAGTGTAAGGGGATATTCAAATCGCTTGGAATCCCAACCACTCATAGTCAACGAATAATTGGGTGTTTATGTCATGAGAGCCATTCTATTATGATGAAAACTGGTATCACTAAAAATGACTCAATCATTCATCCTCAATAAAATGAAAATAGAAATGAGTGGAGCTTTTATCATCTGAAAAGTTTGAATAAAGCCCTTCTGGGGGCAAGCTAAAATGTCAATAACCCACAAGGTGATGAGGTAATATTATATATCAAAAACCTCTATCCTATTTCCTAAGGGGATCTTATACTGGACTATTGGAAAGTAAGTTTTTGGATCTCATGTGGTATTTTTTTCAATTATTGGTCACTAATTTTTGACAATTTCCTCAATGCCAAATTGCAGCAGTCAGTTTCCCAAACCTTAGCCAGCTTTCTTCAAAATATTTGTCCATCCTGGCCTCTTTGACCATGGTGGAGAAAGTCTTTCTCTCACAGTGGCCAAGTTAAATTCCCAGCTTGGGAATTTCTTGGGTCTCAGACCATTTCCCATCTCACTTGTTTGAAGAAGTGGTTAAATGAGTCCCCAAATTTCAATTGAGTTAGTTTTGTTGTGCATGAATTGTAGTTTGGAGCCTTTTTGGATGATTTTTGTATCTAAAATGTTTCAGCTTTATCTTAATAAAAAATTTTCAATTGCTATTTTTTTTTTCTTTGGTAATTACAGTTTGGCAAAATAATTTAATTACTTGGCTGTGCCCAAACATACCCCATCTTGGTTGGTGTAATGAAGCTTTGTGTTTCATTCTGATCTTGTTGTCAATTTGGGAAGTTGAACTTTCAACTTCTTTTGGATAAAATATCCATCCTTTGTTGACACCACATGTAATTTGATTTAAATTAGGTTAAATTGAATTGAAAATTTTCCAGTGAAACTCCATTTTTTGACTTTTGAGCTCAAAGTAATTCAGTCACAAAGTTTTCACCCAAAGGAGGCCCAAAGTTATTTTTCATGAGGAATTCAATGGTGAAATTTATTTTATCTTTTAGTTACTCAACAAGTGGATATATCTAGTTTTAGAAATGTTTCTCACAAAAGTATTGAATTTTGATAAATTTCATTATTCCTTCCAATTTTTTACATTTTCATGAGTAAATTTGAAAAAATAAGAATTTCCAATTCTCAGGTAAATTTCATAAAATTGATAAGGAGATTTTCTTCTCATAATTCTATTTTGAGATTGATGTTGATATTATTTCATGAAAAAATTACAAAAATTACATTTTTTATTTTTATATTTTGTGCCCTGTGGGGTGAGTGAACTTACCTCTAAGGCTCACACAAACAAACCACTTGAGATTAAAAGAAAATATCTCTCATTTTTCTGTGAATGCACAACAATTTTGCATCTCTTAGCTAGAGATTTCATTTTGGACACTTACCAACCCCTTACCTTCAAAACTGGCCATAATATTTTTCTTGGACATCCTCAATCAAAAAGACAGGTTTAATCTAGTTGAAAAAGCCTATAGCCTTTCCATAATTGATAGAATGCCTGAAGTGAGGGGTATTTAATTAAAGATCACATCAATACCTTCAATTAAATCCCAATTTAACTCTGATATCTGATAAACTGTTCAGAATATTTATGCTTGTAGTAACTTTATCTAAAATACAGAGGATCTGCAATTAAAAATGACTTATAAACCTAATAGCTTCTGTAAAAGAACATAAGGGAGGATATAAAGAATTTATAATTAAAGAAATCATAAAGATCCAAGATTTATAATAACCTCGTACTCTTATATCAAACAATTGTGAGATAATGATACTTTGGGATATATAAGCCACAATTGGGTAGCAAATATGTATACAAGGTTATGCATACCTTATAGATGGATTCAAGATACATATTTTATAATACAAATTAAATATGATTAATAAGAAGATAAGGGATGCTTTCTGATTTTATTTTTTAAGCTGATACATGTCTTGAGCTTCTTATGTTTTGTTGGATTTTTTTTATACTATCAGGCTCAAGACTGATGTATTTTGTAAGGTTTTTCTATGAAGCTCTTGATAATAGTAACAAATATCAAGATTACTATGACTGTCCTCAGTAGAAAATATAATATAACTAAATATTATAACCACAAATCAATATAATTATTAAAAAAATTATATATCAAAACAAATAATTTAATTATTATTAAATAATTCAATTATAAAAAAATCTTCATAATTATAATAATTTATAATTATTCAATCATCATTATAGTCCCTTACAGTTATCATAATAATAAATATGAAATCTCTTCATGAGACAGTTATGTGTGGAAAATAATTTCATTTAACCACTTATAGCTAACATAGATATTATTTTTAAAAGAAATGTCACACACACTATGAAGAGATAAATCTTATAGAGAAATTCTATACAAAAAGCTAATAATAGATAAAAAAGACATAGAAATTCAGAGAAAACTTACTTATAATATTTGTTTCATACAATAAGTCAAAAAACAACATTATAGTATTAAATAATGTTTGTAAGTTAAAAACACACCAAAAAAAATCTGTTAAAAAATAAAAAAAAACTTCTTATTTTAAAATAATATTCAAGAGTTTTCAGAGGAATTTGTGGATTTTAGAAGATATTTTAAGAGAAAAACTTTATAGAATGAAATCTAGCATTGGTGATTACAACAATATAATCTATGATCAATTTTTTCAATTCTTTATTTGGAGTTTTTAAATAATAAGCTAGCTTAAGAACTGCTTTAATAATAGAAGATTTTATAAAGAATGAGGTATTACCTGCTTAAAATGTCTAATTTTATTGAATGATTATTATTGACAAAAACAGCAATTGAAGGCTCTTTTTATGATTTCAGAGAAGCTCTCATTATCTATAATAGATACAGAGGGATCTCTAAGGTAAAAGCTGAAAAACCATGCTTAGAAATACGTTTCTTAACTTGAGGTAACTTTTTTTCATTCTAATTTAAAGTTACCAGTGTTTTTCTTAACTCTAACTAGCTTTAATCCTCTTTTGGGTTGATTATTTTAAGCTTAAATGAAATATGAGTTTATTTCTATCAAATTTCATCCCATGAAAGACTGAAATATAGATTTTGAAATGAAACCCTCTTAAAATGGATTATTAATAAATTTTTACAGAAATCTTAATTTTATTCAAGAATAATGAAAAAGGTTAATTTAAAGGCTAATTACCAATTAATCCTGTTTAAAGAAGATACTTGAAAGTTATTTATTCACAGATGAAATTGAATTGTAAGCTGTGTGAGATGTTCAAGAAAATCCATTAAAAATTGGATTTTTAATTAATTTTTGAAGTTATTGCTATTTTTCCATGGAAAATAGCAATACATACCAAAACTTAACTGTTGATAAGCTTTTAACACTTAGAGATTAAATTTTTAAGATTATTTAAGATTTGAAAGTTCTTGAAACTTTGATTACAAGACTGCATATGGGGATTTACCCTTTGGCAGCTTGTAATTCCTGTCCAAATTGGGATAAAACCAGTTTAAACTTTTACATTCAATAAAAGTCTGATCTTAAAGCTTAAATAAGGTTAAAAATCCTCTGATAAAGGTGAAAAACTTTAATTGAGTTCTTGCAGATCCCGAAAATTCAGCACCTGGCTCTCTTTGGCTTTTTTCCTTTGTCCCACCTTTCTGCATGGATTTTTCCCTTTTATTTATTTAAATCCATAATATGGCCTTAACTCAATTTAAAGTGAGCCCACACAGGATTTACATCCCGTATGGTAAATCATTATCCAATTCAGTAAATATACACCACACCTCAATTCTAGCTAAATTCTTGGTAATTTTGCATAAAGCTTATGAAACTTTAAATTTAAGCTTATTTAAGCTTAAACTTAACAATTTTGAAAAAAAAATTGTGAAATTGTACTTTGGGATTCTTAAATCTTCTAATAACATAAGAAATATTCATTTTTGGGTATAACACCATATGGCTCTACCCTAGGTTATTTTTGGTTTAGAATCCAAAAATGACATAATAATTATAACTTTGTTTATTCAAAATAAAGTTAAGTTTATCTTTTTGTTATTTTTTGTTTTAAATTCAATTGATAAGTCTGTTTAAGATTAAATCAACTGTGTAAAAGTTTATTTGTGGCCTTATGGGGATGTCACAAATATCTCACAGGCTCACATTCCTTACCACCAAAATCAATTATACTACAATTTCTCATTGAATAGTATAACCCTGATCACATTGGGTGGTATGATACATTTTCCAACCTCTCTACCAATACTTTCAAGTATTTTTAAGCACAAAATTTAAAATTTTTATTGAGGAAGTGGTCTTTTCTCATGTTTAAATCTTCTGAGAAACCTTTGGGAATCAGGTATCTTAATTTCTGAAAGCCACTCATCTTCATGTTGTGGGTTGATGTATCTAACTAAATATTCTCTTTCATTTCTTCCCCTATGATTTATTTCTTTCAATAATTTCAGAACCCTCTTCTCTTCACTTTTATCAAGTGGTGGTACCTCCAAGGGTGTTTCTTTTCTTAAAGGAAATACTTCCTTATCACTTGAAGTGTAATTCTTTACCAGACTAGCAGGAAAATCTGGCTGTTTATTCTCTAGTTCTCCTGTCAGTTCTACTTATACTGAATTTTCCCCATGAAGGGATTTCATAATAAATAGTCCTGCAAAGGAATATTTCAATTTCTTTGGACCTGTATTATTATTAAAGTTTGAGGTTGAAACTAATATTAAGTCCCCTACATTGAATTCTGGGGTCTTATGACTTTTATCCCATTGTTGTTTGGCATATTCAAAGGAATTGGCAATGCTTTGATTTGCGCAATTCCTTACTTTATCAAGCAGTAACTTAAATCTTGAAGAATTTGAATGAATATCAGCTAAATGTTTCTTCAAAGTATCAAATGGAATTTCGGGCTTCCATCCTTCTTCCAACATTGCGGGAGTTTTTCCTGTTGAAGCATGGTTGAAAGTCTTGTAGGCTAATTCCAATTCTGGTATAAGTGTACAAAAATAATGGGAAAGGCCATAAGAACAAAATCTTCTGATAATGTCCTCAAGTGTATGAATAATTCTTTTTTGCTAATCCATCAGTTTGAGAATGGTAGTTCTGTACCCAAAAGCATATGTAAATTTGTTCATAAGGCGTATTTAAATTTTGGGTCTCTATCACTAATGATATTCTTAAAGAGACCAGTCTGTGATATAACTCTATTTCAAATTAAAAGAGCTGTATCCATAACTGTGTCATCTTTGTAAAATGGTAAAAAGATTTGGGATTGCCATATCTTTCCACAATAACAGGACATGAATTGTAATTTTTCCAACCACCATGTAGCAAGGCAGTTACCAAATCCATATTAACCACTTCCCATGGGGTACTTGGCTCTTTGATATGAATCATTAAACCAAATCTTTTACCATTAGCTTTATTGTACTTCTGGAATCTTTTTGAATGTCATAATCCTCAAACACATCCTTTCTCCAAGATGTCCACTAAGAACATGTCTTAATTCTTTCCATTTTTCTGTCTTCAGACAGATTTCCAGACTATATGTTGTCTGGGAATTCCAGTGAAAGTCTGTTAATCAAAGTCCTACCAAATAAGGCCATTGCACATGTGTGTTTATACCTATGATACAAGATACCATCAAATGAGTGGAATCTTCCATTGTCATATGATGTTTTCCATATATAATCCAAATAATTGGTCAAAGGTGTATCTCTGCAATATTTTTCAAGCAGAGAAGTAATAATGTGATAATTCTCATCTTTTTGTAGCTTTATCTACCTTCCTCAAAGAATTCTGTTCCTACATCTGTGATGTTTAATTCCTTCAATTGCAATTTGGGGTTCTGCATTTGAAGGAACATAAGCAGGATTGTCAGATTTATTGGGTTATAGCCATCTACTCAAGCAATAAGCATTTTTGTGAATATTTCCAGCTTTATGCACTATGGTAATATTACCTCTATGCTCCTGTATAGCAATCTGCATTCTTGACATGTGTCTGTTTGGAGTTCTCATGCTAAGAAGTTACTTAACTGAATTAAAATGAGTAATTACCTCAAAAAATCTGACATAAAGATAATTATGAAGTTTTTCCAGAGCCTATAAAAGTCAAAGGCACTCCATTTTCCTTGCTCCATATCTAGCCTCAGTAAGGTTTCTTTTTCTTGAGATAAAAAAAATTGGACCTTCATAAGGCCTGTCATTGACAATTTGAGATTTATAAAGAGCTTCACCTAAAACTTCACCACATGCATCAATAGAAAGGGGGAAAGGTATTTTCCAGTCTGGCATCAATAATAATGGTGCATTGATTAAGGAATACTTTATCTTTTCATATGCTTGAATCTTTCCTTGTGTCATTTTAAAGACAGTTTGTTGATAACAGATTATGTACAATGATATGGAATGTATTGAAAAATCTTTAAGGTGTTTCCTGTAATAACTAGCAAGCCCTAAGAAATAAATCATTTCTATCTTTTTTGGGGGAATTGTTTCAGGAGAACTGCAGCCACTTTGGTTTTATAAAAACCACATCTTAGTCCTGAAATCACATGTCCCAGAGCTTTTAGCTCATGAAAACCAAAATTGAATTTTTTTAAGAGATATTTTCATGTTCACTTGAAGAATCTTCTTAAGAACTAATGGAACTCTCTCTAAAAGAAATCTCCAGGTTTCTGAAAAAATGATAATGTCATCAATATGAATTATTAACCACTGTTCTGATAATTCATGTGGGAAGAGAGTATTAATCATTCTTTGATAGTGAGAGGGTTCCTTTTTTAATTCCAAAAGGCATCCTCAAATATTCATAACTTTCACAATTAGAAATTATCCTCAGTAATTTCTTAGCATTAGGCGTCAAAACATTCTAATAAAAACCTTTAAGGAAATCCATGGAAGTGATGAATATTTCTGTGGATAATTGAGTCAAAGATTTATGGATTCTAGGGATTTAATACCTATCTTGAATTGTATAGGTTTTCAATTCTCTAAAATCACTAACTGTCACAGGGGCTCTTGGACAGAAACACAAGAGTGGCCTGGCACTCAGCAATCAGGGAACTCACTTGGAAGACTCCAAAAGAATAAAGAAAATTAAATAAAAGAATAAATTTCTCTAAGAAGGATGCAAGTACAAAGACGAGATGCAATGAGAGAAATGAGAAGCCAAATGGCCAAAGAGCCAACCAAGGAAGTACTTAATCACTGTTTCAACCTGCCAAAATGAACAATGGAATTAGTAAGGATATGACCACCAAATATCCATTGACAGGCAAAGAAAGAAAAGAGAAAAGGTGCTAAATGACTGACTTGATAATATCAGTATTCACTTAAAAAAATGGTAAGATAAATATAGATAAAATAAAATCAAAATATATTAATTAACTGGGGGAAAAACCCCCCAGGGTCAAAGGAGGCTGGTATATGTGAAAAGTTGAGAGCTTGACTCCTTCAGGCTAGCAGTGGTCCTTTATTGAATACTGGAAGTTGTATTGATTGTCTGATGGAGTGTATACCTTGCCAGATTGGGAAATGAACTGTGTTGAATGATTTTCCCATGATGTTTGAATGGAAAATACAGGTCTTGATAAATTAAAACTGTACTGAATGAATTGGGTTGCCAAGGTGGATTGGTGGAGCATTGACCCTTGACACATTGTTTTGTAACTTCCTCTTGAATATCCCTTGAGAATGAACAGCCAGTATTCCCTTGGAGGAATACTGTGAGTGAGAATAACCATTTATTTCTTGATGGCGTCATTGGTATTTGAGATTATGACACTTGTCCTTGAGCCTTGATGGATCCTCTGGAAGGTGTGCCTTGATGACCTGTTGAAAATTTGAAATAACCATTTGAATTTTCTGCCATTGGATTTCTTCTGAAAAAAGATGCATAATGGTGTATAACACCATATATGGCACTTTTGGTTATTGAGGGTTGAAATGGGCCAAAGGTCTTTTGAGGTGATGTCAGGAGGATATAAATGAAATTTGGGTTTTGGAAGGCTTCAGAGGTGAAAAAGTGTCTTTTGAGTGATTTGGCCATTTTTGGGGTTTTTGCTAAATACAGCTAATACAGCTTTAAAAATGTATTTGCGTCAAATTGCGCAAAATGCGCAGAAGTGCCCAAAATGTGCAAAAGTGCACAAAATGCACAAATCTGGAAGTTAGGCCCCAAAAGGCCTGATATGACCTTTTGGGCATATTTCACATAATACATGAGAAATATGGCCTAAATGGCTTAATACAGCCAAATGCGCAAAAGTGCGCAAACTGTATTTAAAGCTTAAAAAAGCCAAATACAGGCTTTTGGGCTGTATTTTCCCTGTTGTATGGAGAATACCCAAGATGCCCAAAAGCAAAGAGACAGCCTATAATGGCTTGATGATGGTGAAGGGGCCTGGTTGGCCCCAGATGATAAAATGACCATTAAGGCCATAAAACATGACAATGGCCAATTTGGCCAATGATTATGGATAGGGCCAAATTGCCATATATTGGATATGGCATGGATATGCCATATTGAGGTCCAAGAGGGTGGATTTCCATGGTTGTGACACTAACCAACCTTTTTTCATTAGGACAAGTAATGACTACAGGGGTTGTGAGCTCTAATTCCTCATTATGTCCAACATCTCTGAGAACTCACAGTGTCATAATCTCATTAATATTAGTTTGTAAGTCTTCTCTTGCTCTAAGGCTATCATGGTAAGCTGGTCTTTTTAGAAGGAGAGGATAAGGCCTTTCCACATTAAGCATAATGTCCATTCCATGGGCCTTAATAGCCCCTAGTGGTTCATTACCAGAAAAAAAGGCCTCTAAATTGAAATAAGATTTAAGTAAGATCTTCCTTCATTTCTAATTTTAATTCAGGACTTATTTGTTCTTCCATTAATTGATCTGTCACAAATTTCTCCCCATTTACATTTTCCACCTGTGCTATGACTGTTATTTTTTTTCTCTAGAGAAAAAGAAAACCTTTGCCTTTTATTTTCCACTATTGTGAAATACCTGTCTTTATGATTATTAATATCAATAACACAGATATTGAGATAATCATTCCCAAGCATGAAATGTTGGGAAGTGTAGTTATTTATAGCAAAAAAACAACTTTCAATCTGATACTTCCTATGGAGTGAGGAAATATCATTGCTTCTTCAAGAATTCCCAAAGGGTGCATATGCTGGCTAGCACTGCTGAATTTTAAACCCTCAATTGGAATCAATTTATCTTTCCAATTGTTATATATTTTTTCAAGATCATTTTTACCAACACAAGCGCAGAAAGCACCCAAGTTGAAATTTATCTAGGATTCTTTTTCATTTATCACAAAATTAGTGATACAAGATGATCCAGCTGTATAAAATTTACCTATTTCAGGTTTGGTTCTCTGCATTTTAGAATTTTGAACATGTATGAGATCCATGAATTCATCACTATATTGTTGTCAGTGAGTATGCACTTCTGTGACCCCAAAATACACATTTATTTCTTTTATACTAACATTTTCTGGAAGTTCTTCTTCTTCAGAAGGCTCAGAATCACTTCCATGTACAGTTAAATCATATGCTTCTTTGGTGTCTTCAGTTGTTTCAATTTCTATCTCATCAATTCTTGTAGTATTTGGAAAAGTATTAGCAAAATGAGATGTACTTCCACATTTATGAAATTTCAAAGGAGCTCTCTCTTTTGGTTTTTTCTTGAAATTGGTTTCCAGCTAGCTTTATTGTCTATTGGGGTTTTATACCAATTTCTAACAATTTTTGTTCTGATAGTGATTTCTTCCATTGTATTGATATAATCCTCTGTAGAGCAAGGATTAATACATCTGCTTCTTATAGGATGCTCAAGGTCATCACCACATTTCTTAATATCCTTTTATCTACCATTGTTTCAGACATATCAGGATGAAGGGAAGTTAGTCTGTACTTTTTCTTAAGAAACCAGGACATGGGGCTGTACCTCTCAATATTAAGAATGGATTATTCAAAAGAATATTTACATTTTAAATCTCCAAGAGTCATTCTCCCATTTCAAAATAATCTTCTCTTTCCACAAAGGCCAGGAGCGTTTACCATGGTCTTGTTTCATTTGATAATACCATTTCCTTTTTCTATTTGGTTAATAATTAGCGAAATATGGCACTTATTTATTCATCTGGTATGTTAAAGTCTTCTTTAAACATATTAATTTTTTTCATAAATTCCATATTATCATATTCTCCTTCACTACTGAAGGCAGGAAATTCTTATAATCTGGTTATTCTTTTAAAATTGAAGACAATTTCTACTTCTTCATTTCTTGAGATTGTATGATTTAAGTAATTATTATTCAGGTTAAATGCATTTCTGTCTAGAATTGGTTTATAATGTCTTGGTAAATAATTTTTTAATGATATATTGTTAATACTTGATTTAATATCTTCTTTCATTTCAAGTCCTGCTTTATCACTTTTTTCCAATTGTTCTGGGAAAATATCTGCATTGTGACCTGTTGAATTTTCCAAGTTTAGAAATTTTAATCTTAATTCTTTTAATATTTTAGTGATAAAAAATAGATTTATCATCTGGCTTATTAATAAATGTAACTTTGGACTCAATTATTTCATAAATATGCTTCAAAGACAAAATATTGTATTTATTCTTACTTTATGGACCCATTGTGGTCTTTTGTGACTCTTCCACTTGCAAAATATTTCTACCCAGATTTTGTTAGATATACTCAAAATTGTTAAGCTTTTTCAAAATTAATTTATTACAAGTTTCAAAGTGGGATACAAGCCTTATAAGCTCTATTTCTTTAGAAATGATTGGTTCAAGATTTCTTCCTCCTTGGTTTTGAATTCCATCAAAGTTCTTGCAATTTTGAACACATTGTCCATGGCTCTCTTTTCCTTATTTGGAACTCTGTAGTTCTCTGAGTAGTGCCTTTTTTTGGCACTTGTTGAGATGGATTCTTTCTTTTAGAGGCTTGGAGAGCTTCCACAGGGCTGTTCTCCTTTTTTTAGCCAACTCTTTCTTCTGATCCTCTGAACAAATGCTTTGGTTTTTCAACCAAGATTTTTTCTTTTGGACGTGTACCTTGCAAGACATGGGTGTCCACCCCTTCAGAATTTCTTGTATCTTTTCTGGGTTCATAGTCCCTATCCACAATCTGGGCAGATGTTCCCACCCTTGCTGCTTTGCTTCCATAAACCAGTTCTTGTACTGAGACTGGTATATTTCTACTTCTGCCTGTTGGAAGTTTCTCATATCTGAAAACAGGAATAGCATTTATTTCAGCTTCTTAACTCTCAAGAAGAGTGTAAAAGATGCTGGCTAACCTTTGGGAATTTTTGTAAGCTCTGAAATCCTCCATTTGTGCCTATCCTCTGGGATGACATTATTGTCTTTTGGATTTATGACTTGAATTTCCTGTTCAAGATGCATTTGATTGGATGAATTAATTGCTTACACTGCTAGTAGGAGTTATCTCAAATCAATTCAGAGAAAATTTGGCTAATAAATCCCTTAAATTCACGTTATGGACCTTTAAAGGGTTTATTTGTAAGTAACCCTCTGGGTATCAGGATAGTTTGAATTTCAACACTTGACTCTGAGATGCTAGAGTCAGAAGAGCTTTCTCTAATAGATGAATCTAAAATCAAAAAGTAATATAAGTTATTTTTATTCAACAAATAAAAAAGTTATTAACTCAGCTTATTGGATAAAGTTTTTTTAAAGTAATTTATGGCACATTACGTCAAAAATGAGGAAAATTGCTTCTTTCTTTTGCTTTAGGTAAATAATAATTATGCAATAAATAAGTTATTAAGCAAAATTATATTATTATTCACTTTATACTGGAATCACTCAAAGAATATATTTCAAGTCTTTGATGTGAAAAACCCACTAGTTAGAGAATAGAAATTTATTCTAAATCACTCAATAGTATATTATCTCAACCACTATTCTTAAGAAAAATAACTTTATCAATATTATAGATAGTATTTATAAGGCGTAAGTACCATAAAAGCCAAAAATAAAGTAAATATGGAAATTTTAAGTCATAAAACAGTAAAATAAGGTCTAGAATATTCTTTATGTCTCTAAAATTGGTTGGAATCACAGCCATACCCCTAAATTTATGTTTTTCTATGGAGCTCTTGATAATAGTAACAAATATAAAAAGTACTATGACTGTCCTCAGTAGAAAATATGATATAATTAAATATTATAATCACAAATTAATATAATTATTGAAAATAATTATATATAATAAAATTTTATTATTATTAAATCATTTTACAATGAGCAAATTTTGATTATAATAAATTAGAATTATTCTATTATCACTAGAGTCAACAACAGTTATAATAATAAGAAAAATGAAAGCTCTTAATGCGACAATTATATGTGGAAAATAAAGATATTTAACCACTTAGAAGTAATATCAATACTATTTATAAGTAAAATATAATTCACACTGTGTAGAGAAAAATCTTATAGAGAAATTCTATTCAAAAAAACTAATACTAGATAAAAAAATATATAGAAATTCAGAGAAAACTTACTTATAATATTTATTTAAACAATAAACCAAACAACAACATTTATAGAATTAAGTAATTTTATAAGCTAAAAACACACCAAAAATCAATATTTTGAAGGCTAGAAAAAACTTTCTTATTATAAAATAAGATTTAAGATTTTTCAGAGGAATTTGTGTATTTTAAAAGATAGTTTGAGAGAACAAATTTATAAAATAAAATCAATTATTTGAAATTACAACAAAATAATCTAAATGATATGATTTCAATTCTTTATTTATATTTTATAAAGAATTTGATAACTTAAAAATTATATGAATAAAATATTGCCTGTCTAAAATGTCTAATTTGATTGAATTATTATTATTGACAAAAAAAGTGATTTAAGGCTCTTTTTATGCCTTCAGAGAAGCTCTCATGATTCATAATGGATATAGAGGAAATTCTCAGGTCAAAACTGAAAACCCACACTTAAAAATAAGGTTCTCTAATTAAGGTAACTTCTCAATTCTAATTGAAATCTACCAGTGTTATTCTTAACTCCAAGTAACCTTAATCCTCTTTTGGGTTAATTATTTTTCAGTTTAAATATTAAATAAGTTTATTTATATTCAATTTGATTACACAAAAAACTCAAAAATAAAGTTTCAAGTGAAAATTTCTTAAAATGGATTTTTTAATTAATTTTTGAAGAAATCTTAATTTTCTTGAAGAATGATTAAAAAGGTTAATTTCAAGACTAATTACCAATTACTCCTTTTTGAAAAATATACTTAAGATTTGATTTATAAACAGATAAAATTTAATTGTAAGTTTTGTGAAAATTTCAAGCAAATCCTTCAAGAATTGGAGTTTCAATGAATTTTTAAAGTTATTGCTATTTTTCAATGTAAAATAGCAATACACATCAAACCTTAACTTCTGTTAAGGTTTTGAAGCTTATAAATCTAGTATTTAAGCTTAATAAATATTTCACAGCTTTCAAACCCTTAATTACAAGTCTGCATATGGGGATTTACCCCTTGGCAGCTTGTAAGTTCCTGCCCAAATTGGGATAAAACCAGTTGAATCTTTGATGTTCAATCAAAGTCTAATCTTAAAGCTTAAATAAGGTTGAAAATCCCTCAATACAGGTGGAAAACTTTAATTTAGTCCTTGAAGATCCCAAAAGCTGGGTATCCTGGCTCTCTTTGACTTTTTTCCTTTGTCCCATCTTTCTGTGTAGATTTTTCCCTTTTATTTATTTACAGCCATACTATGGCGTTAACTCAATTTAAATTGAGACCACACAGTATGTACATCCTGTATAGTAAATACTTAGCCAGTTTAGTAAATATACACCACACCTCAATTTTAACTACCTTTTTGGTAAGTTTGCATGAAGCTTATGCAACTTCAAAGTTAAGCTTATTTAAGCTTAAATCTAACAATTTTGAAAAAAATTGAATTGTGCAATTTTACTGTGAGATTTTTAAACCTTCTAATAACATGAGAAATAGCTATTTCTGGGTATAATATCCTATGGGTTGACCCTTGGTTATTTTTGGTGTAGAATCCAAAAATGACACAATATTTATAACTTGCTTTATCAAAAAGAAAGTTATACTTACTTTTTGTTATTTTTTATTTTAAATTCACTTGATGAGTCTGTTCAAGGCTAAATTAATTGTATAAAAAGTAATTTGTGGACTTATGGGTATGCTATACATATATCACAGGCTCAAACCTTTTTGTGGGCTTTAAAGGTAGTTTAGCTTACCCAAAAGTCTAAAAAATAACATCAGAATAAGATACATTCTTCCTCAAGATATAGCTTAAATTAGGAAAATTAAATTAATTTTTACAAAAAATCAATGAAATTAAGAATAAGAGGAAAATTAGCATTTTTCTCATAGAAATAAAACAATAATTGATCTTTATTCAAATTTTGAAACAAATTATATTTCTGCAAAAAAGTAATTAATATATTTTAATATATTTTTGCTAAAAATATATTAATTCTGCTTCAATGTTTCATTCCCCAAGCAAAAAATACCTTAGGTTACCTCTGCCTAAAAGGTTTTTGGTTTAGCTTTAAATAAGCTTGAATCAATTTATGAGGACTTAAGACATAAAAATCTTAAAATAATCATATTTGAATTCAATTAAAGCTAAAAATGATTTGAAACTTTCCTTTGGGTTGAAAATGGTCTGTGATGCAGAGCTTAGATGTTATGTGAAGTTTAAGACTTTTCAATTGATTTGTCAAAATGGGTATGTTTATTACATAAGTGACCTTTAATTTTCATATGAGTATTCAATAATTTCAGTTCTGTACTTGTATTCTTGAGTCAAGTTTAATATTTAAGTCTTCATCTTGAGTGCATGTGGAGGTATCACAATAAAATAAACGAGGGCCACAAGCAACACTTGTAGATGTATCCCAAGTCATATACAGTAGAGATTGTAAAGCTACATACCTGTTTGTGGACATATTTTCCAATGGGCTTTTACATTTAATTGTAGCTGAGAGGTCCTGTTGAAACCCATATATGATGACCCATACTGATTTTGAACGATTTTAAGTCATTAAAATGTTACAATACATGAAGTAAACTGATACTCTTTAACAAACCTTCCAAAATCCATATTTAAAACCCATAATTATAAATTTCAAAAACTCCAATATCAAATACCATTGAAAATAAACTCAAATGAATATTATTTTTGAAATTCTTTCTTTGTTTTTGTGGACAAAAAGTGTGAGGGGTATCTCATTGGGCCTTTTATGGGCTTCAGAGAAATTTTAAGCAGGAACCCACTTGGTGTACCCACAGGTCCTTGGGATTAGGACAGTTATTTAATTAGAGATGCATGGGTTAGGACAAGCTCTACTGTATTCTCAAAATGCTACCATCATCTCTTTGCTTTAATTTAAGCTTAATAATCCTATATACCCCAAATTTACTGAAAAAATATTGCGTAAAGAAAAATTCCGGATTTTTGAAGCCCTTAAACATAATTTAAAAGATCTCATGAGGTAAAATTAATATTTTTCATTTTCATTTAAAAGCTTACATCTAATGAGAATAAGTTTGATAGCTTCTTGAAAGATTAATCTCAATTTAATCTTGAATAATTGAGCTTAATATAAGAGAAATATCCCAAAATCAGCTATTTTTTGGCCAAAATTCCTTGTAAAGATGTAGTATTTATCCAAAAACGTGAATTATTCTTCAATATTTTCTTTTCAATTTGAATTAATGAAGGCTAAAAGGCCTAATTGAGTAAATGAAGATACATGCATATTCAGAGACCCTTTTGATCTTCTTTCAATTTTGATTCTTTTTCAAAATATAATAATAATAGAAAACTAATTCATATCTTCCAGGTCATTAATTACATCTTATTATTCCAAAAGAAATAAAAGTAAAAATTATAGAATAATATATTATCAACCCTGACTTTCTTTCCATTTTTTTAAATTTTTTATGCAAAAAAGATCATGTTTTCTCTTTCAAATTTTGAGGTGGATTATATAAAATAAACATGGATCAATTGCTTCAAGGTAATGCTATTGATTAAATGAGTAAAGATTTGGAATATTTCATTAAAGTACAATTCATTTTTTGAGATACTAAATTAGGCCCAAATTGAACCTGATGATGTGAGTTAAAATCAATACTTGATCTTCTTTTGACAGTGGCTTAATAATCAATGATGGATATAAATGAAGGATGATTTTTTGACATGACATTTGATGTGATAAAGGAAAAATTTAAAATGAAAATAAGAATTTTAATGAAAATAAGAAAAGGAAAAGAGAGAAAAATGAAAGAAATGAGTCTTGAGGATATTCCAATCTTTATCACAGAGGTTGGTAATTGATTTTTAAATTGGCCACAAACCTGGAAAAGAAAATTTGATGCCGGGTGCTCAGAAAGTGGCCAAGGTGATTTTTTGACAGATTGAAGACCCCGCAGGGAACTGCACACAAGGAGAGGAACTTACTTTTGGTAGTTACCACTCCTGTGAGTGCCATAAAATTAAAGAATTGCTGAAGGAATGAATCAAAAAGGGTGAATAATTGGAAAATAATTAAGAAAAGTGATGGTCCATTTTCCCAAGTGAAAATGGCCATAACTTTTGAATTGATGTTGAAATTCTGGCCAAAGATCTGTGTCCGAAATTTAAAGAGTTCTCACAGAGTGGCCAAGGAGACTCTTACAACAAAAAGAGTAGAATACCTCTAAAGGTGCATACCAGGAGGGCAAATTACTTTTGGTAATCCCTCTCCCCACCAAGCACCATAAATAATCAAGAGCTTGAAGAATTGGGTCCTTGCTTTTCAGGATATAAAGAATGAAAATCCTTGGAAAGCTCAGGAAAATTCTTGAGGTTTTCAGTTGGTTCCCAAGTGGATCTCTCTGGGTCTTTACTGAAACCTTTTCATTCCACCAAATACCATAAATTTCCTCTCTTGAGCTTTGAGTCCAGTATTTGAGAGACTTTCCATTCCTCTTCTTCTTCAATGATAATTGGAGGAGGAGGCTCTTGATTCCTATTTGGGATTTTTGATGTCTTTACTGGTTCTAAGAATGAAATATGGAATACTGGGTGGATGGACTTCCATTGAGATGGTAGGCATGAGTGCTTACTTTCTTCAAGATCAGAAAAGGAGCCAACCATCTCTCAGACAGTTTTTTGGTGGGTCTAGTTGATTTGATATTCTTGGAATAAAGCCATACTCTGTCACCAGGATTGAAAACAGGTGGACTTGCTCTGCTTTCATCTGCTTACCTCTTAAATGTGTTTATGGCAACTTCAATTTCTTTCTTGACATCTTGCTGTACTGATTGGATTTTTGTTTATAGCTTTTCAGCAGAAGTATCTTAAGTAATGTGAACTGAGTCAAATTGAGGATCTATTCCATAAACAGTGAAAAACATTGATTGTTTTTTTGAATAGTGGTAAGAGTTATTGTAGGAAAATTCAGCCAAAGGGAGCCAGGTGTTCCAATCATATTGATAATAACTTACCTACATCTGAAGGTACTGTTCTAGTATCTGATTTACCCTCTCTGTTTGTCTAGCAGTTTCTGGATGGTAAGCAGTTGACAGATCTCTTGAAATATTGATCTGCTGACAAAGATTGGGTGAAAAAGAAGAAACAGAAAGAGAACCTCTATCACTAACACTGCTTGAAAGCAGGCAATTATTTAAAACAATATTCTCAATGAATGAATGGGCCAAATACAGTCAAGTTATTGAAGAAATTGTTGGAATAAAAACTGCCATCTTTGAGAATCTGTCCACTATGACAAGGATTGAGTCAAAGGAATTGGACAATGGAAATTTGGTGATGAAATCCATTGAAAGACAAATCCAAGGATAATTTGGAATTGAAAGAGGTTTGAGGAGTCCAAACTTCTTGTGATTAATATTCTTGTTTCTTGAACACTGGTGACAGGATTAGACATAATCCTTGATAAATTCAGTCATGCCATACCAGTGAAAATCCTGCTTGACAAGTTTGAGAGTCTTCTCTTGGCCAGGGTGTTCAGCTAGAGGAGAGTCATTCTACTTTTGAAGTATGCTGAGTTGAATTGTGCGGTCATTTGGGACCACCACCCAATCTTTGAACAGGAGAATTTTGGAAGAGGAATCAAGAGAATAATATTGGACAGATTTTTCCCTTTGGCCAAATATTGAAGAATACTTCTGTAATGAGAATCTTGCAAAGATTCCTTCTTAATTTAGTCAATCAAATTTGAAAATGAATACACCTTGACTCCCAAGAATTTTGATGCTTGAATTGCATCTTTCTTGATCATTTGTTGATAACTCATTGGGTTCTTGCTGATGAAATCCTCCCCCCTCTCTGGGTAAACATTTTCCCAATGTGACAATGCATCTGGAAGGGTTTCTAAGCGGCCAGGGCGGTAAGTAATTGAAAAATGGAATTCAGCCCAGTGGGCTTGACAGAAAGTGAGAATATTGGAAGACATGAAGTATTGGAGTGAAGATTGGTCAGTGAGAACTTCAAAAGGGGACGAAAGAGAGAGAAGAAAAGCTCTCCAGAACTTGAGAGCCAAGACTATGCAAAGGAGTTACTTGTCATGAATCTCATAGTTGAGCTCTGGTGGAAGACAATTGTGGCTATCAAATGAAATGGGATGTTTTCCTTAGTCATAAACCTGACTCAGTCCAGCACCCAAGGCATAATCAGAAGCATAAGTCTCTACAATGGTGGGTAGAGAATGATTGAAGTGAGAAAGGATTGGAGCAGTAATTAAAGCCTCTTTTAGTTGATGAAACTGTCTAAGAGCTTTCTCATTGAGGGGAAAACGGGAATCTTTCTTGAGGAAACTGGTGAGTGAACTAATTTTCTTTGAATAATTCTTGATGAAATGGTGGTAAAAATTTGCAAATCCAAGGAATTACTGAAGAGCCTTGAGGTTTCTGGATGGTGACCAATTGAGCATTTTGTGGAATTTTGCTTGGTCTATCTTGAGGCCTTCAGAAGAAACAATATAACCCAAATACTCTACACTAGAAACATGAAATAGGCACTTCGAGGCCTTAGCAAAGAGGTTATTGGCTCTGAGTCTGGCAAGAACAGTGGACATGTGAGCCTTGAGGTATATTTTACATACCCAAATAGGCCAAAATTATCTTAAAAATAAATTCTGAACTATGCATAACTCATAAGTCATGCATATATTAAAAATTCATCCTTTTGATTTCAGAAGGATGAATAACTTTTTATTGAGTAGGTAAATCCATGAATTTGAGGCCAGATTTGGATTCTTCACAAATTTTCACCTAGGGTAGCTCCATGGAGTGAATAAGCTCAAATCAACTCTTTGAGGTGTTAATATGTAAAATACTTCAATACGACATAAAATAATTGTGAAAAACAATTTGTTTTTCTCAATTTCATGCCAAAATAATGGGAATGTGAGAAATCCAATGTTACATATACACTAAGAATAGTGTTATTCATTTTTGTGGCACTTAATCTTATGGTATTCTTACATGCACTTTTGGTACACCCATTGTGGATATCTTACTTTAAGCTTGAATTTCTATTTTGACATGAAAAATAGGCAAGGGGGACAAAAGACATCAAAGAGAGCCAGGGTACCCAATTTCTGATGCCTCTGAGTTGTGGACAGCTCCAAAGCTTGGATCCATGGCTTATCTTGGCTCAATCAGTAAGCTACAACCTTTTTGGAACTTGCTTACCATGTTACAACTTCAGTAAATCATAGAAAAATAGCAATTAACCTGCTATTTTGATGTTCCAAGGAGGTAAAGAGCAACTTAGACTCCTTTCACCATGTCAATTCTTAATTAATTTCCATGGATAAGCCCCAAAAGATTAATCAAAGCCCTTTTTGGACTAGTATTCATTGATTTACCTCATAGCGACCAGCCATATACTGCTATTTGCGATTCTACATAGAAATGAGGTAAAAACTTCAAAAATTCATTGAAAATACAATCCTTAATGAATCTTTCTGAAACTTTAAGGACCAATTAAGAGCTTTATAATTCATGAAAAAACTAAGAATAGCTATACCTTCCTATGTAAAATCAAAAATTTTACTTACACTCCATTTCTGAAGATTTGAGGTGAAGCACAGAATGTTTAAAAATTTACAGAAAATACATTCTGTGATGAAATTTCCAATAACATTGATACCTTTGAGAAATCAATGATTATTTTGAAATAAAAGAAGATTTAAAGTTGTTTCTCATTTTATTCTTAACCATAAATGGGTTGGTAGTCACGTAAAAGCCTCAATTAAGTAATTATGATAATCTTACGTGACAACAGATGATGCAATCAATAATCCAAAAGGTTTTATTGTTTTCTAACTCACTTTTTTTTCAGTTTTCTCCATGGCACGTCTCTGTGATCTGTCTTAGACTTAAAAGAGGCCTCCTCTTTCTGTTTTTTCCAAATCATCACATTATTCAAATATACCTTTAGTACCAACATGTAAGTATTAGTTAAAACTTTTCTTAAGTATTTTATCCTTTCATAAATCAATAAGAAAGACTTGAAATCATAGAAATCAACTATATATTGTTGTATTATTGTTATAAATCAATTTTGATCCATTGAATCCACAATTCTACGTCAAATCTCTCTACTATTATCTTCTAAAAGGTTCATTGGATTAATAGTGAGTGATTTATCATAATTCTTGAAGTTTCTCCCTAGTAATAGTTTTCTTCAAGAGTTATCTTTATAATTATTCTTGTAAAAGATAATTATATATTAAAATAATTTTATTTTTTTAATAAAAGAAGTTTCTATTAATAAATTCTTCTTGTAATTGATTCTTGTAGACAGTTACTGCTTACTGTTATAATCACTAGTAGTGTATAAGACGTAAAAGAAATAATTCTTTAACTATTTAATTGTGGTTATAATAATTTTTATCATTATATTTAATAAGAACAGTCATAGTACTGTTGATTAATAATAATATTATCAACTGTTTCTTTGACACATTGGACATTTGGGGGCCTGGCTATGTTTTTTGAACCTTGTACCCTTAATTAATATATTAATTTAATAATTCTTTTTCTTTCAATTTAAAGTTAAAATTCTTTTTATTTTTGAAATTGTCTTAAAATCTTTTTAATTGAGGAATTTGGTTTAATTTTATACTGTTTTTGCATGTGGCTTTTTCACATCCACAAACTTAGAAAATTATTCTTTGAGTTACTCTGAATTAATTTTGATTCAAAATCTTAAATTTTAATTTTTTTTTCAATATTAAAAAATAAAAATTTATAAAAAATCTCAAAATATCTTAAAAGTATAAAACAAAATTTCTTTTATCAATTTTTCTCTAGTGTCTCTAATCAAATAATGTGCAGCTGCTAACAGACTCAGTAAAAGATACATTACCAGTCCAGAGTCTGAAGACAGTATTAAAGTACAAATTGCTAAAAGAGGCACTTTGTTTAAGACAGAACAATACAAACAACCACCAAAACGTGTGTGTTTTCTGTTTTCAATTCTTATTTTATCTTGAATTGACATGAAAATGGTGCATACCAGAAATGGAAGCAACTA
This sequence comes from Austropuccinia psidii, assembly GCA_023105745.1. Taxonomy (NCBI): domain Eukaryota; kingdom Fungi; phylum Basidiomycota; class Pucciniomycetes; order Pucciniales; family Sphaerophragmiaceae; genus Austropuccinia; species Austropuccinia psidii. Next base: position 39,727,808 of record JALGQZ010000013.1, read on the forward strand.
TTTAGTCCAACCAGACGGATGTGGACAAGGAAGAGGCAAGACCAAATCCACAAGTGTCAAATCTTCCTCAAGAAAGACACATATGGAGGAGGCCAGAGTTGCCCACCATTCCTCAAGGTCTGTAGCAACAAGCTTTGACGTTGTGGGAACTCCTTTTGTTGTGGGATAAATAATAGGCAGTACCTTGAGGGGGAAATTATTGGTGAGTCTGTTTTGAATTTCAGAATGAGCCAATAACCATGGGTGCTAAGGTGTATTAGCTGCCCCTCTAAATATACTGAAAAAGATACCCTTTTTGATGAGATCACAAATCAATTATTTAATTTTGTGGCTTTTCAATTAGAGAATTTTCTTCAGCAGTCTCTATCAGTCTGTCAATAAAGGATCACTATGATGATAATGGTAATAGTTAATATATATTTTTTTAATAATTTAGGTTTGCTTAACTTTCTTGTTATTGATTATAAATCTTTTTAATTAATTATTCTAGTATTCTTTCTTTCATTACCTTAGATATTTAAAGAATATTGTTTAAGATCACTATTAATATTAATAATAATCTTGATAGCTAGCTAATACTTTTAAAGGTGATTTAATAATACTATCAATATAGCTATAATAATTTAAGGGTAAGATAATTCTTTTAAGGGTGGTTTTGTTTAATATAAAGGTGAGATATAAATGATATAATAGTAATATAATACTATTAGGATCAATATAAATATAATCCAATATACCTCAAAGGCTATTGATATAAGGTATAAGGGTAAGATGATATCCCTTCTATAAATAAGGGTTATTGATAAATTAGATAAGATCACTATTGATAATATCTTCAAACACTACTTCAACACTACTACTATAATGGTAATACTATTAAATAATATTAAACTCTTTCATTAATATTATAAATATCTTTCATTAATTAATCATAAATAATACTATAAGATACTGAGCCTTGCTACTGATCTTCTTCAATATAAATACTATATTATCCTACTAGAGAAGGGATGGATTGATCCTCAAGATTATTGTCTGAATCAGAAGCATGGGGGAAAAAACAGGGAGAGAGGCCCTTTATTTATACCTTTTGGGCCCTCAATAGAGCCTTCCAAAAACACGGGACTTAGAAAAAATTCCACCTTGAGACATTTTTTCTGGTGGGTAAATTAAAAATGGTGTCATTTGATCAAGATATTGCACCATATGTTTGGTTGATTGCACCATTCTGAACCTTATTATTGTCAGTGCACAGCCTTGAGATATTTTTGCTAGTGGTTAAATTTGGAATTGTGTCATTTGTTCAGGATATTGCACCATATGTTTGGTTGATTGCACCATACTTTTTGAATTATACTCTTATTTTAACTGAACTCTATTCTTATTATGCACAGCCTTGAGACATTTTTGCTAGTGGTTAAATTTGGAATGGTGTCATTTGATACAGATATTGCACCATATGTTTGGCTGATTGCACCATTTTAAAAAACTGTATTCTTATCTCTACTAACCTTATTTTTCCTCTTCACAGCCTTGAGACATTTTTGCTAGTGGTTAAATTTGGAATGGTGTCATTTGATACAGATATTGCACCATATGTTTGGTTGATTGCACCATTTTAAAAAACTGTATTCTTATCTCTACTAACCTTATTTTTCCTCTTCACAGCCTTGAGAAATTTTTGCTGGTGGTTAAATTTGGAATGGTGTCATTTGATACAGATATTGCACCATATGTTTGGTTGATTGCACCATTTTTTTAAAACTGTATTCTTATCTCTAGTAACCTTCTTTTTCTTCTTCACAGCCTTTATCTGTATTTAGTTGAGTATTTCTCTATGTAAAATTTAATTTGTAATAATACCTGTAATGTTTGGTTATGGGAGTTTAAGTGGGGATTGAGTAATGTAACACTATCTTAACTTATATGTAAGTGTTTTTTTATGTCAAGACATGTAACACATGATGTTGTAAGAGTAATGGTATCACTTATGTAATATTACACATGTTTATTCATATTGAATATTTAGACAAGCTGCATTATCTTTAAGCATATTCTTGTACCTAGTATAGGGTGTATAGTATCATTTCTCTTCTTTAATCCATGATATCTAGAAAATTATTGACATTATGGGGTTGAGGCAATATGTGACTATAGGTAAAATTTGATGTAGATTCCAGTGGAATACTTATTTTTGTTATTTTAATATAATTCTCTTCCTTTTTCTTGCAATTTTTTACTTTTATCTTTATTTTCTTTATATATATATATATATTATTATTATTATTGATCAAAGTTTTAGCTTTGAAATTGTGGATTTGAACCTTGGAAGAACTGGTATGGAATACCACAACGTGAATTCTGAATCTGGACTGATTCATGATAATATTTTAAGGGTTGAACCACTTTCAAGTGGAAGAAATAGGAATCTATCAATGCCAGTACAAAAATTGGTTCAGAGCAGCCAAAGAAGAGGAGTTGGAAATATGCCCAAGCCTTTGGCAGGGGGCCATGAACTCCTACTTACACATCAAGAGCTTTCTGTGTCAGGAGAAGACCATAGAGCTCTTAGGAAGTTGGAGCCCATTGTCTTTCAAAGACAAAGTCAAAAAGATAAAGAATTGGTTGAAGAACCAAAGTCTTTTATCCATAGACCAGAAGAAGGAGTTGAAAATGACTCCATCTTTCGAGACAGAAGGCCCAGTGGCGTCTACCAGCTCCAGAAGTGTCCAAAGACAAGCCCAAAGGACCTCAGAAAAAGCAGAAAGGTCCCAAGACCCATCAAGGCAAGGGCAGAGGCAAAGCCAATTGGCACAGACCTGACCCACAAGGGTACAGGATTCCCAAATTGGAGCCTTCAGCTGTGGACAGTGTCTTCAATATGGCCAGGACTCTTATTTAATTCACAGCCAAGGAGCAGGAAAGGATGAAAAGAACCTTTCCACAGAAATAATACAAGAAATATGTTTTTTTAAAACTAGTATTAATGTAGAGATTGGTAAAATTGATGCAAAGTTAACTAAAATGACTTTGGACATCAATTACTTGAAAAAGAATAACAAACATTCTGCTGAAATGCATAAGTGTGTGATTGCCAAACTGGAATTACTTACCAATACATGTGACAGAATTGAGACTATATATCATGTCCAAGATGATGAAATGGAAGGTTTTTCAACAAGAAACATCAACGATAAACTTAGAGATCTGAAGGACTATGTTATGGCAGGGGCTGAGAATACAAGTCAATTTGCCACACATTTGGCAAGAAGTGACAGTGAAAGGAAGAAGTTAAAAGAGGAAATACTTGCACAAGTGGAGAAAATTCATAAGAATTACGAATAAAATCCACATATTCCAAGACATTCCACACCTTTGACTGAAGAAAATCTTTCTGTGAAAGAAAGTCTGACCCCTTTTCTAGGATAAAATGTTATGTATGCAAAAGATATCCCCAAATTGGAAGACTGGCCAACATTCTCTGGTGAAGGAGAATACAACCATATTAAGTTCATCAGAACTATTGATATGTTGCAAGAAGATTTTCACATACCTTATGAAATTATAGTGGGAAAATCACACTCTCTGGTTACCAGAACTGCAAAAAATGGTATTACAAGATGAGACAAGATCATGGAAAACATGATTGGTCTTGGTGGAAATCTGAAGTGATTACCAAATGGGCCAATAATTCTTGGAGGTTTAAAATGGAGAATTCTTTTGAAAGTGCTATTTTTAACTCAGAAAAAGATAAACCACTTACTCTGTTCTTCAAACAAAAAGACAGATTATCTGCTTTACACCCAGATATGTCTGAAACTATGATTAATAGGAAAATATTAAGAAAATGTGGAGGAGAACTAGAACATGCTATCAAGTGCAGATGTGTAGAACCCTGTTCAACAGAGGACTACATTAATGCAATGGAAGATATCATTACTAGAACGAGAATTGGTAAAACTTGGGCTAAAATCTCTATGGAGTCCAAAATGGTCCCAAAGATTTCCAGAGAGGACAGAAGACCTGGAAGACCTGTCTTTAAGTGTCATAAATGTGGAAGCACTTCACATTTAGCCAAAACTTGCACCAAAAAGACAAAAATTAATGAAGTTAAAGTCATTGAAGAAGCTCAGTGTACTGAAGAGAAAGAAGAATCTCACCTAGATTCTGCAGTATCTGAGGATACACCAGTAGAGAACTATCCCATTGAAAACATTACAGTTTTATTGAGGTCACAGAATTCCATACTCACTTGCCACAGTACAGTGAGTATTGTCATAACCTGATCAATATCCAGGATGCCAGAATGTGTAAAACCAAACCTGCTAGAGGTAAAGGATTCACTGCCAAAGCATCCTTTATCACATCAATCCCGATGAATGATATTGAAGTCAAAGTAAATTTTGATACAGGGGCATTTTGTACTTGTGTAGGCAAAGATTATCTGCAAGCCATACTCCCTGGATGGAAAAATCATCTCTTACCAATAGAGGGTGTACAATTTAGTAGTGCCAGTAATAATATGTACCCTTTAGGTATATTGGACACTAATCTTGTATTTCCACACCCAGCAGGAAGTGTTAGAATGAAGACTGAGATTTTAGTAATGGACAATCGCACCTCACAGCACATCATTCTTGGAAATGATTAATTGAATATTTATGGTATTGACATCAATAACCATAAAGACAGATATTTCACAATTGGTGAAAGCAAAAGACAAAGATTTGCTTTTTCCAATATGCCAAAACAAATATCCATAGTATCTTCTAGAAAAGATACTTATAAGGAAGAATTTGTGACTAATCAACTTGTTGACGCACAAATCAATCCATCATTTTCACCAAATATGAGACATGAACTTATTGATGTTTTATACACATATAATAATGCATTTGCCTCTGATAATGAACCATTAGGCGCTATAAAAGGGCATGAAGTTGATATTACTCTTAATATTGACAGACCATATCCTCCAGTACTTAGAAGACCAGCTAATCCAGCCAGTCCCAGAGCTAGGGAGGCCTTGGAAAAACATATCCCAGAGCTGATCCAGCTTGGTGTACCAAGGATAGTAGGCAATATGGAAGACGTTGAATTGACAACACCTGTTATTATTGCTTGGCATAATGATAAATCAAGGATGGTTGGAGATTTTAGAGCATTGAATACCTACACAGTTCCAGATAGGTATCCAATTCCTAGAATTCAAGAAACCTTGACCCAATTGTCTAAAGCCAAGTATATAACATCAATGGATGCATTGAAACGCTTTCACCAAGATGTTTTGACACCTAAAGCTAAGAAGCTACTTAGAATTATCACTCACTGTGGTATTTATGAGTATCTTAGAATGCCATTTGGTATTATAAAGGCACCATCCCATTATCAAAGAATGATTAATACCATATTACCCCCATAATTATCTGAAGGATGGCTTATCATTTATATTGATGATATCATCATATGCTTTGATTCATGGTCTTTTCACCTTGAAAGACTTGCAAGAGTGCTTCACAAAGTTGCAGAAGTGAATATGAAAATTTCACTCAAGAAATGCAATTTTGGTTTTGAAGAACTCAAAGCATTATGACATATTGTTTCTTGTTTAAGCTTGGGTATTGACAAGAATAAAGTGGCAGCAGTGTTACTTAAACCAATACCCCAGAATAAGAAAGAAATGATGTCTTTTCTAGTATTTTCCAGTTATTATAGTAAACACTTGAAAGACTTTGCAATTCTAGCCAAGTCACTCTATAGAATATGTGCTCAACAAATAGTATTTGAGATGACACAGGAGAGAATTAAAGCTTATGAGAAGATAAGGAAAGCTCTCAAAGAAGCACCTTTAATCCTCATTCCTTACTGGAATATACCTTTTAAATTGTACATTGATTCATGTGGAGATGGATTAGGGGCAGCCCTACATCAAGTCCATATTATTGATGACAAACCTACAGAAGGACCAGTTTGTTACATCTCAAGACAAATCAAACCAACAGAAGCCAGATATGGTGCAAGCCAAATGGAGTGCTTATGTTTGGTATGGGCACTTGAGAAATTGCACTATTACCTTGATGCCAGTGTTTTTGAAGTGATAACTGACTGAAATGCCGTTAAATTACTTCTTAACATGAAAACTCCCAACAGACATATGTTGAGATGGCAAATAGCCATTCAAGAATATAGAGGCAACACGACTATAGTTCATAAAGCAGGAAACATTCACAAGAATGCTGATGGACTTAGCAGGTGGGAATTAGCCAATACTCCTGATAACCCAGCTTATGTACCTTTGGAAGCAGAACCACAGATTCCAATTGAAGGAATTAACATAACTGATATTGGGACTGAATTCCTTGAAGAAGTCAGAGAATATTATAAGAAGAAAAAACAAGTGATTGTGGTCTGTATATCAGGTAAAGGTTTACATGCTTTCAGGCTCACATTTGGTAATACTAAAAAAATACTAAAAAATGATTTAGTTATAGTAATATGTATAGGTTTGTTGTATTTTTGTAAGGATTTTCTTTATATTTTCATCTGTATGATAAAAGTTGTTTCTGTTTTTTTAGAGTAAATGAAATATCTTAAAATTGCTTTTTTGTCTGAATTCAATATACCTTCACTACATTTTTCTGCTTGTAGTATAGTTGTTATTGATGTACTTAATATACTAATATGATTATCTGAGCTTAGGAGGTAGTAGATATCCTCTTTATTGTCAATGTAAGTGGTAATATTATTCAATGTAGTTGATACTCTTTATTTTGTTGAAATAGGTTGGTTTTTTATTTTTCTTTCAATATAGTTTACAATTTTATTCAATATTATTTCTTCTTTATTTTCAGTATTAGTCGCATCTATTGTTTCAAACTCAATTTTTTTGGTATTGGAGCTTGTATGGCTAGTAGTAAGATTACTAATTTTTGTATTTGTATAATTACTGTGATTGTTATTTGTTTTGATAGTCTTTGCATTAATCTTCTTGCTACCAATACAAGGACTACCACTAGTTTTACTTGTATTAATAGTTTTGCTAACCAAAATTGGAATATTGTGACAGTTAAGAGACTTATCAAATTTTGGTTTCTTATCATTTTGGTGGAGAGGAGATTTTTCATTTTCTACATGATGAAGTATTGACCAATATTCTGGATCTGTATTAGTAGCTGTATCGTTCTTGACGTTTGATTTTTGTTGAAGTTTTTGCTTTGTCATTGTGGTTTTTAGATCCTTATCACCCAATTGTGAACTTTTATGTTGAAAGGAGTTAAAATTGAAATCTTTTGTGGTCCTGAGGCTTCTGGATTGAAGATTTGCAGTAGGACACAAGGATAAACTGTCATAACTACTAGATTCATCTTGGTAATGGTCTTTTTTCCAGGCTTGTGACCAAGCTGTAGGCTCTCTTCCCCAATGACAAGGGTTAGAATGGTTAGTAGAACAGTTACTGGTCATAATTTTGGATAGATGGCCAGTAGCAATGCTCAAGTCTTTCATAAACAAAGACAGGCGTTGACAAGCTTTGATTTCATGGGGGGCCATATTCATCAAGACTTGATTACTGGTGTTGGATGATGGTACTGATGGCTCCAATAAGATGTTGAGATAATAATCCTATAGCTTAAAGATTTATATTATAGTACTACAGAAAATAAAAATAAAAATCAGACTTAAGTGTTGATTTTTTAATTTTCAATGGAAGGGTAGGTTATTAAGGAATAATATTTATTATATTCCAACATCTAATTAATTAATTAATTAAATCTGATTCTAATTTTAATATGTTAAATGTTAGCTGGTTCCTCTTTAGTGGCTTCCAGACTAAAATACTAGGAATTTTAATAAATTAAAGAGAATTGGAATACTATTATTTGAAGTAATAGATGTATCACTTGTTTTATAATGATGTACTGTTGGAATTTAAGCTTCAACAGTAGAAGTGAATGATAATAGTGAATTGAATCACTTATAAGTGGAAGCACTTAATATTTGTAAAATAAAATGTAAATGATTTTTATTGTAAACATATATTTGTGTAAGAGCTCTGAGGATTAATTCAAAGAGAATTAATCCTCTTTAAGTATTGTATTTACAAATTTAAAATCAAAATAATGTTAAATGATTTTGTTTTGATGGAGAAAGATTTGTTATGGTAACAGGAGCAAATATAACAACAAAATTAATGACACAGTGGGTACATCTACTATGACACAATAGGTAATCAGTCATAGCAACAAGAGTCAATTCATATTATAATAATATGAAGTTAATTATTTGAAATTGTTTACAAGATATTGAAAGAAAATGAGACAAAATTTTAAAGAAAGTGATTGTGGTCTGTATAGCAGGTAAAGGTTTACATGCTTGCAGGCTCACAGGACACATTAGTGACATGTTCTTCCTCAGATTTGGAAAAGACCATAATTTAATCCAAATAAACCACAACATAGACATAAAGAAGATCATAAAAAATATCATTGAAAAGGTTTGGGAAAGAGGCAAGATCATTGGTGAGCCCAAAGGGAAAACTAAATACTCATAAATGCCATATTTGGTTCTAAAACAAGTCAAATGTTCATCACCTTCCTTGATTCTGAGCCGGTTATATGCACCACACAGATCAATCTTGGAGAAGATAGACAAACCATTGAGAAAAGTGAGAATCTGATTCATAAGAGGAAAAGGATACTTGTTCTTCCTAGTAACAGAATTGATTTGGCGGTAATAAACACACAAATGGAGGCCACCATCCTTCTTTTTGACAAAGAGGACAGGTGCTCCTGTTGAAGAGGAGCTTTTCCGGATGAAAAATTTCTCTAAATTCTCTGAATTGTAGGCCCTGAGTTTATCCTACTCTTGGTTTGATAAAGAGTAGATCACCCCAACTGGAGGTAGAGACCCCTCCAGCTCAATATGATGATCACAGGTTCAGTGAGGAGGAAGTTTCTCTGCTTTTACCTTGGAGAATACATCCAAATACTGGTGATAAGTAGAAGGAACAACCTTAATCATGGTTTCTACTTCTTCTGGATCTTCCTCTTCATCCCACAACTACTCCAGGGAATCATGATAAGATGAAGGAGGAAGGTCCACATTCCCAAAGGAGAGATAAAGTGAATATACATAATTACCTTTTCCAACATCTTGAATATCTTTGAAGACTTCATCTCTAGATGGTAGTAATGACCGATGGGAATTAAGGGTAGGAATATGGACAGAAGATGGAAATGGTGGTGTTCTAGAATCACTAACCAGAGCTCCACACGATTTGACAGAAGAAAATTCATTACTGAAAGATTTAGAAGGATCATAATAGTTCTTATGATCAGAATTAAAGGTGATCAGCCCTTGCCTTCAATCAATAGATGTATTAAAATGATTTTGAAAGTCAAAGCCCGATATGAGATCTTCTCCCTTGGGAGTATCAATGACTAAAAATTCCCATTCAAAGCTTGGGAAGGATGGAAGCTCAACCATATATTTGGTATGGTGAGTCACAAATAAAGAAGGGGACTCAGAAGAGTCAAAGATAATAAGAGTAATCTCCTCTGGGAGTTCTGAAATGGTCAAAGAATACTAGTGAGCAAGCTGCTTTGCAATAAATGAGCTTGTAGCACCAGAATCAATGATAATACTGTAAAACACATCACAGAGAAAATAAAAGACAAAAAATTTAACAAATTTCTTGACACCAGTATTTGGAATTCACAGTTGTGCTCTGGATTGAAAACAGTGAAGACCATTGAATACAACATGATCTTCACTCAGGCTTTTCCCTGGCTGGGAAATTTTCCTGATGGTTTGGCAAGCTGGTTTTGAGGTCTTTTGAAACAATACTCAATACTATGCTTACCACCACAATAGGCACATAATCCCTCCTTGATTCTTCTTAATTTTTCAGAACCCATAAGCTTGAATTACTTATTCAGAAAAAAAGAATGGGTCTTTTCCCTCTTCTGAAAATTCTTCTTCTTCTTTTGATTTGAGCTTGAAGAATTTTGAGGATGAGAAGAATTTGACTTTGAGGCTCCAGGCTTCTTCTCTTGAAAATTACCCTTCTCCTTTTTCTTCTCATGGTACCTGGTATCAAGCTCCAGGGTAATATCCATTAAGTCTTGAAGAGAGTTAATTCTTGAAGGATGGGAGGCCAATTGATCCCAAATTCCTGATGGAAATCCCTTCCTGAAATGATGGATGAGAGCTCTTTCACCCCAATTTCCATTTCTTGAAACCAAAATTCTGAAATAAGCAACGTATAAGGAAACATTTCCACCTTCTTTCATTCTTAAGGAATCCAACTCTGCTTCAGCTTTTCTAACTTCATTTGGGTCCTCAAACAAAGTAAATAGTTTAGGTTCAAATAAAGTCCACAAATTCATAAGGTAGCTTGGGTCTTGATTGGTGAGATTGGAAAGATAAGGATCAATCCATTTTTCATCCCTGCCAATGAGAAATTAAGTGGCATAAAGAGCTTTCTCCCTGTCTTGAGAGAAATTTTCCGGATCATTATGAAAGATAAGCTGGAAGAACTGGATGAAGCTTCTGACTTTGAAGGGCTGAGTCCCATCAAAGAATTCTGGTGCCTTCATTGATGGAGTCTTGATGCTTCAGAAGATGAAGATTCTTGAAGATTGGCCATAATCTGAGTCATTTGCTGCATGATGTCCAATAAGGATGGTTCATACTGATGAGAGACAGGCTAATTAGACTGGGCTAGAGTTGGCCCCACAGGAGCAGGAGAAGCTTCAGTACCATCAGACTCTTCCTCTTCCACAGGATTCTCCTCCTCCTCTTCACCATCTTCACCAGGACCTTTGAAAGTGGTCTTTGAAAGTCCTGGAAAACTACCAACTACTCCTTAAAAAGAACTTGATCTTCTTGGCCCTCTTCCTTCCTTCCTGGATGGTGCTGCTCCTTCCACATTTGGTCCTCTGTCTAAGTGGGCCCTCAGTTGAGGAACTGCTGGGGTGTCATCAAGAGGAGCTCTTGGAGTTGGAGTGAGAACAGCTTGATCTCTGGCCTGAGATCTTGTCTGTCTTTCAGAAGTTGAGTGTTGAACAGGCATGATTTTCAGGATAATAATGGAATAAAATGAAAAATAATCAAAATTTGAAGATAAAAACTTGAGGAAACTCAAAGAATAGCTTGAAGTCAAATCAAACCAATATCTTGAAGAAAAATTAATGAATCAAAATGAAATCTTGAAGTCAATAAATCAATATGTCAAATGAAATATTGAAGTCAATAAATAAATATGTCAAATGAAATCTTGAAGTCAATAAATCAATATGTCAAATGAAATATTGAAGTCAATAAATCAATAAGTCAAATCAATCAAAATTGAAATCTTGCAGAAAATCAATCAATCAAATGAATTCTTGAGGAAAAAAAAATTTATGTTCAAAATCTTAATGTGAAAAATCCTCAGGATCAATAAAATCTTCAGGTCAATCAATTTTCTTCAAGTCAAAATTAATTTTGTGTCAGATAAATCAATCAAATAAAATTAATTGATTTCCTCTTTAAAAATCAAAATTCTTGAAGAATTAATCAATATGAATCTTTATGTGAAGAATGTGTGTCTGAATGAATTTTGATGATAAATTTGAAAATAAACTTTAAAATTAAACCCTAAATTATCAATGAAATAAATTTGATTATTTTAATAAAGATTAAAAAGAGAAAACAAAAATAAAAGGGGTTCAGCTTTCAATTTTTGAAATGAGGAATGAATGAGAGAAAATTGAGAGGTGACAATGAATCATGAAGTTCATAAGCATTGAAGAGTCATAATTTTAATGAAATGAGTGAATGAAATTATAAAGAATGAATGGACAGAATGAAAAGAAATTATGATTTCATTAATATAATGTCACAGAGGCTCTTGGGAAAAACAAGAGTGGCATGGAACTCAGAAATCAGGGAACTCATTTGGAAGACTCCAATGAATAAAGAAGATAAAAATGAAAGAAGTGAATTTCTCTAAAAAAATATGCAGGTACAAAAATGAGATGCCATAAGAGAAATAAGAATCCAAATGGTCAAAGAGCCAACCAAGTAAGTCCTTAATCACTTTTTCAACCTTCCAGAGTGAACAATGGAGTTAGTAAAAGATATGACAACCAATATCCACTGACAGGAAAAGAAAGAAAAGGGAAGAGGTGCTGAATGACTGACTTGATAATATCAGTATTCACTTAACAAAAAAGATAAGATAAATAAAGATAAAATAAAATAAAAATATATTAATTAACTGGGGGAAAACCCTCCAGGGTCAAAGGAGGCTTGTATATGTGAAAGGTTGAGAGCTTTACTCCTTCAGGCTTGCAGCTGATCTGTATTGAATACTGCAAGCTGTATTGATTTTCTGATGGAATGTATACCTTGCCAAATTGAGAAATGGGCTGGGTTGAATGATCTTCCCATGGTGTATGAATGAAATACAGGTCTTGATGAATACAGACTGTATTGAATGAATGTTGTTGCCAAGGTGGATTGATGGAGCATTGACACTTGACAGATTGTTTTGGAACTACCTCTTGAATATCCCTTGAGATTGAACTGCCAGTATTCCCTTGGAGGAATACTGTAAATGAGAATATGAAATGATGGCTTGATGGTGTCAGAATGTTGAAGTAACCTTTTTAAATTGGCACCATAGGATTGCTGGTGAAAAAAAATGCATAATGGTGTATAACACTATTTATGGCACTTTTGCTTATTGGAGGGTGAAAGTGGCCAAAGGTCCTTTGGAAGGATGGCAGGAGGATATAAGTGAAAAGTGGGTTTTGAGTGCCTTCAGAGGTGACAAAGTGTTTTTGAGTGTTTTGGCCATTTTTGGATTTTTGGCCAGATACAGCTAATACAGCTTTAAAACCATATTTAAGAAAAGTGCGCAAAATATGCGCAAAATGCACAGAAATACACAGAAGTGTGCAAAACTGGCAATTAATCCCCAAATGGCTCAATATGGCCATTTGGGCATATTTCTCATATTACATGGGAAAATGGCATAAAAAGGCTGAATACAGCAAAATGCGAAAAAATGTATTTAAAGTTTAAAAAGCCAAATACAGGCTTTGGGGCTGTATTCTCCCTGTTGAATGGAAAATACCTAAGAGTGCCCAAAAGCAAAGACTGGCCTGGAAAGGCCTAATGATGATGAAGGGGCCAAGTTGGCCCCAGATAGTGAAATGGCCATAAAAGGCCAGGAAAGAACAAAAGGCCAATTTGGCCAAGGCTTATGGATATGCCATATGGAGGTCCAAGAGGGTGAATTGCCATGGTTGTGACACTCTTGCTAATTCTTGTAAGTCTTATTCATTTAACCTGTGAGGCTGACCTGTATATGTAGGTTGTCTAGATGACCATGCCTCAAAATTGGCAGATGGTATTGTGCACAGTTGTGGGTGGTACACCCAAATGTTGGGAAATTGTTTGGATTGAGGCATTGGCATTGTGCATGCCTATAATACACCCTCACATTCCTTGAGTTTGATAGGGTGGCATACTAGTAGCAATGAAATTTAGTTATCATACTGATTAAAACCAAAAGTACCTGCATAAGCCACTTACCATTGCAAAAATGGTGGCTTATTTATATCCATAAGAGATTCCAATCAGATTAATGTGACACAGCAAAGTCAAAGCTGGAGTACTGTTTGTGTTTTGATTTGAAGAGCAATGATTGGTTTCAAAAAAACCTAAGAAAAGGTAAACAGAAAAATGGACAATGTTTGGATAAAGTGGGGCAAGAATATGTCATATAAGTTAAGAAATATTTAAAAGAAACATAAAAAAAGTTCAGGCACAAGTTTAAGTTTTTTTTTGTTGAAGTCCAGCTGAGGCGACAACGTGTCAACCAATTACTCTTTTAACAAAGCATTACCTGTAGATTTAGTAAACCACACTGCATGCAACAATGCGCTGCAGTTGTCTAGTTGTAACTTATAAGTCGCTCGCAGTCCCGTTCCAAACCCGCTCCTGACCTCTTACCATTTTGGAGGTGCTGGAACGGATCTGACAGACGAGCAAGCTTTGCTACATCTGCCTCTTTCTCATTAGGTTAAAAGCCTTGACTCTACCAAGCTCCAGCAATAGGCTGTCTTCAAGATGTCAGCCTCCACCCATTCAAAGAAAGCCTCCGAGCCAAAACCGTTGTCAAACAATGAGATGTATTCTATGTTAGATTTGCTAAGGGCCAAAGTGATGTCTCTGAAATAAGCCCACAACTCCAATGCTTCCAAAATGCAATCACTTTGGATGTCCATCTCTTCTTCCCCATATACCCCTCTTCAGCGGCATACAACATCTGCGTACAACCGGTTCATGCAGGAACTGTACGGTGCGGACAACCGTTTTGCTGCACTCAAGAGTGATGGCTCAAACTTTGCGGAGTGGCTCACTTGTCTTAACAGGGTTCTCTGTGTGGCCTTCAACTCGGAAATGTCTATCAACGATTCACCCTCTGCTCTCAATGATAGCTTACCAGAGGAAAATAGGGCCATCTGCCATTTTATCAACGCTTCAATCCCACACAAGTTTTCCTTGTGTATTGGAATCAACCCCTCTCAAACAACTGCAAGGGCCTTCTTTGACGCAATCAAAACTCACTGCTGCCCTGGAAATCGTTTTGAAAAACTCTGTGTTGTTTGTGAGATGCTCACTATGCTGGTCGAAAATGGCTCAGGTGCACCATGGCCAAACAATGTTCTGGTTCTTTCACTATGCCGCACATTTGCAATATTTAAGAAACTTGGGGTTGAAGCCAATGAACTCAAGGGTCTGCTGGCCCAAGCTGCATGTCACCCGCCTGCCACACCTGACCAGACAGCTTTCAACCAATTGGTCACGGCCGCTATTCTGGCAAAAGGTGACGACAAGCCAACATCTACTTTTGTGGGGCAGGTCATCCTAAATTCCTTCACAAAGTGCAACAATGGTATCCAGCAAGGGTCACCATTTGTATAGCGCGTGACTGACCCGCCTGTGCCATCACCCAATCAGAAGGTCCCTTGGCAACAAGCGGCTAATATCAGGCGACCTCCAGAACATCTTGTCGACAAGTTTGGCACAGCCTGCTTTCACTGTGGTTGACCTGGGCACTGGCAAGCCAGCTGTCCCAACACTCCCCTTTTAACCATCCTAGGCCAACAACTCCTCAAGAGAGGCCGCCTTCCGCTTTGGGATCCCACTACCAGCGGGAGAGGGTTTCGCAGGTGCAATTTGTAGAATACCATTCTGTGGATAAATTTTTGATTGACAGCAGTGCATCCATCCACTTGTCTGGCTCACCAAAATTGGCTACCAACTTACACCACATACATCCTTTTTGTATATTTTTTGCCGATTCCAACTCATCAATCACTATTACTCAGATGGCAACACTTAGGATTCCAGTCAAGGGTGGAAACATTGCATACTCTGATAGGGTGTTGGGCACTATACTCTCCATGGGGAGACTGTGCAGAGCAGGAGTGTTTCCTTTTTTTAGTGGTCTGTTGCTATCCCTGCTTGTATGCAATCATCTTGTCACTACTACTCTCCACAACCACTGCTGGTGGATGGATACTTTGGCAGGGGGAGGGACCACTAGGTTGGCGGCTGAGACCCCTTCCCCGAGATTGTTTGAAATGAATCCTTTATCACTTCCTCCTACCTCAAAATTAAGTTTCCGCGACTGGCACGTGAGACTCAGACATGCCAGTGACAAGGTAGTACTGTCTTTTTTGAAACAACATGTTCTGACTTTTGAGCAGAAGACGTGGCAACCATTCTTCTGTGAAGTTTGTGCAAAATCAAAGAGCACACACTGACTGGCAAGAGCCCGCGTTGACATTCCAACAAAAGAGACCCTTGACCTACTGGTCTCTGACATCATGGGACCATTCAAGATTGATTCGCAAGGGTTCTGGTATCTCTTAACCATACGGGATCACACCTTGACTTTCAGCATCATCTACCCACTCAAATCAAGGTCAGATGCCCCAAATGCAATACTGGACACAATAACACACTTGTTGGTACAGCTGGGTACTATGCTGAAGGCATTGCAAACCAACAATGCTTGGGAATTTGTCTTGGCAAATTTCACCACCACTCTTGCAAATATGGGTGTTGGATTCTACCCTTCACTCCCCTACTCACCCCAGGAAAACAGTGAGGCCGAGAGACTCAACCGCACTCTAGGGGACATGGCAAGGGCCATGATGACCCAAAGCGACATGCCAATGCAATTTTGGCAATATGCTTACGCCTCGGCATGCTATATCCACAACCGGCTGCCAAACTCCCGATGTCCAAATTCCTCACCCCATCAGGTTCTATACGGACGACCACCCTCAATCGCCACCTTATATCCGTTTGGAACCAAGACCATTGCCCACGTTCCGGCCATTCACCAGCAACACAAGTTGGCTGTGCGAGGCATTGAATGCCGACTGCTGAAACCGCCGCTGGCCTCTGGCGGTTGGCTCTTATGGGATCCGGCAGATAACAGAATGATCCTTTTGGCAAGCATGATCTTTCCATGTTTTCAGACTGCTAACATTGCTGATGCTCCCCCAAGTAAAGGTTTGTTGCCCCATGTACTCAATGCAATGACGCTTGGAGAAGTACCCACCAAGGTTATTTTCAGACACAAAGAAGAAGCAATTGATTCTCTCCCTAAAGCAAAAGATATATCAATCCTGGAACACCTTGGACAAGCAATGTTGGGATTACATTGGCGACATTGGGAGCAAGCCTGTTTTGAGGAGCTTGACCCAATGCAAAAGCGGGAGGTGTGGCATGTAGTGGACAAGGAGCCAGGCATGAGAACTATTGGCCATCGCTGGGTTTTTGATACCAAACTCAACAAGGATGGCAACGTGAAGAAGTTCAAAGCACGTCTAGTCGTGCATGGTGACCGACAGCATCCAGGTGTAGATTGCATGGAGACGTATGCTCCTACGGCATCCCTGATGTCCCTATGGCTACTTTTAACCACCACCTGCCTCTGGAAATGGAAAGTATCCTCTTTTGACGTGAGCGGTGCATACCTCTACAGCCCGGTAGAAAAGACCATCTTGATGGAGCCACCCACTCATTTTATCCCATCAACCAAAGGGAAAGTTCTATGCCTCCAAAAAGCACTATATGGTATATACAAGCGGGATGCTGCTGGTGGCAACACTTGTTGGGCGTCCTTGAATGCCTAGGTTTTACTTCATGCGAAGTTGATCAATCGCTGTACATTTTTCAAAAGGGCGAGATGATTGTAGCCATATTGATACACGTTGACGATGGGGTGGTTGCATCCAACTTGCCAATGGCAATTGTTTATTTCCAGAAGGTGCTATGCAACAATTTTGAAATAAAATGGTCCGATACCATCAGGCATATTGTGGGCCTGGAGTGCAATGTTGGTGAAGGTGAAGTAACCATAATGCAGTCCAGACTCACAGAAGACATCCTGCAGGCTTATCCCAGGGTAGTGATCCATCATGATCGTCCTCTCTCTCCTCTGCCGGACACAACAGTACTGGACAAGGGGGTGGTAATGGATGCTATGCCGTTCAGGTCGGTAGTTGGTTCACTTGCTTATCTGGTCAGTGGGTCTTGCCCAGATCTAGCCTTTGTGGTGAACTACCTTGCTAGGCACTCCATGGCTCCGACGGCGGCCCATTGGGAAATGTTGGACTGCGTGGTGGGCTACCTACTCAAGACACAGAAGAATGGGGTCATGCTACGTCCAGGGGACTTGTTGCCAAATCTGTGGAGTGACACAGGGTGGGGCGGCGAACTGGAACATTCACAATCAGGTTTCAGACTGAAACTCGGTGATGCGCCCATTCTGTGGGCATCCAAGTGACAGAGCATGGTGGCTCTCTCAACATGTGCTGCAGAATACATTGCTCTGTCTGACTCAATGCAACATTTGGTTCAAGCAATAGGTCAACTGGCACAGCTGGCTGGTGACCTCAAGAAGACAATATTTTATGACAACCAGGTGGCAGTACAAGTTTTGATTGCCAACTTGTCTCAGAAACGGATGAGGTATCTGGACCGGGCATTTTTTTTGTGAATGACGTGATCTGCAAGCAGAGGATCGTGGTCAGGTGGGTCAAAACTCAGGAAATGCAGGCTGACACCCTGACAAAGAGGCTATCGGGACCCTCACTCTCTCAAGCAGTTTCTTTCCTTGGCATCACGGGCAACAGGTAAAACTTTGGGGGAGGGTGTTGAAATCCGGCTGATGCAACAATGCATCAACCAATTACTCTTGTAACAAAGCATTACCTGTAGATTTAGTAAACCATACTGCACGCAACGATGTGCTGCAGTTGTCTAGTTGTAACTTATAAGTTGCTTGCAGTCCCATTCCAAACCAGCTCCTCACCTCTTACCATTTTGGAGGTGACGGAAAGGATCTGACTGACAAGCAAGCTTTGCTACATCTGTCTCTTTCTCATTATTGTTGTTCAGGTCTATATTGGAGGGCACTGTACTGTACATTTTTTTTCTGTAAATTTTCATTGCAGAATGTAACTCACAGAAAAATTTACTGAAACGGTTGGAGATGCTCTTATTTGTGTAATAAATCTTTGAGCAAGATTTTGCGTTCTTACTTTCAAGTGAGAATGCAATAAATTCAACTAACATGAAACAATGTGATATGACACAACCTATAGTCAATGGGTATCCATTCCCCATTATTGTTTTTGGTGTTCTTTCCAAGCAAAATGATTTCAATCATCCTTTGAGCTTTAGATTCTCATATACATCTTTTGTAATCCTTATTGATGAGATTTAGATATATATCATGATTAGCTTTTTTTATGGAATTTGGACTTCCCTTTGTGATCATTGGTTAGAGTTGAAATGAGTAGCCCTATGATTCAGCTAGGTGGTGTTAATGAACCCAAAACTTAGCTGTTAATAGTTCAAGACCTCATGGAGACATTGGAGATCCTGCTCCTTCTGCACCACTGGCCATTGGCTAGCTGAGCCTTGACTTGCTAAATCAGTGAGAATGGAAACAAACCATCAAATTCAAATTAACAGCAGAGCAAACTAGTCATTTTCCAAGACGGAACACGCCATCCATGGCATCCAGGAGGAAGATCAACTGATTCCTATTCAGCTCACTGGCTGTCTCGTCGGACCTTGGCCAAAAGCCAACATCAAGTTGAAATCGATCCTGTTTCCAAATTCCCAGGTTGAGCCTAAGCACTAAGTTCCAAATTACCCACTTCCACATAGCTAGCATTAGCTGCACGGCGCTCAACACACTCCGAAAAGGAAAAACAAACAGGCATCCATCGATCCTATGAGGGCCGTTCCTTTGTCTGGCTGCGCCTTGTCTCTGTGTTCTCTGCTTGTGTGCGATTTTACGAGGTGAATGTAACATAAATCAAACAAGTTTGGGCGTGAAACGAAACTTCGACGCGATTGCTCTATCCTAATCTTGTCATTGTAGTCGTTGGGGTCGTTGATTGTGATTGAAAAGCCATCGGTTGATCAGTAAGCGTTTCTATCTTTAAGCTAGTTCGACATGTCCAATCAACTGCCGCCTTGTTTGATAGAGGTAATAATGACCATGATTCATCTTCTGGCACGTTGGTCATCTTTCGCCAGCACTAGTCCCAACTTGGCCTACTTGTTTCATCGAGATGATCAAACCAGCCAACCAGTGGTTCCATTCTTTTTTATGCTTGGATGTGGAATCGACTTGTATCAACGCCGACGATCCTGGTCTTGAGAATCCCTCAAATTTGGCGAGAGAACAACTAGTCTGGAAATATCCTAATGAAATCATAGAATGGCCAGTTATCCTCTTTCAGTGGAGACTTAGCGATGGAAACTGGCAACTTTACGAGGTCGATCGCTTTCGTAGATTTGTCCAACCAACCTGGAGACCCATCCTTTCAAATTTTTGCAAGGATTTGACTGGCATCACACAGGTCTGATTTTTTTGCTAAAGGCCTTGCGACCTTACTAAAAGAATTCAATACCTGATTATCGATTGTTTTGACATTTTTACCTTCACCAGAATGACGTCAATCAAGCGTCTACCTTTCCTCAAGTTTTAAAAGATTTCGATATAAATTTTGTCAAACCACACAAACTTTTTACTTTTGATAATCCCACCGTATGGGTGACTGACGGGCCTTGGGTAATATAGCCATTGCTTAAGTTGTGCTTCTATCAAAAAGCTATATGATACATTATCTGATGCTCAAAACCTCTAATTTATTTTTTGAGTATAGGACTTCCAGGATCATTTCCTCAAGTCTACCTTTCTCTCTCGAATC
Source organism: Austropuccinia psidii (assembly GCA_023105745.1). NCBI lineage: Eukaryota > Fungi > Basidiomycota > Pucciniomycetes > Pucciniales > Sphaerophragmiaceae > Austropuccinia > Austropuccinia psidii. Next base: position 39,748,108 of record JALGQZ010000013.1, read on the forward strand.
CATCTAAACAATTTGCCATTTTATCTCAAGTCACCCATCAACATCATCGACCTTCGATATCTTGTGCAAGCTTTTGTTCCTCGACTCTGTACTTTCGCCTTGCCTCCTTCCTTCGACTTGGTCAGTTTATTGTCGATATTTGGGCTCGAGTTTGAAGGCCGCCAACATTCCGGGATAGATGATGTTGTCAACATCGGAAGGTTGCTTTCCATCATGGTCACTCATGCACGTCAACCAGAGACCAATTTTCCCCAGTGGGTTTTTAAGCCCAACAGGTCTATTAAATTGCGCCCAGAAAGGTTTTTTTGGATGTCAAAAAAGTTCAAGTGCACTTGGACATTGCCATGAGCAATAAGGTTAAGCGCTTCAGTTATATTGCTTGCTTAATTAGTTCTCGAATTCAATCCACTTCACGGTCACTAGTTGAGTCTTGGGTCCTACTCAATCTCGAAATATTAAGCTCGCGTGTATGTAATGTGATAATTATTATATGAGGTGTTTGTTATACCAGCGAAATTATATTGCCATATGTTTGTCAAACAAGTAACCCAATGGCATACAAATTGCATCCAAGGCCATTTCCGTGATTTGCAAGTCTGTGAGACACTTGACTTCTTCGTTGCGGTAATCAATGATTAGTTCTTATGAGGCCTATCCCGAATGCATTCTTTTTTTGTCATAAAAGTAAAACTCACTACATAAAGATGATTAAAGGAAAGCTGTTTTTATCATTACGATCATGAACTTAACACATTAAAGAAACAAGTAAAAGCTTTTTGAACAATCTATGAGGTAAAAGCCCTTCAAAAAAAACTCGTGTGAGATAGCTCCCAATATTATTAATCTTAACTAGTAAACTTCGCAAGAAAAAAGTTTTTTTTAAAAAAAAAAACAAAGAAAAAAGACAATTTTTAACATTTGAGTAATAAACAAAATGAATAATTAAATAAATTTCAAGGAAAAAGAGCCAAAAAACGAACATTTGTTTGCTTATTTTTTTAAGTTTCAATTCCAATTAATTGTACTTTTTTTTCTTTTTTGAAATGTTTTTGAAACAAAATAAAAATAATTAAATATTAAATATGAAAATTTCAAAGTCAATTTCAAAGTTATTATTATTATTATTTTTGAAAATTTAGTAAATTCATGTAAATTTTTAAATAATAATTTGATTAAGATTCATTTTATGATCCAATTTTCATCAAAATTTTGAATTTATTTTAAAATTAATTTTAAATTTTTAATTATTTTAAATTTATTTAAAATTAATTTTAAAACTTTTTTTGATTTTTATTATTTATGTTTTAAAATTAATTTTAACTTTAATTAATTTTTCATAATCCTTTATTGTGTAATTAACCCTAAATGTCTTCTTCTTGTTCAATGGTACAATTTGGCTTGCTACAAACTTTTATTTAAAGTTTTTTTTATAAATTTTATATAGCCATGGAAAATCCTGAATTGCTTTATGTTATGACAAGTTTGACATTAGCTATGAATTTTCATATTACATGGTACAATGAATCCAGATGTCTGTTCATAAATAATGACATGAACTTCATATTTCTAATTGTCTTTTGATTTTGTAGGTTCCCATCTGTTGATGAGGCAGAAAAATGGAGAAATATAAAGGAAACATTCAGACAAAGACAAGAACTCACAAATGTAATTGGTGCCATTGATGGCACCCATATCCCTATAATTCCCCCACCAAATTACAAGTGGAATTCTTTTGTCAATCATGAAGGTTGGAATTAATTCTTTTTTTCAGTTTATTGCTGATGGGCATGGGAGCTTTTTCAATTCAAGTGATGTATCTTCTTTAAAAAATGGTTTTATCATCAATTTCATTCGATTAATTAGGTATACAGTGGTCTATTTGGCTTGGTTCATGACAGTCAAGTCTTTAGGAACTCTCAAATTGGGAAGGATCTAATTAATGGAATCCCAATACTTCCATCAAATTGCTTCCTCATTGACCATTATGAATATTCAGGGTAACTCCCAATCCTCATGCCATCAAGAAATGTAGTTGATGAAGACAGATTGAGATTCAATCATATGCATTCATCAACACAGTGGGTATTAATCACTTACCCAATTTTAAGGAAAATAACAAACTAATATACATTTCATTATTTTAGTGGTACAAGAATTTAAGTGTTTAAGAGATAGATTTAGTTGTTTATTATCACCATAAGTCATTGTACCATTATAAGCTGAAAAAGTGACTATAGCATTCATGATTTTGGATAAAATTTTAAATCAAACTCAGAAGAATTTCTTCTACACTTAGAAAAATTGAATTCCTGATGAGAATTTATTAGGATAGAAAGTTTCAATGAGTTCTTTTTTTATTCTATTTAATATAACATAAAATTGACATAGAGATTGAATCTAATTAAACATAAAATTTCAAAAAATAATACATAAGGATGGATTTTACAAATTATATTGTGTAAAATTGTAATTTTAAATGAGATATTTTATTTTTGGGGATTCATTAAGATTTATCTGGTAATTGTAATTAAAATTATTTGAAACATGCTTGTTTTTATTAGGTTAGTTGTTCAAGGAAGTCAAATTAATGGAAAGTAACTTAAAGATTAATAAATACTTATTTGACTGTTGAGGTGTGAAAAATACAAATAATTAAATTAATAATTTATCTTACTAATTATATAAAATTTTATCCATATCATATAAATGTTCAAGATATTTTTGTTTAAATTGAGAAATAAAAGAATTTTTAGCCTTTAAATCTTCCTTAAAACAAAATAATTTCTTGAGATTAAAATTTTGTTTTTTATTTCTTCCATATCATTTGAGATAGTAGTTTCACTTTACTTTGAGATAATATTAAAATCTCATTCTGCAGTGCTTCAAGGGTTTTTCAATATATTTCAGAGGGATTGCCTCTTCCAAAGCTTGTGTAGCATGATGTATGTGAGCCTGAAAGCATGTAAACTTCTACCTCCTATACAGACTCAAACTAATTTCTTTGAATTTTCATCTAATTTTATTTTATTTTTTTGTATAAATTCAAAATATATAAATTAATTTTATCATAGATTTAATTAAATTCTTTTGCTATGACTAATCATTCATTTGTGTCATATCAGTTTTTTAAATTATTTAATCAAAAAAAATTGAGGACTAGGAAAAAGCTTTTTGGACTTAGATAAAAATTCAGTTTTTTATGAGTCTGGAGGAAATCTCAAGAAAAATGGCTTCTTGAAAATCTTTAAGTAAACCATTTTTTGTGTTCTCAATCCATCATGGTATAGGGGAAGGCTCTGTTTTTTCAAATTAATCTATTATTGAATTCTTTAATGGTTTAATGAGCTAAGTTGAGATGATTTTTCAAATTTATCAAACCTTTTTTCATCAAATGGAGAAAGTTCCATGGATAATGGGTTAAAACTGCCTCAAAGAAATGGAGGATAATATTCTCATAATTAATCTCTAACTTTGAAACTGTAAGGTGTATATATGAAACTTATATTAAAAAGCAATTAATTTTCCTGTCATCAAAAATTTTTTATGGTAAAATTTAATTAAAAAGAGTTAAATGTGAGATTTTAAGAGAAAAAAAAACCAAATTTATTTTTTTGAAATTTTTTAGTATAAAGAAATAATATTATAAAGATTTATTGTTTTAACAACAATAAAAATTTATTCAAAAATACTCTAAAAGAGATATTTATGGCTACAAAAGTAATTTCATCAAGAAAAATATCAATTTTAATCAATTTAGTAAAGAAATGAAGGAAATTAATATGAGAACATAGTCTCAAAAATTAAAATTAAAGAAAAAACATTCCCAAAAGTTACCAGAGTGAATTTGGAAATAAATTGACAAAGTTAACAGTTATGAAAGAGGCTTTAATTCACTTTTGGTGTGGTTCATGGGTAAAAATGATTATAATTATTTTTTCAAATATTTGAAAGTCTTTAATTTATTTAAAAATTGTGTTTGGAATACTTTATTGATTGGTTCAACAGTGTTCAAACTGATTATATAAGGAAAATATTCTAACATGAAGAGGAAACTGGGGCAAAGAAGAAATTCTTTTATAGCCACCAATTCTATTACACCAAAAAGTAAAATTTACTCTAGTCAGTCATTAAAAACACACTGATAATATAAAAGCCAATTATGGTATCATTTAACCCTGGTTTGAGCCATTTTAGTCTTTTAAATAAACCATTGCTATAGTGATACTTGGTTTAAAGCCTTCAAAATACATCATAATGTGTTTAAGAGACATAAAAACCATTTGAAGCTGTTTTTAATAAGATTTTTTGACTTAAGAGTAGTTTTAACCTCTTGGCAACAGTTAAAACTGCCCTGGTTGGTACCAAAATCTCAACAATTGAGTCACAGACCCTGTGACTCAATTCCAGGCCAAAATTTGTGAGCTTTTGTGTTAATTTTGAAATCACACACCTTTCAGAAGGAATTTTGGGGGGTCTGACACCCTTGGAGCCAATATTTATTTTTTCCCCAAAAATTAATCTTTGCAATTTATTTTTATATAATTCCTAATTGTAAGGTTTGATTATGAAACAATAATTGAATATTACTAATATTTCACTTAATTTATTATAAATGTCCTTATGAAATTAATAAATAACAATAAAGAATAAATATATTAATGAATAATTAAGATAATTATGTTGTAAAATAATTATATTATTAAATAAATATAATGATACAATTTATATTTTAAAAGAAGAATATAATTAAGATTAATATATTAATATTTAATAATTAATAGATTAAAAGCTCTTTATTATTGTTACAAACAAATAATATAGGCATAAATAATTGTTTTTAATAATAAAAACAATTAATAACAATACTATTACTAATATTAAAGTTATATATTAATATAAATACTCTTTATATTAATAAATAAATTATTAAGATTAATAATGGAGAGAAATTAGTATAAAAGTAGAAATAACCTACTTTTGACACTTAATATCATAATTTTGAGAGATTTTACACCAAAAAATATAAATCAAACTTATTGAAATGGTATTTACAATAAAATTATAAGAAATTACAAATATTCTTATTTTTACGTGAAATGGAGATTTTATAGAGAAATTTTAACAAAAACAATTTGAAATTGATTTAATCACGTCAAAGTTGCTTATTATAATAAATATCAACCTGATTCTTCCAGTATGTAATAGTTTTATATGCAAGAAGAAAGGTTTTAACTTTGTTTTAAGAGCTTAATGTTTTTGTTATGTCTGAGGGGGAAATAGAGTAAAAAGAGCTCTATTTATAGTAAATTCCTCCTTTCTAGAGTCCAGAAGGCTTCTAGTAGACATTTACTGATGGTATGCACTGGAATTGAGCAGTATTTAAGGTTTAGTGATGATTACATCACAATTAGACCATCTTATCTCATTATTATGCCATTATTTAGAGTTATCACTATAACTCTAAGTTTAATGACATCATAGGCTTGGAAAAAGAATAAACTTTGTGGATTTCATTATTATTAATTATAATCTAATAGTATTCACCAGTTTTATCACTTATATAACTGTTAACCTTAAAATAAGATTACAGTGAGTGATCATAAATGATCAATTTTAAGCTTAAGCTTTGATCATTAATAAATTTTGATTTATACACACTAAATCCATTAATAGAGTGAATTCTGATAGCTTGGAACTTCCTTATTAAATAATCAAAAATCTATTTTTGATAATTTTCCTTGTAACTCAGCTTTTCTGTCAAAATTTACTATTTTAAACTTGAAACCATTATTTCCGGGGATTTTACCTGGAATATTATGATAGAAAATAGATAATTCTTCACTTATGAACTAGTAGAGCCTGAATATCCACTTTATTTTAAGTTTGGACCACTTTCACAACAAAGTGGTCAACAGCTCTAGCAATTTTGTTCAATAAACCCTTACAAGCTATGAACTTGTTTGTAGCTTGTCAAAGAAAGTTCATTTCTGTATTTTTACAGTAATTAAATGTTCAATTTATCTTTTTTTAACTCTCTATCATGTATATTATAGGAGATATTATCTAAAAACCATGAATGTATGCATTGATCATAAAAGTGCATATATTCAGCTTAATTCCTTAAGTATTAGCTTTAGAGAAATGACATAAAATTGTTTTAGGTTTATTTTTTCATGGTGAATAAAATTGTGCAATTTATTTTCCTTGGTTTTTCATTTTTTTTCTGAGATAAATAAGAATTTATGTCTTTTTATGGCATTTTTACTTATTACTCATTAGGTATTGACTTTACAGATATGCCATAAAGATGATATATGTGTGTTTTATAATGAGGAATCTAATGGTGTAATTTATTTCACATGTTAATACATCATATTCTAAGTTAATTAAGCATTTATTCCTTCTTATGGTATTCTTACTTATTTTAATATAATCATTTAAAATAATAATTATTGTAAAGTTTTCTTGTGACCTTTTTGGATATGTGGTCATATCTCAAAGGCTCACAATAATTGTCATTTACTATAACAATAACATCCTCTATTATTATTAAATTATTCAATAACAATTAAATCCTTTTTTTATATTATTATTTTTAATAATTATATCAATTCCTGGTTATAATATTTAATTATATTATATTTACTACTGAGGACAGTCATAGTACTCTTGATATTTGATACTATTATCAAGACTTTATAGACAAACCTTACACATTTTCCACTTTTGTTTTAGATTTAGTTGTTTTTTTGCTTACTTAGAACAGGGAATTTATTTTTGACTTAAATCAAAATATTTTTATGTTCCCCTGTTATTATGAGAAACCAGGCTTAATATTTACAAAAAAACACAACATCTTTACTGTTTTTTTTTGTTCTAATATTTATACAGGGGATGGTATTTTTATTTATCTGTATTAAAATAACCTGAAATCAAGAATACTTCATTTCTTTTTATTATTATTATTATTATTATTATAAAATCTCAAATATTAATATTTATAAAAATGAATAAAGAAATAGATATGATTATTATATATATATATGATATAAAATATTAACTAATTTCAATTTTTAATCTTTTTATATTTATGTATTGATTTTTTTGTTCAATTTTCTCAAGAATAAAATTAAAAAGGGAAAATTAATTAAGTTTCAATAAAATAATAATAATAATAATAAAATATTTTTTTCATTTTATTTTATTTTTTAAGACGAAAAAAGAAAAATTATTAATAAATTTATAGTTATTGAGTTTTGAATATTATTATTACTATCAAAATGAAAAAATCAACAAAACTCATAAAGAATCAGAAAAAAATATATAATGAATAAATTTTTATTTTTTTTAATAACTCAATTGATGAATGATATTAATATTAATATCAATCAATTATCATAAATATCAATTCTTTTAGTTTTATTTTTTTTGTAAAGAGTTATTTAGAAGTCATTTTTTTAGTGGTATATATTTATTGGAAGTTTCTAGACAAATAATGGAAATTTACTACATAAATTCTGAAAATAGTTTGTGTCTAGAAAATCCCTGTACTAAATACCTTCTGGTAATTTCTTCAAACACTTTTTATCAATTCCTCCAAGAGTTTTGAGGCCAAACAAAAAAAGAAAACCTTATTCCACCACCAAAAAATTCCCTCAGCCACAAACTCTTCCTACCACAAAACTCAAAAAAAAAAAAGAGAAACCCATCCTTAAATATTATAAAAAAAATCTTTTTTGAAAAAATAAATAACTAAATCTCTTCAAATTTGAAATACCAATTTAATTAATTCTATTCCCTCCCTCTATTTAATCCATTTTTTTTCTTTTAAAGAAAAAAAAATCATTTGCATTTTTTTTTTTTTCATTAACTTTCAAAATTCTTAATTTAAACTCAAGAAAGTAAAATTTAAAAAAAAAAAAAAAAAAAATTAAGATTTTCATTCAAAAAAAAAAGAAAGATTGAAATAAATTTTAAATACAATAAATTTATTCAAGTTTTTTTTTTTTTTTTAAAAAAAAAAAAAAATGAAAAAAAGAAGTAAAATTTAAATAATAAGATTTTAAAAATATAATATCATTAAAAAAAAAAAAAAATTATTTTAAATTTAAAAAAAAAAAAAATTAAATCCAAAAAAAAAAAAAATTAAATTTTATAAATTATTATAAAATACTTTTTTTTTTTTTTTTTTAAAGGTAAATAATAAATTTGAAAAAAAAAAATCATTATTTTAAATAAAATTAAATTAAGAAAAAATAAATTCATTAAATGATTAATAAATTTAACTTTTATTAAATTTTAAAATGAAAGTATTTTGTTAAATCTAGAGGGGGGGGGGGGGAGGGGGGAATTTATAAAAAGTTAATTTTAATTAAAGAATTAAATAATATAATATAAAAAATAATATAAAAAAGATTTATTAATTTAATAAATTAAATTTAAGAATTTTTTTTTTTTGAAACTTTATCAAATTAAAAAAAATAAAAAAAAATAAAAAAATCTTAAAGCCTAAAATCTAATTTAATTGAAGAGAATAATTTTTTTTTTATTTTTTTATCATTCAAAATTTATGAAAATATTTTTTTTATCTTTTTAATAATTTAATTCTTATTTATTTAACTTAAAAAATTCAAATAAATAAAATCTAACCCTTTTTTAATATATTTTTTTTGGATTTAAATTAATCAAAAAATAAATTTCATGTTAAATTTTATTTCATTATAGATGAGACAAAAAAATATCTTAATTTTAGTATCTCAAAAACTTTTAAAAACTATATTTCTGAACAAAATAATATTAAAAAACCACCTTGTTTTTTTTATTGAAAGGGATGTTTACTTTATTAATATACTCAAAGGGATATTAAAAACTTAAAAAAATACTCCTCAAAAATTTCATCAAATTTTATGAGGATTCTAATAAAATAAGAAATATGTAGGAATAATTAAAATAAAGTAATTCTCATTCAATTTTCTCTATCTAATTTAAATAATCATATTTTAATATTTATTATAATTTAGTTATTCCTATAATGAAGAAGAATTCAATGAAAATTGGAATAATTTTTAAAATTAAATCCCAGAATAAATAAATAATTATCTTATCACTAATTTGACACCATACAGAAAATTCTTTATTAATTCTTTTAAAAACAAATTGATTTTCCTTAACTACTATTACAGATAAAGAGCTTAAGAGGCTCACTAAATGGTCAAGATATGAATTTATAAGTCAACTGAAACCATTTTTGGAATTAATTACTAATTTTAATATTGAAAATTAAAGGAAATAAACTAAATTAATTGAAGGAATATCTCATTAGAAGCTTAAGAACCTTATAAATCTATCACATAATCTATTCCATCTTTCAGCAAAAAAAAAAAAAAAAAATTATTTTTTTGTTCAAAAATCTTCATTAATCATAAAAATTGAAAATTTACAAAAAAAAAAAAATGAAAAATTTAAAAAAAGAATTTCAAAATTCATAAATTAAATTCCTTTCAAAAAATCAAGTTTAAAATTATCAAAAATAAATATATAAATTTTACTGACTAATAATTTGTTTTTGTTTTTTTTCAAAAAAAAAAAACAAATTAAAATTAAAAATTAAAATTGAAATTGAAAATTAAAATTAAAATATAAAATTAAAAATTAAAATTAAAATTAAAAATTAAAAAATTTAAAATTAAAACTTCAAAATAAAATTAAAATTCACTATTAGAAAATTTTTTATACCTAAAATTAATTTTATTTAATTTAAAATTTTAAAATTTTAAATTTAATAAAAATTTTGAATTTCAATTTAAATATATTAAAGAAATTAAATTTTTTAAATAAAAGTTTTTTTAAAAAAAAAAAAAAAAAAAAAAAAAAAAAAAAAAAAAAAAAAACTTAAATCAAAAAAAAAAAAAAAAAAAAAAAAAAAATAATAATAATAATAATAATTAATTAAATTAATTAAATATTAGAATTTTTTTTTTTTTTTTTTTTTTTTTTTTTTTTTTTTTTTTTTTTTTTTGTTCAAGATTTTTAAAATTTTAAATAATTTAAAAAAAAAAAAAAAAAAAAAATTTATTTTTTACATTTTGCCTTTTTTTTTTTTTTTAAAAAAAAAAAAAAAAAATATTATTTATTACTTTATATATAAAAAAAAATTTTTTTTTTTATTTTAAAAAAAATTTTTTTTTTTTTTTTAAACTCTAGTTAATTTCCTACTATAGATTTTTCATATATATATATCACAATTTTAATATGAACTTTTTTTTAAAAATTTAATTAATTAAAAAGAGAAAAAATAATTTTAAAATTGAAATCATTTTAAGTTTAAAAAAAAAAAAAAAAAAAAAAAAAAAAAAAAAAAAAGATAAAATTTTTTAATTAATCTTAATAATTTCTTTTAGAAATTTTTTTCAATTCTTTGAATATTTAAATATTATTAAAAATATAATATAAAATATTTAAAAAAATTTCTTTTATAAAAATTTATATTTTGTAAATAATTATATACCTTAATTTTTTTTTTTTTTTCTCTCTCTCTTTTAAGATAAAATTTTTAATTAAAATTGAAACAATTTATGATTATTTAGGTTAAATATCAATTTTTAGAATAATTCAATTAAAATTTAATTTATATTTAAAAATAATTTCACCCTTATTTTTAGTTCATAAAATTTATTAAAGTAGAATCTTAACCTTATATTTAGATTAAAATAAATATATTTAAATTATAAAATATATAGTTTTTTAATTTTATTATTAAAGATTTTTTTTTTATTATAATATTCAATTGTTTATTCTAAAAAACTATTTTTTTTTTTTTTGATATTCATATATAAAATTAATATAATAATATAACTTTAAATCTTCATAAAAATCAAAAAAAAAAAAAAAAAAAAATTCTTGAATTCTGTTTAAAATTAAAATTTTATTTATTGATAAAAAAATTTAACTTGGGTTAAAATATTGATTTTAAGAAATTATTAATTCTAAAATCATTATCTTTATTTCATTTTTTTTACTGAAATATTTAAAAAAAAAGTTTATTTGAGTTTCTAATTTGAGTATATGAGGGTATTATCTTTATAAAAAAAAGTTTGAATGAAGATAAAAATAATTCAAGTTTTTTTTTTTTTTTTTTTTGAAATTTGAGGAAATCTAATTTTCATTTAAATATATGGCCAACTATTCTTTTAATAAATTATTTAATTATTTAAAAGAATTTAATTAAGAAAACTTCTTAAATAATTATTTTGATAATACTTACTATATTCTAAAGCCTTTTTTTTTTTGGATTTTAAAATTAAACATAACTTATTATTAAATAAATTTAAATTATTAAAATATATTTAGATATCTCCATTAAATAAGAAATTCATTATCTTCAATTAAATTTATGGGTTTATAACTTTAATTATCTTGAAATTAGATTTTTTTAATTTATAAATACTACATAATTAAAACTCAGATTTACAGTATTAATTTAGAAAAGAGTTTTTTTCAATTTCTTTGCGCTTAACTTTCCCCAAATTTTTCAAGGAAAAATTTATATTCTATTATTTATCACTTAATTTAAAATTATATATAGATTGAATATATATTCTAAATTGTTAATATCTTGATATTTATGAATACCCTAGACAACCAATTTATCTTTCTTTGAAGCAATGAGAACCCTATAAAATATGAATGAAAAAAGAGCTTATAGAAAATAGGATATTTTAAAAAAATTATTTCTAAAAATTTATCTATAGAGCTCCTCTGAGTTGTTTAAGTTTATAATTATTTAAATAAACTAATAAAAACTAAAGGAATTATAAATTTAAAATAATAATATATTTATAAATTTAAGGTAAACAGATTATAAAAACATCTCTCTCAAATTCTTTTAAAGTATAATATGAGAAAATTTATTGTTTTCCTTTTTTTATTTATCCTTTGAAAAAGGGTTAAATTATTGATTAAATTCAAATTTCAAAAATCAAAGCCACATAAATAAGTTGAAGCCTTTTTGGACTTAAGATTTTTTTTTGGAAAAAATATCATTTAATATCCCTTTCCAATTATAATCAAAAAAAAAAAAAACAAAAAAAAACAAAAAAAAAAAAATGTTCTAAAATAATTTCTCAAGTATTTAATTTAAATTTTAAAAAATGTATTAATAAAAAATTATTGATTAAATATTTTATTATTATTATTATTATTATTATGAAAATTTATTAAAACTTTCTTTTTTTAAAAAAATTTTAAACCTATATTTTAATTTTTTTTTTTTTATAAATAATTACTTTATTATTAAAAAAAATAATAATAATTAATAATTAATAATAATTTTTTTTTTCTTATTATTATTATAAATTATAAATATGATAAAAAGATTTTTTTTTTTTTGAAGAATAAATTTAAAAAAAAAAAACCATTTTAAACCTTAAAGAAAACTAAAAAAAAAAAAAATTAAAATTGATTAATCTTAATATTGAAAATATTTGAACAGGATTATAATAAAATCATTATTTTAAATTTTTTCAAATTTATTATAGAATTAAAATTAAATTATTATTTTTTTTTACAAAATTTTATTATAAAATTAAAATTAAATTATTTTTTTAAATTATTTATTTTTTTTACAAAATTTTATTATAAAATTAAAATTAAATTATTTTTTAAATTTTTTTTTTTTTACAAAATTTTATTATAAAATTAAAATTAAATTATTTTTTTAAAGTTTTTTCAATGATGTGAGATTTCAAAAACGAAAAAATAAGTGGCTAAACTAGTGAAATTGCTACAAGAGTATTCCAAGACAGGAGATTCTAAGCAGTTAACGGAAAAAAAGGAGGAAATGAGTAGATTAGGTATAAAAGTGAATTTGATAAAGATTTCTTTAGTTGCAAGGTATCAAGAAGGTTTGAGTGGATACATTATGATGATTAAAAGATAGGGGTAGTAAGTAGTATTTAAGATTGAAAGTGTTTATAAACAAAAATAGGTATTACAAGAAATTGAAAGAAGATCAAGAAGTTTTGATTTGATTTGTTTTTAAATTAAAGCTTCGACTGTTCTTTGACGACACCTTTTTAAGAATTTAGCTAGATCTGTACCACCAGTACCTAAATGAATTTGATAATCTCTAGAAGGAATTTGATTATTAAGAGTAGAAGAAGGATTTGGTTTGATGATAGAAGAATGAATTTTTGAATTTTGATTTTTATGATGATGATTAAAGAAAAGATTACTACATATAGGAGGTTTTTGATGACTTTGACAAACTATATAAGTTAAAGCGATTCTACTATGTACGTTTCTTAATCTTTCTAAAGATTTTATGGCCAAATTATAATTTGAACGAATTTCTGAATTTGAATTAGATTTTAAAGCTAAAGATCTAATTGAGGTTGAATGATTTGAAAGATTTAATAAGAATTTTCGATGATGATAAGGCATATAATTTGACATTCTCATCATAAAAGTTTGATCATTATTTAAACCAGAAGAGAATTCTGAATGATTTGGAGTATGATCTATACCAAGGAAGAGATCTAAAGCATGAATTAAAGTACTTTGACCTGCGCTTGGACCTGAAAAGTTAGTTACTGTGCCAAGTTTTGAATTTTTTGATTGTAAATGATTTGAGGGTACGCCTTGCATGATCCAATGACCACCATTAAACCAAGGTCTAATTTCCCAATAAAAAGTTTTTGGATCGCAATGATTACGAACTTGAGATAGAATTTGAGTTAATTTGTCGATTTGATTTGAAAGCTGAAATAAGTTGAAAGAGATTTTTTTTAAAGAGATTTGATTTGATGAGATAGCTTGATCTAAAGAATTTTTGATTAAATTTAAACAATTTGGACCTAAAGCTTCTACTAGTATTGAAGTTTTATAAAAATGAATTTCTGAATTAGTTTTAGTGAAAGTGTTGATGATTTCAATATTTCTAAAAAAGATAAAATAAAGGATAAGGTCAAGATTAATTAAAATCAAATCAAAAAAGAATATATTAAAAGATGAAATGAATTACTTACGAAAGGGAGAAGCCTAAATTTGAGTCTTTAAATTTCCAATTATATAATACAGTATCGGAATAAGTTAGAATTGGAGGTAAATCTAAAGCTTGACTTAATTGACAAAAAGGAATAGCTAGACTTGAAGGTAATAAGATTTTCTCTTGATTTAAATTTTCTGAATTTTCTGAATTTTCTGAATGCTCTGAATGCTCTGAATTCTCTGAATGCTCTGAATTTTCTGAATTTTCCCAACTTGAATGAATGTAAGCATGAGTTAAGAAAGCTAAAACGACTCTAGCTCTACGAATTTTATTTAAATCGTAAGTTTTAATTAAATCGATAGAATTAATTATAGGTAAGAAATTTTTAATGAAATCTTTCCAATTTTTTAATTTTAATTTTAAATTTAAATTTTGATTTGAAGAATTTGATGAATTTGAAGAATTTGATGAAGAATTTGAAGAATTTGAAGATGAATTTGAAGAATTTGAAGAAATTAAATCATTAAATTCTTCAAAAGTTTCTTCCCAAATCGACCAAGGTTTAAAATTTAATTTAATTATAGGATTTAAAGGTAAAAAACCATGATTTAATTCAAAATCTAAATCTTTTAAATTTAAAGAATTTAAAGAATTTAAAGAATTTAAAGAATTTAAAGAATTTAAAGAATTTAAAGAATTTAAAGAATTTAAAGATTTATTAAAATTTAAATCTTCTTGAAAATTTAAATCTTCTTGAAATTTTAAATTTGATGAAATTTTTAAATTTTTTTCAAACATTTTTTTTTTTCTTTTTTTTTTAAGAAAAAAAATTAAAAAATTAAAAAAAATTATTTTTTAAAATTATTTTTTTTTTTTAACCAAAAAAGGCCTAAAAAAAAAAAAGGAATTTTTAATTTAATTTTTTAAAATTTAAAACTATAATTAAAAAAAAAAAACTTTCTTATCAAAAAAAAAAATAAAATAAAATAAAATTGAAAAATTCTCCCTAAAAATTCCGAAAAAAATAAAATTAAATATTAAATATTTTAAATTTTTGTATTAAATTATTATTGTATAGTATAATATAGTAAGAAATTTCATTTTAATTATTTAACTGGATTAAAAAATAATTTAAATTGCCATCTCTTAATAAACTCTTAGTCAAAATCTCAATTAAATCTTAATTATTATTATTTTAACTTGAAATTAATAAATAATAATAATCAACTAGTTGAATTTTAATAAAATAAAAATAAAACTCTATATAAATTATCATCTTTGATTCTGGCCCTAAATATTAATTTAATACTTCATTTTAAAAAAGGAAAATGTTTTGCCATATTTATATGAATCAATCACATTGTTCAAATTTTTACGATTGGTTTTATTTATTTGTTATTTACAAAACTTAATTAACAGGAAAATTTTTAGCAAAAAAAAGATTTATCTTGTTTTTTTTCTTAAAAAGAACAAAAGTCTGTGTTAATTTTTTTTATTTCCAAAAAAAGTTGAAACTTTTGAAAATTTTCAAATAAGAATGAATACCCTTAAAATTACCATAAATGTTGATTTAATTTTGAACTTTTTAAAATGAGAGATAATCGAATAACAACTAATTTAACTAAAATGATAAATTATTTACTAACAAAACCAATAACATTACATCCTTCACATTCTATTAAACGTAATAAATTAAATTTAAAAGAACCTTTATCAATATAATTTAACTGAAAAATAATAATATTCTGATGACAAACCTGTTACATGTTTATCTGAAGAGCATTGATAAACGTCACCAGATTGTGAGGCGCAAACTAAAATAAAAATCAAAATGTAGATTTTAGGATACTCAAAAAGAAAATTATTAATAAAATAATCTAGAAATGCTAACTTGTGACACCACCTCCTTCTCCATATGCCGTTCTGGTAAACCATTTATTACATTGAATATCACCTGAACTTGTTGAATCTAATTTTATGGTACCAATCTTTTTATAACAATCACGACCAGCTAAAAAAGAAATTTAAATTCATAAATAAATTATAATTTTTCTTCTTTTTTTAAAAATTAAATAAACTTACTTAAAATTTTCTCACATTTATTACAACTATATAAAACACCTGAATCCATACAAGCTAAAAAAATAAAAAATAAAAAAAATTAAAATTTAAAATTTTAATTTTAATTATTAAAAATTTTAACTTACGTAAACCAAAAAGATTTTGATTTTCTTTATTTATTTGATTTTCTAAATTTGTAACATTTTTTGATATTGATGTTAATGTAAAATTTAATGGTATACCTTCATAATTCCAAGGAATTCCAGTTATATTAACATAATGTATAGTAGAATTTTCATTTAAATTTCTACCTGGACCTTGATTTGGAATGGTATTTCCAATCGATGGTAATTCTTTAGAGATTTCTTGATAATTAGAAACTTGAGATGAATTGACTTTTGAATTTATATTTTGATTTGAAATAGAAGGATTTTGTGTTGAATTTATAGAATTTATTGATTTCGAATTAGGTCCATTTAAATTTGTAGGAGTTGATGTAAAATTTGTATTTGTTAAATTCACTTGATCCGATCTCAAACTTGCAAAGGTGAAATTAAATTGAGTTCCACTCCATGCACTTCCACATTTTTGAAAGTCTGAATCATGATGATGATGATGATGACGAGCTCGAGAAATTTTATTAAAAAAGATTACAATAAAAATAAATTTAATAAATTGATAAAAGCTAATCATTCTTTTTAACAAAAAATTTTTTATTCAAATTTAATTTAAACACTCAGAAAAAATTTTATCGAATTATAATAAACTAAATAAAACTTAATAATAAAATTTTAAAAGTAATTTTTTTTTTTTTTAAGTAGAAAAATTAAATTTAGATGGAATTTAATTTTTGAATGATTTAGATTTTTAATAAAAAACATTTTTTTATTAAATTTTAATTTACTCATTATGAATTTAAATCTTACATTTTAATTATTTTCTTGAAACTTGTAAGAAATTTATAAATTTTTTAAAAAAATTTATTCTTGAATTTAAAAAATATAAATTAAAACTTTGATGAAATGTTACAAATAACTTTTTTTTTAAAAAAAATCATAAATTTTGAAACTAATTTAATAACAGAATATTATACTAAAAAATAAAATTATAATAATAAATTATACCGTAAAATTAAATCAAAAAAAAAAAAACTATAGTATTTACTATGTAGAATAATTTTTTCGAAAAGAAGTTTTAAATTATATTTCTAAATTAAAACAGAAGAATCTTTAAATTATTTATTTCGATTTTAAGTTTCATCATCTTTTGGGAAAAAAGTTTTTAATATTATTTAATTATTATACAATATTATTGTACTGTACAGTACGGTAGACTGTACTGTTTGTTGTACTGTACTGTACCCACTACTGTTTAGTACAGTACCATCAAAAAATAATAATATTTTATTGAATTTATTTATTATAAAATCAGTTTTTTTGTAAAAGAAAAAAAAAATTTGAATAAATAAAAAAAGAAATTTTTTTATTTTATTAATTTAATTTTAATTTTTAATTTTTATTTTTATTTTTATTTTAATTTTATTGAATTTAATTTAATAAAATTAAAATAAATAAATAAATAAATAAATAAATAAATAAATAAATTAGAAATTTTATATGATTTTGAATAAATTTTTTTTTAAAATTTTAATTTAAAAATGAAAAAAAAAAAAAATAATTAAATTGGAAAAAAAAAATTAAAATTTAAAATAAAAAATAAAAAATTTAAAAACAAAATTTAACTCAAATTTTTTTCTAAAAAAAAAAATAAAAATAAAAATAAAAATAAAAATAAAAAAAAGATAAGATTTTTTTTTTTTTTAAAGAAAGAAAAAAAAAATATAAAAATATAAAAATAAATAAATTAAAAAAAAAAAAAAAAGTTTTTTTTTTTTTTTAAAAAAAAAAAAAATAATTAAATTAAAATTATTAAATTAAATGTTGTTTTTTTTTTTTTTTTTTTTTTTAAATCAAAAAAATAAATGAAAAGAAATAAAAATAAAAAATGAAAAATTAATTTTAATCAATTTTTTTTTTTTTTTTTAAGAAAAAAAACAAAATTAAGACTTAATAATAATAATAATAATAATAATAATAATAATAATAATAATAATAATAATAATAATAATAATAATAATAATAATAATAATAGTAATAATAGTAAATTTATATAAATTTGATTAAATTATTTAATTAAATTTGAAAAAAAAAAAAAAAAATTAAGTTTCCATAATTTATTTTAATGGGTGATTTAAAAGTTTAAATTTTAAGATTTTGATTCAGAATTTAAGTTTTAAATTTTTTATAACTTGAGTTTAAGACCCATAAGATAATTATATTCAAACCTTTATAGGTAAATTTCATATAAATTTTGGATTTTTTCTCAGATCTGAACATAGAAAACTTACAAAGATCCACAATCATAAAAAAAAATTCTCACAAAGCACTACATCTTTTTTTTTATGAATTATGGAATAATCCCAATTCATTGAAAAGTTTAAAATTTTTATTACTCTTAAATCCTTTATTGATCAAAAAAAAAAACTTATTTTTTAATATGATTTTTAATGGACCATTGTTCATAAATTTCCCTTTTATAAAGGAATAGAGGAATTCTAAAGGATAAAAAAGTCTTTACAGATTTTGATAAAAACAAAGAAATTACTAAAAAAAAAATAATTGAAGAGTTAGGTATTTAAAATTCAAATAATTTATTTTATCATAAACAGATGGAATTAAATTCCTAAATCATTAAATTCAATAAGTTCATTATCTAAATCCATCATTAAATACCATTTTGATCATCAAAATTAAAAAAAAAAAAAAAATTCTTAATAATAAGAGAAAAAAAAGAATTAAAGATATAGAATTAATGGAAATTTCCAAAAAAAAAAAAAACATAATAGGAATTTTTCTGGAAAATGAAATTCACTATTTGGTATTCTCTTATTTTTGAAAATATTTTAAATTAAATTGAAGATTAAAAACATTTATTATGTTATGTTAATAAAAATTGTTATATATTTTTTTTTTTTTACTGAAAAAGATAGAATAAATTTAGATTTATTTGGGGTTAGTCAAAAAAAAAAAAAAAAGGATCCTTTTTTGGAAAATAAAATTGATTTAAATTTAAACTTTTGAGATATTTTTAAAGATATCTAAATTATAAAAATATATAAAGAACTTTTAGGCTCAATAGGAGAAAATTTAAAAAAAAAAAAACTTTGGAAAGCATATAAAACAAATTAAATAAAATCTTTACAAACTCAAACTGGATAAGGAATTGATATAACTTTAGTGGAATCTATTGATTAGAATTTCGAAGACCAAGTTTCATGTTTCAATTTTATGGATGAACTATTACAAGAAAAATCTAATGTTAATTCTTTTCAAGTATATGAAATTAAAATATCAAAATTATTATTTTAGTCAAAAAAAAAAATTTTGATAATAAAGGGAATAAACATTGTGAAAAAAGTTTTTTTTAAATTAATTCTTAATTAATCTTAAATTTAAATTTTTAATAAAGATAAATATTTAAATTATTTGAAAAAAAGGAAGATTTTAATTTTTCATTTTATTAATAATTTAATAATATTAAATAGAAGAATTAAATATTTTTTTTTTTTTGAAAATAAATTATTTTTTTTTAAATTAAAAAAAAAATAAAAAATATATATTTTAAAATAATTTAAAATAATTTTGTAATTTAATATAAATGATCAAAATTATAAATCAATTATTAAAATTATGAATTTAAAATAAATTAAATTCTAAAATATATTTTTATAAGTTCTTTTACAAAATTGTAAAATTAATTGAATAAAAAAAAAAAAAAAAATTAATTTATTAAAATTAATAAAAAAAAAAAATAATTTAAAAAAAAAAAAAAAAAAAGATATTTAAGAGATTTTATTTTTATTTTAAAAAAATTAAAAAATTAAAAAAAAAAACTTATTATAATTAAATATAAATATTTTTCTTTTTCATAATCTAATAATAATTTTTATATTTATTTAAATTATAAATTTTTTTAATTGAAAAAAAAAAAAAAAAAAAATCAAAAAACTATTTATTAATTTTTAACAAAAAAAGAAGTTTTTTTTTTTTTATTTAATTTTTTTATAAAATAATTAATAATATTTTCAATAAATTTCATTAAAAAAAATAAAAACTTCTTTTTTAGAATTTAATAATTAACTTATATAAATTTTTAATATTTTTTTTTTTTTTTTTTGAAAACTTTATTTCACCTACTTATCTATCTTGAAAAATTGAATAATAATATTTAATTCAAAATTAAATAAAAAAAAAAAAAAAAAAACATTTTAAAAATTTATTTTAATCTTTAATAAATTCTTTTAATTAGTTTAAATTCCTATTTTTGAATTTTTTTAATAAAAATTTTAAATTCAAAAAATTTAATTTTTTTTTTTTTTTAAAAAAGAAATAATTAAATTCAAAAAATTTAATATTTTTTTTAAAAGTTTTTTTTTTTTAAAAAAAAATTTTTTTTTTTAAGAATTTAATTAAATTTTTTCTTTTTTTTATCCTTTTATGAATTTTTATAAAACTCATAAAAAAGATTTCAAAAAATTAAAAAAAAAAAAAAAAAAAAAAAAAAAAATGAAAATATAAAATTGAAATTTAAATTAAAATTCTTTAAATTCTTAAAAAAAAAAAAAAAAAAAAAAAAAACAATTATTTTAAATTTAAAAAAAAAAAAAAAAAATTAATTAATTAATTAAAAATGAAATTTATTTATAACTTTTTTTTTTTTTTTTTCAAATAAATAAATTTTATTAAAATTATTTTATAATTTAATTCCTCATAAAAAAAAAAAAAAAAAACATATTCTTTAATTTAATTCTAAATTAACTTAAAAAATTAAGTTTTTTTTTTTTAGTATTAAAATATTAAAATAATCAAATAATAATAATAATTAATTTATTTAATAAAAAATTTAATTTTAATAATATTTTTTTTTTTTTAAATTGTGTTTTTTGTATGTAATTTAAAATTTATGAGGAATTAAAGTAATTTCAATTAAAATGTCAAAATTTGTGTTTGTATTAAATAAGTTAACTTTAAGTTTCATATGAGGTATAAATTATTACTGTTTTGTACTATAAAAACTAAATTTAATTACATATTTAAATTATTAGTATAATACATGATGAGGAATTAAAGAAAAAGTAAATTGGAAATATTAATTTTTTTTTGGGGGGGTGGGTGGAATCTTGGCTTCAAGAGTTTCAGATTCCCCCAAATTATTTTCTTACAGGAATTGGATGTCAAATTTTATGCAAAAATTTCATCACAGACCCTGTGACTCAATTCATGATGAGGTTTTGATACCAACCAGGGCAGTTTTAACTGTTGGAAAGAGGGTTAAACTACCCTAAAGTTAAAAATATTGTATTAAAAACAGTTTTAATTGGTTAAACAAATTATAAGGTGTTTTAAAGGCTTGAAACCAGGTATTAATATAGAAATGGATAAAAAAAAAGCCCATTTTTGGTCTAAACCAGGCTTCAATGATTTAATAATTGGATTTTCTGTTTTCAAAGTATTTCTCATGACTGAAAAAAAGTAAATTTTACTTTTTTTAGTAATAAAATTGGTGACTATAAAATCATGTCTTCTTTTTCACCACTTTTCTCTTAAAGCTAGAATATTTTTGTTTTTTAATTAGTTTAAAACACTTTTAAACCAATCAATAAAATATTTTAATTATCACTTTGATATCATTTTATAAATTTTAAAAAGGGAAAAAAAAAACTTTTATAATTATTTTTACCATTAAACTACCCGATCATTGAATCAAATAATATTTTATCACTTTTAACTTTTTTTCAATTTATTTCCAAATTCACCTTGTTTAATTTTTTAAAATGTTTTCTATTTAATAATATTTTTTTTTTTAAAAAAAAAAAAAAAATTCTTATATTAATTTCCTTCAGTTTTTTTTTTTTTTTTTTTTTTTTTTTTTCTAAATTAATTTTAAATTTAAATTTCTTTTTTTTTTTTTTTTTTGTAGCCTTAAATATTTGTTTTAAAGTTTTTTTTTTTTTTTTTTTTTTTGGTAAAACAATAAATATTTATAATATTATTTTATTTATACTTCAAAAATTTTAAAAAATAAATAAATAAATAAATTAAGAGTGTTTTATATTAATTTTTAATATTTTTTTTTTTAATCAAATTTTAATTTATAAAAATTTTAATTATATTAAAATTAATTAATTTTTTAATCAAAGTTTTATATCCATCATACATTAAAAAAAATTGAATCTAAAAACATATTCTTAATTAACCAATAATTATTTGAATTTTTTTACTTATATCAAACTTAAAATTATTTATTAAATAGAAATTAGAAAAAAAAAAATTCACTTGAATCAAAATAATATTTAGGATTTTTTTTATATCTTCATATTTCTATAAAAATGGTCATTAGGTCATGAACATTGTCACCTTGCTATTACAATTTTAATTTTCAAATTTCAGTCACAAAAAATTTTCACATTAAATGATTAATTTTTCTTCCAATAAAAATGAAATTTTAAGCAAATATCTTGTGCTTGATAAATCAGAATTTTTTTTTCATAAATGAAACCCACACACCCCTTTAAGCTTTCATATTTCATCACTTTAGATATTTGACTCCTTTTTTCTTGATTATATAAAAACAAAAATTTAACCTACATTTAGTTTATTGATTTTATTACCCTTCTTGAAAATAAGATAATAGTCCCTCTCACTTCTAAATTTCAAATTCTTAAAAAAAAAAATTCATTTTATTCAATGAATTTTAATTTAAATTAAAGTTAATTTAAAACTTTAATATATATATATATATATATATATATTTTTATTTAATTTTTATTTTTAAAAAAAAATTTAATTATTTTTTTTAATAAATATTTTAAATTTAATTAAAATTCCTTTATTTTAATTTCTTAATTAATTAATTAATTAATTTTTTTTTTTTTTTTTTTTTTTTTTTTGAAATCATATTCTTTTTTTATTTTAAAAGAATTTTTTTTTTTTTTTTTTTAAAAAAGTTTTTTTAATTTAAAAATATTTTTTATTAGATAGATTAATAATAAATTTCTTAATAGAAAAAAACAAAAAAAAAAAAATATATATATATATATATATAGAATTATTTCTAAATTTAATTAATTAAAAGAAATATTTATTTAAATAAAAAAAAAAAAAAAATTATTATTATTATTATTATTAAAAAAAAAAGACTTTAATCTAATTAATTTGATTTAAATTTTTTTTTTTTTTCTTTTAATTAATTAATTTTATAAGAAAAAAGTTAGATTATTAAAAAAAAAAAAAAAAAAAAAAAAAAGGGTAAAAAAAAATCTTTAAATGATTTAATTTATTTAATTTTAATTTTTTTTTTTTTTAGAAATTTAAAATTTAAAATTTAAACATTTTTTTTTTTTTTTTTTATATTCAAAATTTATTTAAAAAAAATATTCATGTATCAAAAAAAAAAAAAAAAAAAAAAAAAAAATTCTTAAATTTTTAATGATATTAATTAAAGAGAATTTTTTTTGATCATAAAATATATATTTAAGATTTTAAAAGTCTAATTATTATTATTATTTTTTTAAAAAAAAAAAAAAAAAAAAAAAAAAACTTTTTTTAATTAACATTATAAAATAATTTATTAAAAAAAAAAAAGATTATAAAAAATATTTTTTTAATAAAAATAAAAGAAAATAAAAAAATAATTTTAATAGTAATAAAATTTAAAAATAAAAAAAAAAAAAAAAAATTCTTTTTTTTTATCTTATATTTGAGTTTTTAATTTTTCAAAAAAAAAAAAAAAAAAAAAAAAAAAACTTAAAAATTTATCTTTAAATTAAAATTTAATTTATTATTTTATCTTTATTTTGAAATAAATTTTAATTTTTTTTTTTTGGGTTGGTATTTTTTTTTTTTTTTTTTTGAATTCATTAAATAAATTATTTTACTTTACTATATTAAAATTATTTTTAAAATTTTATAAAGTCTTTATGATTAAAAATTTAGATCAAATTATTTGGGGTGGTTTGGAGTGAATCAGTACTTCATAAAGTGGACTTAAGTCCTGAATCTACAAAAAAAAAAAGATATTTTATTCAAGAAATACTTTACAGTACAATGAACTTCTCAAATTATGAAAACTGTTGAGATTTGGGAACCACAATGATGCAGTAGCCAAATATCCTTATAGAAATTTTTTCACTGTATATACATATCCATGTTGTGTGCATATGATGCTCCACAGTTGTCTAGTTGTAACTTATAAGTTTCTCAAAGTCAAGATCCAGAACCATTTTTCTCACCTCTTATTGGTTTTAGGTGACAGAATTGGAACTGACTGGAAAGCAATCTTTACTACACTGGGTGTAATCTTAATAGGTAATTCATTTTCCTGACCTCTCATCAATTGGAGGTGACTGAATTGGAACTTACTGGCAAGAAAGCTTTGATAAACTTGGAATGATCTTAATAAAAACACAATCAGGGAATTGTATGCCTTTACTGGGATTCTGAGCATGAATTACAAAATTTTTCTTCTTATTCATCACAAATTTCACTTCCCTGGATCTAGAATTTCTTTTTTGAGTTTTTTTTTTTCCTTGTCTGATCTTGGTTTTTTCATTTTTATAATTCAATTTCTTAAAAACAAAACCATTAAAAATCTCAGATTTGGAATATTTAATCAATTTTGAAATATAAAAGCTTATTGATGCCTAACCTTTGCACTATTCTCCTTCAACCATCACCTCATATTATGGGATTTGTGAAGGATATTGATTCAATTCCTTAAGAATTCTTCTTTAAGATTTTGTTTTTGGTGTTTTTTTATCCTTAATCTACCATTTTTTAGGATTTTTTTCTTTTTTAAATATCAATTTACTGATTATTTTTTTTTTGTCTTAGCTAACTCCAATGCCATATTTGGAAATTGAAACCCATGTATGCCTCCCCTCACTCTCATCTTAATCCTGCCCATCATATCTAATTTCCAAAATGCCCAGAACCTCTCAGAGATGCCAAGCCTTGAAGGACCTTGAGCTGATGTGGATGATCTCAAAGATTGATGAAAATCATCAGCGCATAGCCAAATATCTTGGCCTTCCAACACACCCGACACTTGGCTCAGCAATGTACCCATGATGGAGAATCGTGCTTACACGGTAATTTGGTACCTTGCCTTTGATTGGTGGATGAATTGGATCATGGAGGTTAACCGTGGGAGTGATGAGCAAGCTCATGAGCTATCAAAATTGGTAGCAAAAAATTGATGATCGAAAAAGAAGCGTGAGCCAAAGATTTGGCCGGGTTTGAAGTTTGAACCGTAGTATTGTTTAGTTTTAGTTGTATCTTTTTTTTAATTGTAAGTTTGAATATTTGTTTTTTTTTTTGGCCCATGGCCCATGAGAGTGAGAAAATTGCTGCGCAGTCCAAAAAAGAAAAAGAAAACCCCCCTGCCTGTAATGTACAGTACATACAGTATTTATTAATTGCGTTCGCATTCAAATGACAGGAGGGCAATGAGTTTAAATTTAATTACAAAAAATCAATTCAATTTAATTTTAAATTGAAATTTCGGATTAAATCGGAATTAAATTTTTCTTTTTTTTTTTTTTTTGATAAAAGCTTTGACCAATCTAAGGATTAAATTTTTTTTTTTATGATAAATTTAAAAAAAAAAAAAAAAAAAATTAAATTTTTATTTTATTTTTTCGTTAAAAATTTTTAAATTAATAAAAATAAATAATAATAAAAATAAATAATAATAATTAAAATGAAAATTGAAAAAATTTATTTAAAAAATTTAAATTTGATTAAAATTTCATTAAAAAAATTTAAAAAATTTGATAAAAATTTAAAACAAAATGATTTAATTAAAAATTTAATTTTATCATGTTTTTTTTATTTAAATTTTCATAAAATTTTAATTAATTCAAATAAAAAAAAACAAGATGATGATAATGATAATGATGATAATGATGATTATGTTGAAGAAGAAGAAGAAGAAGAAGAAGAATTTATTTTAATTAAATTAAATTTTTTAAATAAAAATTTAAAAAGTTTTAAAATTAAATTTTTAAAATTTAAAACTTTTGAAATTTTAAATTTTAAAATTTTAAAATTATTAAAAATAATTAAAAATCAATTAAAATTTAATTTAAATTTAAATTTTAATAAAAATTTTAATAAAAAATCTTTAAAAATTTTTGAAATTAAAATCTTTAAAGATTTTAAATTTAAAAATTATAATTTAATATTCTTTAATTTTAAAAATTTTTTAAATCAAAATAATAATTTAAATTATTCAATTTTTTGGTTTTTAATTCATCAAAGCCATCTTTTAAAAAATTTATTAAAATTAAATAAAAATAAAAATAAAAATTTAAAATTTAAAAATCAAAATCAAAAAATAAAAAATAAAAATCAAAATCAAAATTTTAAATTAAATTCCTTAAATTCTTTATCTAAACTTGAAATTAAATTAATTAAAGATTTATCTATAAATTTTAATCAAAATAATCCTCATGAAAATTTTAAAAAATTTCAATTTTCCTCTTTAAAAGATCTTTTAATTAATTCATCTTTAAAATTCTCTAATCAAACTTGTGTTTTTTGGTTAGATAAATTTAAAAATCAATCCATAAAATTTAGTTTTTTGGAAATCTTAATCAAATCTTTTAATTTATCTTTAAAAATTAAAGAAATCTTAAAAATTGATCATCATCTTAATCAAAATTCTCATCAACAAAATATAATTTTAGTTTTTATGGATAAAAATCCTTTTTTGATCATCATTTTATTTTCTATAATCTTAACTGATTCAATTTATTTTAATTTAGATTTAAATTCACCTAAAAATCGTTTAAATGAAATCTTTCAATTAAAAAATTTAAAAATCTCTTTAATCTTAACTTTTGATTCAATTAAATTTTTACCTTCAGATTTTAAATTTTCAAATTTAATTTTGGATTTAAGTAATTTTAATTTTTTTGATAAATCTTTTGAAAAAATCTTTAATGAAAATTTTATTAAAGATCATCTTTCTAATGATCTAGATCTGAATAAATTTCAAGATGATCTAGTTCAAAATCAAGTTCATCTTGAAAATAAAAATCAAAATAAAAATCAAAATCAAAATCAAATCTCAAAATTAAATAAATTAGTTTACCTGGTTTTCACTTCAGGTACAACCGGAATTCCAAAATTAATTCCAATATCAAATTTAAATTTATTGAGCTTCTTATCAAATTATCATAAAAGATTTCAAAGAAAACTTCAAACTCGTGTACTTCAATTCGCTAGTCATGCCTTTGACGTATCGGTCATGTCAATTTGGGATACTTGGATCGTATGTATCAATTAATCTATTGCAAAATTTTTTTTTTTATCGATTTATCATTCTTTTCTAAATCTTGGTTTCTTTTGAAAATTTAGCATGGCGCTACGATTTGTATCACAAGCTCAGAAAACTTGAAATCAGATTTAATGACCTCAATCATCGATTTGGATTGTAATGCTTTAGATTTAACTCCTTCAGTGGCTCAATTATTATTAGATCATCAACTTTTCACTTCAACTAATGGTTTACCAATTCAAAAAGTTCGTAAAATTTGGGATATGGCTGGTTTACATTTAACTCATCTTAACACTGGCGCTGAATCAGTCCCTGAATCACTTCGTCGCGCTTTCTTATCTCGTGGGGTATCTGTTTGCGTCGATTATGGTCCAAGTGAAACAACTGTCGGAGTCATTAGTTCTCTTGCTTTAAACGATAATCCAAACTTATCTTTAGATGATATCGGTCGTCCAACAGGTTTAAATCAAGTCTTTTTATTAAAACCTAATTCAAATCATTTCGTTCCTCTAGGTGGTATTGGTGAAATTTGTATTGCTGGTCATCAAGTCGCTATGGGTTATTTAAATCAAACTACATCTCAATCAAATTTCGTCACCCTTCAACTTCATGACTTACCTCATCCTTTAAGAATCTATCGAACTGGTGATCTCGGCCAATATTTACCATACGGTTCGGAAGGTTATGGTAGTATTCGTTGTCTTGGTCGTATCGATCGTCAAATTAAAATATCTGGAATTAGAATCGAATTAGGTGACGTGGAAGAAAAACTTAATCGGTTAGGTTCTCAAATTCAATCCTTAAATGATAATCGACTTCGTATCATTGTCGATAAATGGAATGGTAATCTTCATCATCCAATCGGTTTAGTAGCTTTTGTCCATATAATTCATCCTTCTCAACTTCTTGACAAAACTCAAGTTTTAATCACTTCCTCTAATACCAATTTAAACTCAAATTCAACTCCTTCTTCAATTTTAAATCATCCTCAATACTTTGATAACCTAGTATCAGAAATCAAATCAGCCGTCTCAAATGATTTAATAGGAACTATGTTGCCTCGATATTGGATACCTCTTCAACAGATTCCAATCAGTTTTACTGGAAAAACTGATATGAAAGCATTGAGAATGTTATTAGAAAATCATTTTAAATCAATGGATAATCGTCTACAAACTAATCAACATGATCACCTTAAACTTGAGCGCTGTGAAGAATTAGCCACCCAGGCTTGGCTTGCTGGACTTGGTCAAAATATTGATTCGTTGAGAAAATTTAATCCAACCGATAACTTTATCAAGTTGGGTGGTGATTCAATTGGAATGATAAGAGCAATAGGCAAAATTCGTATGAATGGTTTGAATATCAGGTTTTCAACCTTGGCTGAAACTCGTGATTTTAAAGACTTTGTCATAACCCTTCAAAGAGCTCGTAAACTTCAACAAGAAAATCATGAATACCTACCCTTTGATTTGATTAAAAGAGATCAAAAAGAATTCTTGGATTATCTTATCAAATCTCACTCAATACATCCACATGATATAGCGGACATATACCCTACTTGTCCATCTCAAGATGGTATCATTACCCCTAGCATTGAAAATTGTTCTGGTATTTATTTTGCACAGGCCGTCTACACCATTGAAACAGGATTTTCAATAAGCTTAGTAAAAAAAATGATGTTTACCCTCATCGATCGTCATCCTAGCCTTCGCACCATATTTTTTTTCCCTAACCATTCAAATAAAGTTTATCAAGCCGTTTTGAAACATTCTAGCGATCTAGTGATCAGAAATTGTCAAGTAATCAATGTCACCGATCAAAAAGAATTGCAAGAAAAAATTCAGGTGAGTAATCATTTCACAATCTTGGTTTTAGAGTCTTGTCTAATTTGATATATCGGATTTCTTTTTACTAGTCTTACTTACAGTTTGATCGACAGAAAAACAAATTTCAATGGGGAAAATTATGCTCTTCTATAAGAATATTCCAATGTGAGAGTAGTCAAATTAAAAAATTGGTTTGGTCATTACATCATGCTCTTAGTGATGGATGGACTCTTGAGCTATTAATGAAAGAATTAGGTCAACTCTGTCGTTATGAAACAGTATCGAGCCCGGTAACAAATTATGCTGAATTTGTTAAAGCATGGCAAAAAGCTTCAGATGATCAAACTAAAAAATCAAACAAGAAATTTTGGAGAGACTACCTTTTTGAAGTCAAAAGAAGGCCGACAGGATTTCTCACAAATCACTGTCAAACTCGCCGATGGGTGGGGCAAAAGAAGCTTGAAGACTTGAAACGAAACTATGGTATTACTCCTGCATTAGTGGTTAGACTAGCCGTCGCACTGGCACTTTATAATTCAAAATTAGAGAGCTCAGATGTATTATTTGGAATGACTAGAAGTGGGCGAGAAGTTGAACTAGATGGAATAAGAGGAGCAGCTGAAGAAATCATAGGTTGTTGTGTTTTAGTCCTGCCGATTCGAACCCGATTGGAAATTTATCGAGCGAAAAAAATGTCAGTAATTGAAGTTTTGGTAGAACAACAGCAAAGTGAGATAGAGATTGAAAAACATCAAATGGTATCAATTGGTCAAGTGGGTCGTTGGGTAACTGGTTTTGGACAATGGATAAATATCTTAGTTACCCTTCAAAGTTGGGACAAAAATCGTCATCAAGTTCGACAACCAATCAGGCAACCTCCCGATCAGCTCGAAATGCCATCACCTTACAAATTAAGTATAGAAATTATAATGGAAGAAGATCTAGAAACTGTTAGACTTGACGTGTTTTATGATACAAGTGCGGTAGAGTTTACTCAAGTTTCATGTTTATTGGATGCTTTGCAAGTTGCAATGAATGGCTTAATACATACAGAAAGATTAATCGAAGAGAATTTGATAGAAAAGTGGGATGAAATTCAAGAAAATGATAGCCCAGTGGATGAAATAGTAATAAGAAATGATCAAAGATTAAGGTATAAAGAGAAATGGACTAGAAGTAAAAAAGAAATGATTGAAAAGATGAAAAGGATTTGGTGTGAAGTATTAGGCCAAGAGATTGAAAGGATTGGATTAAATAAAAGCTTTGAAAGATTAGGAGGTGATTCAGTAAGTGATTTGAAATGTTGAACTGGTTAGAAATGGGGAATTTTGTGTACTGATTAGTTGGTTTTTGATATTTTTAGATTGGATTGATGAGATTGATGAGAAAGATTGAAGAAAATTTTCTAAACAAAGATGACATCGGAAAGGACAATACGGAAGAACAGGAGATGAAGAAGAGAACCAAAAAATTAAAAATCTTCAAAGAGTTGACCCAAAATGGGATCGGAATCGAAGGTTTGGTGGATGAATTAAAGAATCAGTAAGCTGGATTATTCAAATCATCTTGAATGAGTTTTGATAAG
>JALGQZ010000013.1:39781469-39783969 GCA_023105745.1 Austropuccinia psidii
AATATAAATGATTTTTTTTTTTTTTTTTTTTTATTTTCAATTTTTTTTCATATTTTTTTTTTTTTAAATTTCTTTTAATAATAATTTAAAAATGATAATAATAATAATAAAAAAAAATTAAATAAATTGAATAAATTAAAATTTTATTTTAAATTTGAAAAAAAAAATTATTTATTTATTTATTTATATTAGGGAGTGTCAAAGTCATCAAATCCTGCCTTAAAATAACATGGGATTTGGAACCCAAATCCCAACACTAAATCCTGGTTTTTTTATGTGTAAATCACATGGAATTTCAACTGAGTCCCCTGGTATTTTGATCAAATCCCATGCATCTAGGATTTGAGTTTGAAACCTAACCCAAATGATTACTCAATTCATACCTGTACAACATATTCTTCTACACTCCATTTTGGAAATTCTGACCAAACAGCTTACAGTCCATTTATACTTCTTCATCCATATAATGATGCCTTGTTCCAAAGCAAGACACATCAAGTCAGATATGAAGATCACCTCTGGCCTGCCACATCCATCAGGTCACTTAATATGTACAGATTATTTAACCATAATTCATTGGCTTTCAGTCAAATCCAATTTTGAGTCATGTTTTGGTAATAGTGGTTCAACATCTATTGGAAGACCTCCTTCATCAAAGCAGCATGGATTTCAGCTTATGGCCATTGAGGTCAACAAAAAATAATGAAATCACCTAAACCTTAGCTCAAGCAGCATCCAAGATCAATGGCAAACATATAAAAAGAAGTATATTACAGCAAAAAAAAATGAAAATTTAACTGGGGCTGAAATAACAAAAGAAGATGAGGTTAAAGGAATCAAATCAATGAGTGAAAAGCTTGAAGGTATGTGTCCTTTCTATGCTGAAATGGATGTGCTCTTTGGCCACAAGCCCAATGTCACTCCCATTGCAAGCTATGATTCACAAGAAAAAGACAGCTTAAATGATGATGATGATGATGTTTTGCCTGATAAGGTAAGTTATTTTATCTTCCTTTTTTTTACCTGTGATAAGTAAACCTCATTTGCTTTTTAAAGGAGAATAATTGTTTGGAATCACCTCTCAATTTTGCTCCTTTTCTTTGTAATGAAGATGACTTGCTAAAGCGGAAAACCTTCAAGACAAATCAGTAAGTATCCTTAAGCTTGATAATTATGGAATCCATTGTTGATTATTTCCCCTTTGACCAGAAAAGTAAATCCTTAACACATTCAACACAAAAGCATAATCAAGCATTGACACCCAACTTGAATGAAAAGAGTTGTTCTAGGAAAAGGCCAATGGATATGCTTGCACCAACATATGCAAATTTTCTTGAATCAGGGCAAAAGGGTATGTCTTGGATTTATGGTAGCTCTGATCAATCCTACTGACAAAATACATGATTCATAGCCCATGAAACCAGTGAAAATGCTTTTTTAGAGTGGGACAGGGAGAGGTGGAATGAAGAGAAACCTAGCAACATGGAAAAGCAACGGTTTGAAGAAGTCAAGTTTCAAAAGCAAATGGAGTTTGAGAAGAATCAACACACAAAGAAATATGAATTTGAAAAAGAAAAGTGGAATTGGGAATTGGAATTTAAGGAAAAGAAATTCCAGATGGATCTCACTATAGCTGCATTGTCATAAAGCAGGCCAATCAGGAAGCTGGAACAAATTCTGACATTAATCAATAAAAAATAAAATATTAGGTATATATCATGTGATCAGTTTATATGTGGTTATTTGTTAAATAAAATTGATGTTTATGTTGAATTATTGATCTTATGTCATTAAATCTAACTTCACTTTATTACCAAATGGAAAATTCAATGTTTAATTGTAATTGGGGAACCAACTTGAAATTTCAATTTCATATGAAATTTATTTTCAATTTAGGACAAAATTGAAAATTTGGGAAAGTTTTGAATCAAAGATTTTATTTGAATTTTTTTCAAAAATAAAAGTTTATGAGGCCTTTTTTTCCCTTTTTTTATGAAATTATATTTAATTTCATTTTATTGTGTTTTTTTTTTTTTTTTTTTTTTTTTTTTGATTTTTTTTCTATATTTATTTTTTTTAATTTAATGGTTCATTTTTCCTTGTATTTTTGAATTTTGATTTTTAATTTTTAATTTTTAATTTTTTTTTTAAAAAGTTAATTTTTTTCTTTAATTTCTATCAATTTATTATTTTTTTATTGTTACTTTTCACCCCTCCCTCTAAAAAAAAATTCACCATTTTTTTTAATTTTTTTTTTTAATTTCAAATCTTAATTCTCAATATATTTTTTTTTTTATTTTTACTTTTCACCCCTCCCTCTAAAAAAAAA
Source organism: Austropuccinia psidii (assembly GCA_023105745.1). Taxonomy (NCBI): domain Eukaryota; kingdom Fungi; phylum Basidiomycota; class Pucciniomycetes; order Pucciniales; family Sphaerophragmiaceae; genus Austropuccinia; species Austropuccinia psidii. The sequence goes on from JALGQZ010000013.1 coordinate 39,783,799, forward strand.
AAATTCACCAGATTTTTTTTCAAAATTCAGGTAAGTGATTTTTTTATTGTTTTTTGTTTCACCACTATGAATTTTTTCCAACCTGATTTATTTTTTTTCTATAGGTATTTTTTTAATTTTTCTCCAACTTCAAAACTCACCCACCCATCACCATCCCCCTCCAAAAGGGAC